>CM060949.1:103448871-103847260 GCA_030765055.1 Mantis religiosa
AGATGTGTAAGGGTTATTTAACTTTGCTTCAGTGAATTCTTTCGTTTGATAACGTGCAGCTGAGACCGAGACGATCTTGAAGACTGTCCTTTGTCAATTTTATGTCATTTTGCTGCTGCCAGGGTTGTACAAAGCGTCTTTTAACTGCAATAAAAAGTATTTTAAATGTCTGAAAACAAAACTTTTGTTTCTACCAATCTACGAAGTCACATTATTATAAAAATATCAACTCTAATTAAGCTGCACAATGACATTTCGGTGTTGTGCTAACTTGGTCATCATGATAATCTTCGATCAGTTCACAATGAAAAGACAAGGGCTGAAAAGTCCATCAACAGCTTCTACCTTGAACAGCATATAGGACCAAGAGGAACTGTTCAAACGGCAGATACCATTTAAACAACCAAAGTCATAATTCAGCGAAGTCCACAATGCGACATGCTGTTTCATTAGGTGTATATTGTTGCATTTTGAGCAGAATATTGCCTTCGCATCACAAATTGGCCCATTTAAAACGTCCAACAATTGCATGTCAATGATACCAACAGGCAATTTTTTTTCTTCTAGACAGGGGTAGGTACCTAACGAAAAATCCTTCCACTTGTAGTAATGTGAACAAACAAAGAGTGGCAGACGCAGCATTCCAATAATAATAAATAACTCAAGACAAGTTTCCATTCATTTTACCTTCAAATTCTTTGTGAGCAGATAGTCCATTGGGGTAAGATGTAACATTAAACAAATCATCTGTGAGAAGGGTAGTGATGCACAACCTGTCAAGCACCACGATTCTATAGGCCTGTAAATGAATAACAATAGTCGTATATTCATAAAAAATCACTAAAAAGCGGTTGTTTAATTTCATGCTATGAATTAAATTGGAATATTAAAGAATAAAAATGTGCTTCGAAATAAATATTATATAACATATTTAGCATCTCCTCTAGTGGTTTAAGGATACACATGTAGCACTTAGTTTTCTTTAATTCTAACATATTCAGGGAGAAATTAAGTGTAACAATAGATGCCAATATTAATCTGAGATGATATTAATTTACTGTTCCCTGTAATGATTAAATCACTCAAAATAACGTATAAACCAATCATAAAAATTGTAGTTTTCTACTGTTTGCGGATATATTAACAATAGAAATACATTACACAAATATAACTATTTGTAACAAAAAATTCACTTATCTTAAAAAAATTATGTTAATTCTTTGTACTTGCTTCACTGTGGCTAGCTTCATTTTCTACGTAATAGAAATGCATCCTAACGTGATGTGAAGTTGTTGTTTGTATAGTATTGGAGTAAAAAAATTAGCTATCACTAAGAAGAAGTCGAACAATTTCGCTAATTTTGATTAAAACGACTAAAAAAATTGCACGCGAAATTGCTTAGTTGTTGAGCGCTTTTGGTACTTTAGGATGACGCACTTTTGGCCCAAATTTATATTTTAATTTCTCATTAATTTTTTAAAAATACCGGTCCTCTAAAATGAACTGATAACTTTGTATTGTCTTCAAATAGATTGGAATTTTAAAATAAAAGCCTACGACGATATCACAATAATCCACAGCATGGCTATTTCTAAACTCTTAATAGAGTAAAAATCATGCCATGAATTTTCCATCGTGCGAATTTTCTATCAGAATTGAACGCCAGATGATGAATTTTTTACTCATTATACATTATAATTTCATCTTTTACATTTAGCATTCCTGTCACTTTCTGTTTATTATAAAGTGATCAAAGGTGAATAGACATTTAATGCTATATGTTCTTTCCCTACAATGTATGCCTCCGGTTTTGTCCATCCCTGCAATCTTTCTGTTAGGTAGATGAATCCTTTCTGGCAATTTTACTCTGTATTTATCCTGGAAAAGTATACAACTTCACCTGTGAACTGTACCCTAACTAATCTTAACGCCAACGGACTTAAGTCTGACCACCAGAAGGCGAGCAGGGCTTACGGTATGAGAGGGTGATTGCCAAATCTAATAACTAATTCTGATGTGCTCCTCTTGTAAGAATTTGGTTGTAAGAAATGTGTTTGACATTAACAGCTCTGGCGTTTTCTGAGAAAGAGTACGGCTAGAGTATCGTGGCTTGGGGCTCTTAGATAACGTAAGCTTTAGTGCTAGCAATGCTGAGATGCGGCACCCAGCGTCGGGTGATTCATAAAACAGACATTTTCTAGTGAACAGATAGACTATCTGAGCAGATAGCCTCATATCTCAGACCCCGCTCGCCTTCTTCTGGTGGCCAGACAGTAGTTTGACTATTTAGAGCAAATGGTGACAAACCAGTCAATCTGAGAAACCTATGCTGAGGACATTGCTGATGAGAGTTTATTGCCGTCTAATTTTGATACAAGATTACTAGTAAGCATCAAAGTAGGCTACTACGTAAGCACAGAAGCGTACCTAACCCCTAACAGAATCTAGCACACCGGAAATCATCACTTTGTTGTTGCATTCTAATAAAGGCCACGCCTGTGATGTATCTGCATTTCCTTTGCTATTGTTTTTGTCCTTGTGGAAGTCTTGCAGACTGAAGAGTAATCGACCATCAGAAGGTGCTCGTGTTGCAGCCCTTGGAGTAACGGGAGTGGAATATGATGGCCTTGTCTCAACACTGTCGACGTCCGCCTCAAGGCTCAGCTTTTGATATGCCCAATATCCAATCAACCACACTCGCAGAGCAGAGAGCGTTGAATCTCCATAGCTATAGTATTTATTCCGGCAATCAATCGAATGATCCCTTAGCTAGGTAATTCCAAATTAGTGTAATAATATCCCAGTGTTTTGAATTATTCAACATCTACGACAATTTTAAGGCTCCGGAGTAGCTTACAAAACTCGCAGTCTGGAGGTCCGTATTTAAATCCAGCTACAACCTCCCTGACTGGACTTTGTTCCAGTTCTCATAACTGGCGAATGCTGGAAAGATCACCTAAATTTCCTCACCAAACTTTCTTCACCAAAATGATTTGTTTCAGGCTTCATCAGTGTTCATTGCTTTTAGTGGTAGATACAGTCAGAACAGATAACTACCACCAACCATCTTCCGATTGCATATATTCACTTATTTCTGAATGAGACTAACACACTACGTGTCATAATTGTGCGTATTGATTTGCTGCCGTTTAAATACAAAAAAACTTAAAATTTAGATTTGTGTACTTATCATTTATACACTTTAAACTTAGTTTTTATAGCACTTTAAAGAAAAGCGTTTATATAATTTGAGCTAATTTTGATAAACGGGAAATGCTTAAGATATGAAAGTATTACAAATTAAAATCACGCTTGCAGAGGTTTGGAATCAGTTTAAAATGTATAAAGTAGTTTGTGGAGTTATTTAAAATTAATATAGGCTGGAGAGAGAGAGAGAGAGAGAGAGAGAGAGAGAGAGAGAGAGAGAGAGAGAGAGAGAGAGAGAGAGAGAGAGAGAGAGAGAGAGAGAGAGAGAGAGAGAGAGAGATAGGTTTGATACAGAATAAAGCATGCCAGAATAAAAAAACTGAATCATACCAATGGAAAACCAAACTATAAATAAAATGAAAATATATAAAATTAATTTAATTCATCAATTTCATAAATCAATGACTGTTGAAAGAAACAATAGAACATCCATTTATACACCGCATTTAACATCTAAGGCCACATCGCTTGCTTTGCATTATGAAACAATTGCGCTTGAACAATGATGTTCGTTCACTTAATGCTAATCTTTGGTTGGTATTACTTTTGGTTATTACATTAAATTCGCACGCGCGCGCACACATAAACGCACACATTCACGCCCTCCTTTACACTTTCAAATTTGAGGGAGGATGTAAAATAACACTAGCTAAAGAAAAATCCCTACCCTGAAGCCGAGAACACAACCCAAGAGATAACCTCCGAACTACCAAGGCATTTTAATTATTCATTTGTCCTGTCACTTACAATTAAATTTTATTTACTAAAATATATTTCGCTTCTGTGCTTCAGTAGTTTTATCTCAACAGCTAATAGCATTTGCAAGTACTCTACGTCTTTGTTTCATATTGTTTTCTGCATGTCCTGGGCCAGTAAGAATGAAAATATTCATATCCCTCAATAAATCTGAAACAGTCATTTAATATAGCCCCCAGCAAGAGTTGTTTTAAATGTTAGTTAAATTTTAGAAATGTTAGAATAGTTATATAATAAAACATTAATGTAATAAGTGATTAAAACCAAAGAGACGCTCAGTCAAGAAAGTGAAATAAATTTTATAAATGCTATGGGAAGGGTTTGTGAAAAATCAGATAACCATGGAGATGGAAAAAATTACATAAAGAGAAAGAAGATAATCTTCACTGACAGGGAAGAATTGCTGCATATAATGTATGTATAATTATATCTTAAACATATTTATTGCGCTTTTAAAATATAGCGAAATCTTTAAAAATATAGAAAGTGTTATTTTACAAATACGGTAATATAAACATAATCCAAAAGCACAACTTGTGAACCAATAATTAATGTTTGTCTACTGAGGTAGGCGAGAAAAGGGAATAAAAGGCCACAAGATGTCAAAAACTCTACGTCAAATTGGCATCCCAACACTAAATAAGAAGCTTTATCATCAAATATTTATATATCATTTTAACAGTACAAAATATGCTATATTTCTTTTAATTCCACTTAAATATTTCAAATATATCGAGAATATTCTGCGAGCAGAATAGAATAAAATTGGATTAAAGGCTTACTCTTGGAAAAAAGAGAATTGTTGAATATCTTATCATGGGACTCCTCAATCTTTGTGCACTTTTTGTGCACTTGTATAATTTTGTGTTGCCTAATTTTAAAATGCTTCTATGAAATACGCACGATTAACGGAATAAGGATTCAATAATTAGTTCCTTCCACAACATTTTATATATCGTACTTATGAATTAGCTATAATGGATGGAATAGACATGTGATCGCTACAAGCTCTTTCAAAATAGTATACTTTGCTCTCAACAGGTCAATGCCAATAATGAGTCTATGTTAAATTATAATTACCTGCATTAGCATTTTAAATAATATTTCATGGAAATATTATAATTTTACTTCGCATTTGTTTAATAAACTGAGTGCGTCTAAATTCATTGTACATTAGGAGCGGGCTGTAGAGAGACCAGCCTGACTGATTTTTATCTTAAATTATACGTATAGCACCAATTTTTGTACATTGAAACAAAAAGAAAATATTTCAAACGAATTATTCTTTAATTTAGCCCAAAGAAACATGCCTCTCTGTAATGCAATATTAAGCACCGAAAGTATACTATTACCGCAGGAATCAACACCAAATGACGTGTGCGATTCCATACAAGCTCCAGACAAGTAACGTCATAGTATCGCATAATTTTTCAATTATCTTGACCGTCTCAAAGACAGTTTATGGGATCTAATCCAATTAAATTCCATAAGCGGCCTAGACATAACTTCCCAGTTTACAACAGCTTAATTGCACTTGCTCTTTTAGTAGGTCAATAGCTTGAAGCCAACTGTCACATAAAACGTATTTGGTATTTTTAACATTATCTTACTGCCATACTAATTCTTAGATATACATTTTGGTAGCACTGAAGGCTCCAATGAAAATATATGTATAAACGTGAGATATGAACAATGCAAATAGAGCAGTGCAACAGTGAAAATTGTTCAATTACAGTCAGTTCATTTACTTCATACTAAAGATCTGCGTGGATTGGGGGTTTAAGTTGTCAAAATCTTGTCGTATTTGGACTTGATACATACGAGGAGGTTTGTACTCCTATTTTTTTCCATGGAAAAGCATTACGAGTTCGTATTTTTTAATTTTTAAAGCTTACTTTGGATTTTCTGGACTTCAGTCCCTGTTACGTTCGAGCGCAAATTCAGTTGTTTCTGTTTGTTTCTGTTTCTCCTTAAGTTCGAGCGAACTTAAAACTCCTGGCAGTTTACTTCGCAGTTAATAATCAAAAGCCTTAATACTTATGCTAGGGGTCCCGGGTTCGATTACCGGCTGGGGTGAGGATTTTTCTCCAACAAAGATGATTATCCGTCTTCCCCAGAGTCTGGAAGTATGAATAAGAGTGTGAAAGTGTTCGTGATCTAATGATACAACCCAACGATTACGAGTTAACACCTTCGATATATTCCAAAGGAGAACGTCCCCTTCGATGGTCATATGGATCTTTCCTAAAGGGGAAAAAATAAATAAAAAAAAAGAGAACGGCCGCCCATATAACCACTGCAGCAAAAGGCGGGGTATAAATGAAACAAAAAATTATGTTTATCTTCATGCGTCTTTTGTTTTGGTTTTTTTTAACCTCACATGTTATATTTTTTTTCAATTATGACTTCGTGTATGCGCAATTTCTATTCATTTTCTAGGATTTTTATTATGTACTTAAAAGGGTATGGTTTGCACATCCGTTCCTTATATTGTCTTAAATTGTCTCGAAAACCAACAGAATGAAACAGAATTTGAAGCAAAAGAGAACTACCTATCAGTGATTATTGTGTAACATTTCTCAGCGCTGCCTGCCTCGGTAGCGCAGACGGTAACGTGTCTGCCTCACGTTCAAGAGGTCTGGAGTTCGAATCTCGGTCAGGGTGAGTTACCTGGATAAGGTTTTCCGGGGTTTTCCCTTATCCTGAAAGACGAATGTCGGGTAACTCTAAGCTCCGTGGACCCTGGACCCATTTGAGCATCATTTCACCCAATTGATTCACCGTCCTATATGACAACGTTGGAGGACGTAAATTAAAAAAAAAAAAATCTCGGCGCTGTAGAACGGAAATAGCTATTTCTGTTTTGAGATATCCATGCGGTGATTTACCCGTCGTGTCATACGTGATGGTATTCCATCCCTCTTCTATCCTCTATGTATTCATGTGATGATATAAAGAAAGTGTGGCTAACTTTGAATGAAAAGGTCAGTATCTTAGGTCAGAAAGTATGGGGTTCTGGTTTATATGGATCACACTATATAATATAGATTTTATTGCTATTGTGTCTTTCACATCAAATATTCAATTTTCCTCTGATACTATTGCAACACGGGTACACTAGTGCTAAATTTTGTTATTGACAAACGAGTCTAAGATAAAATGTAAATTTTAATAATAAAAAATAAGGTTATGGTGATTCTCTTGATTTTCTAACATTGATATGATTTTATTGAAAAGTAAAAATTGGAGCGAACGCTCATAAATGGCCCCTTAAGCATGTATTGTTGAAATTCCCGGCTTTGCGTCCCGGAACAGACTCAGAATACATTACTATTCGTGAAGGGACACGCCCAGTTGATATGTCCCTTCTTTATGCATGAACTTCACCTTGCTCGTTGCTCCCATTCTAAACCTGTCGTACTACATCTACCAAACCTGTCCACAAGGCTGCGATTCATATTTGACAAAGCTGGGAGGAGGAATAACCTTAACGTATCATAAATTAAACATGGTTTCATTTACCTTTCCTCGTTAAATAAAGGCGACACTTATTACTAGTGCATTCTGTACAATGAGAAAGAATAGTTTATTTCGTAAGTCGTAACAGTTGATGAATGAAATTGGTGAAACGGTGCTCAAATAAGTCCAGCTTCCATAGAGTTTAGTTACCCAACATTCATTTGTGAGGATAAGTGAGAACCTGGGAAAAAGTTTATCCGGATCTCACCCTGACCGAGATTCGCACTCTGGACCCCTTGAACGAGAGGCAGACATAAAGAATGATGAAAGAGCATCTCACAAAAAATCGGAACTGATGTATAGTCCACATATTATATTTTATACTATAAATGGACCAAATTATAATTACACTTGGCATTGCACTAGGGTGCTCACCAAAAGTAACTGGAACCAGCTCTTTTCATGTGATTTACTACATGTAAAAAACAGAATCTAACAACAGTGAAGTTAAATTATTAAAGCAATTAAATGGTCCCATTGATTTAATGGATTGGGAAAAATATTTTTCTTAATATAAATCGTGTAATGAATTTTGGAAAACCACCAATCAATTCTGCCTTTAAGTTTGTTTCATTTTCAGAGTTTGATAATAAACATAAAAATAATACGGCAGTAATGTCAGTAGCGACGACCATAGGAAAAACCAAAAGGACTGAAGATGCGGAAGAGTTTTTGCGAAATTAGTCTCTTGAATTCTGTGGAGAGCTCATTAATAATCTTAAAGGATAAGTGAAGTTTGTGACAAATAATTATATTACATATTATTGTAATAAGATATTCTGATGTCTCTCATTACCTAATATTAGAAATGAATCGATTCCTATCCGGTGGAACTGGGATAGCAAGGAACTCTAGCCAATTAATGACGTGGATTCCTTAGACAAATGACTCAAGAAAGCGACTTGGCAATTAAGGATGTTTATGCGGTAGAACATATGAATCAAGTGAATTTTAAGCTCAGCATTATGATCACAAAGTTAAAAGAATTAAATAACCTCAAATAAGATCTTTGAGTGAAAGATACACATTAGTGAAACCTGACAGAGGAAATTAACCAGACTCTTACCAAACAAGTCAGAAGTGCTACAACTGCAAAAGCTATAATTATCTCCTTATTTATCTAACAAAAGAACCATTTATTGTGCTTCGAGAATATTTTTGAATTACTTTTGTTAATATATTCGTACGTGATTCTCATTGCCTCCTGATATCAGCCATCCGAGGAACAAATTTTGAATTGAAATCAGTAAAACACTGGGATCAAATACCAAGCAACTGCTGAAGTTTACAAGCCTCTGCAAGAAATCACATGGGATGGTATTGCGCCAACAGAACCCCAGCTGCGCACTTACGGTCTCATCCATAAGTCTAACACTTTGTGACGAAAGTTGTAGCTGTCTAGTGCGTTTGACAGTGATGTATGCCTCTCGATTCCCTTCGCATAAATTACTATCGTGATCTGTACAGCTAACAGTTTCACTGTGAAGAACACAATTCTCCGTATATCAGGCATTATAAAATGTAAATCTGCTGGGGCTAAAAGCTGAATTGACTTCAAGGAATAGAAAAAAATCTGCATATTTAATAGCTCGTTTCTGGAACCTATACCAGGCCTTTTTATGCAAACTTTATATTTACCTTATTCAATTATCAAATCGAATTACCTTAAGTAGTTTCAAATTTTGCAGATATAATCTACTTGCCACCTTAATTAACTAATTGACTAAGCTTGTAGGTTACTGGACTCCAGTAACCTTACAAATCTACTGATCTAATCTATCTAAAAACAGCCTTTCTTTACCATTCTTCTACTCCAACACCATCATTCAATCTATGTTTCTACTACAGCCTTAATTATTATAATAAACTACGAAAGACTGTTTCCTACAATTTTAAATTTCCTCTTCTGCAACTGGTATCCAAAGCTTCCTCCTATTGGTATCTATCTCCTAAAGAGGCTGTCATAAGTACATATGTAGAGTTGGTTCTTCAGTTCTATATGTCCGGGTTATCATCTTTCTTCCCCTACATAATCATATGTATCTGTTCGCTCTGATTCCATATATGTATCTCCCGTAGCTCTCCTGGGGTTCTCCTTTCGGTGGCTTCTGCTCTTCCTTCTGATGTCAATAACTGGCGTCTTCTGTTCATCGGTCGTTCGTCTTAAAGGGGGTCATCTCAAGTCTGGTAATCTGTCTCTTCAGTTTCTGCTGGTCTTAATACTTCCCTAAACTCAAAGCCCCCGAATTTGGCCATAGAAGGGACCAGACACTGCAGACATTCAATCGTTTGCTGAAAAGAATGATCATTACTATGTAAATTATAGACACTAGAATACATATGAAGAAAACTAAGAATAATGAAGTCATTTCTCAGCAGAACAGAACACTCGAATCTTTTTTCAACTCAGAGAGTAATATTCTATTTTGAAATGAACTGCATGTAAACACAAAATGTTCAATATTTCTAAAGGAACGAAATGATTACCATCAGCTATTCTTCTTCTGTTCTTAATTTTATACAGTGCTTTAAACAGAGATTATTGCATCCCTTACTTCCAATTCTTTACTTTATTCTTAACTGGGCAATTAATAGTTAAATAAACGGGCCATTAGTTGCATTTTTCGACAAAGAGAGTCATCTAGTCACACCTTCGATTCACAAAACTCTGCGACATCACAGTACTAAATTTGTTAATTGGTTGAAAATCCTACTTTTAGAATTAAACAAGTATGTTACCAAATATACAAATCTCTGTTTAGTTTTGTGTGTGCGATTAAGTTTATTTAAGATTTTGGACACTTATAGTGTATTTTGATTTTCAAGACTTTACTGACGAATTCATTAGATAAAAATGATTAAATAAACTCAGTTGTTCAAGTTTGTGTAATCAAAGACGTTCCTGTGAACGGTACAAAATAAAAATAAAATATCTGATGGAAGTGTTGCGCTACAAACAAAGGTTCATTAGCGTGTACAAAGAAATGCCGAATGTCTTTGTTCGTATGTACCTAACACACTAAGAATAATGTGGCCGATCAAATCGTGTTTCACGATCATCAAAGTCGCCATCATAACAAAGAAGTTTTTTGCTCTTTACTCGCACTCTTAGGCTTTGCTTTCACTTTTTCAGTACATCGTGCTTCAGTTCCTTTGTCGTGTATTTAATACTACAGAATGTGCTTACAAAGAGTAAACGTGGAGTACAAAACTCCAAGAATCCTTTGAAAGTGCCGAAAGTTTCGGTACCTTTTGCTCCTTTTAAGGAAGCGTAGTGCTTCATTACATAAAAGCAAAGCTTGTAAGATTAACTAGAAAACTTAAAAATTGATATACAAATATAGATAGTGAAATGCTATGTTAATTCTTATGTACACTTATCGGCTTATTTATTTGAATATAACTTTTTATTAACTATGCTTTTACCATCGAGTATTCGAAATGATTGTATCGGATTAATGGTGTGCTTAAAATTACACTTTAACAATTGTTATTATTATTTATTATTAAAGTCCCAATCACATCGCTTAGTGGTTGGAGTAGAGTTCGTCCTTACTCCACTTCTAGCCCCCAGAACCAGGAATCGGTTCATATTTAACTTCAGACAGAAATATCTTCCCTATGTGGAGTAAATCACGTGAGAGGAGCTGTTACCCCTTTACTTGGTTGGATGTCAGTCGGATTATAAAATGTGCTATAAATTATAGCGCATCCAGTGCTCATGAGCGGCCAACTACAAGAAGGACCGTAGTTAGAGGTCCTTTTTTTTGGCCTTCGGTAAAATCCCATATGGCCATCGTAGGGAAAAATAAGAAAAATAATGTAAGGAAGTTTAAGAGGCTGCGAGGAGACTAGATCTGTAGATAACTGTCTTTAAGAAATTGTAGAAGAGCTTGGTATACAGGTTTGTTGCATAACTGTAATATGGTGTTGACGCTAGCGGGAAAAGGAACAGACTGCTGAAGTAGGCGGCGGAGGAAGGAAGAACGGTGGGCTCGGTAGCGAGAGCAACTGAACAGGAGATGATTGAGGTCAGCGGTTTCGCCTGGGTCATCAGGACATACAGGGGAATCGATGAGACGTAGTCGGTGAAGATGCGCAGGGTAACATCCATGTCCAAGTCGCATTCTAATGATGGAGGTGAGATGTCGACGTGCAATCCTGAAGCTGGAGAACCAAGGGGTCGTGGATAGATGCGTCTGAACGGCGGCGTGGTGTTTGCCTTTGATGGACTGCGAACGAATCCAGGCGTCATTCCAGCGACAATAGGCGTCACGATGAAGGACCGGGAAGAAATCCGTGTAGGGCAGTTGAATGCCTTGGAAGGTGCCTTGGGTGAGTCCCTCTTTTGCCAGGCGATCGGCGACTTCATTGTATCGAATTCCGACATGCCCTCTGATCCAAAGGAAGTGAATTTGATGTCCAGCTATGGTAGCGTTGTTCACCAACGTCAGTATCTCGTAAAGATAACAGTGCATATCTCTCGTCCAGCGGGGAGATGAGAGTCTCTGCAGCACACTCTGCGCATCGGTTAAGATCAGCAGTTTGGGGAAGCCCTGAGAAATCCCATATTGCAAAGCGTCACGAATGGCCAAAACCTCTGCAGTGTAGCTGGAAGCCTCCATAGGTAGGCGGTATCGAGCCAGGGCATTAGTAGAAGGACAGACGTATGCGTAACCTACTCCTTCAGCAGATTTAGAACCGTCGGTGTAAATCGTGGTGAAATCTGGCCATGTAATCTGCAAGAAATGAGAGAGGGTGATGTTCACGTCTGGGGTCCGAATGATGTGATCAGGAAGAAAATGCACCGAAACATTCAAGAAGTGTAAGTCATATGAATATTGAAACCCCGGAAGAGAGGGACTTTTCAAAATTAAGGGAAAAGCGTGGTATAGAGCCCGAAAACCCAGTAAGAGTAAGGGCAATCGTCGTACAGCTGGAAAATCCACGTTGAGGTGATTAGCAGCAAGATACTGCAACGTCCGCAATACTGGGTGGGCATCCACGGAGAAAACTCGCAATAGAAAGCGCTGGGTTAAGAGCTGTAATCGTATCTCCAATGGTGGTTCTGAGGCCTCAACCAAAAGTGCATTCGTCGGTGTAGAAAGCATAGCACCCAGGCAAAATCTAAGAGCACGGTACTGAGCGATATCCAACTTGCGCAAGACCGATGTGGAAGCAGAGCCAAAGAAGATACAGCCATAGTCCAGCACCGACCGAATTAGGGAACGATATAGCAGAAGTAATATGGAAGCGTCCCCACCCCAACATGAATGAGCGATACTGCGTAGAACATTAAGAGTTGCACCAATCTTGGAGATGAGATGCTGTATGTGACGACTCCATGAAAGGCGACTATCCAAATAGACACCCAAAAATTTTGCGGAAGATGCAAGGGTAAAAGTAAAAGGTCCCAAGCGGATAACGCCATCAGGAAATGTCCGTCGTTTCCTAGTAAACACTACGACTGTAGACTTGGAAGGTGAAAGATGTAATCCGTGTTCAGAGGCCCAGGTTGATAAATCGGTGGCTGCATCACTAAGCCACAGACGAGTAATCCAAAAACTAGAGGACCGAGCGTACAAACAGATATCATCAGCGTACTGGAGAACTCGAATGTGAGGACTAAATAGAGAGTCTAAATCCGACGTATAAAGTGCATGAAGAAGAGGACTCAAAATCGCTCCCTGGGGCAATCCTCGAACTACTATTCTAGGGCCGAAGAAGGAGTTATCAGGAGAACGGATATAGATGAGGCGATGTCGGAGAAGATTATAAATGCCAGAGCAGTACCGAGGAGGAAGACCTAGTGCTTGCAGCTTCCCAAGCAAAACTGGCAGTAAAACACTGTCGTAGGCGCCGGAAATGTCCAAAAAGATGGCTGTCAGATATCCTTGTTCCAAATAGGTACGCTCGATGTCAGTAGTCAGGATGCTGAGACTATCCAAAGTACTCCGGGTTTTGCGGAAACCATATTGGGACATGGGTAATAATCTCCGGGATTCCAGCCACCATTCAAGTCGTTGTTTAAGCAAGCGTTCAAAGGTCTTGGCGATACAGGAAGACAAAGCAATCGGGCGATAAGAAGTACCAAAGCTAGGGTCCTTCCCCGGCTTCAAGATAGGTACAATGATCTGTGTAGTCCAACCCTCGGGGAAGACGCCGGAGGCCCAAAGGTCGTTGAATAGTTCCAAAAGGATCATCTTCGCACGAGGAGGAAGGTGGGTGAGCATGCTGTAGGATATTTGATCATAACCCGGAGCTGAATTCGACGACGACTTCAGTACACTTTGGAGTTCAGACATGGAAAATGCTGACATCAAAGTGTGGTGCGAGTCCCCGGAAGAAGAGAGACCAGTAGGTGCTGGTGGTGATGTCACGGATGGCGGAGCAATGTGATCTGCAAACTCAGCGATCCAATCCCTCAGAGGGCGGGTAGGAACTGTCTTCTTCCTCAATTTGTTAATAAACCCCCAAATCTGAGAAAGTGGGGTGGTGTTAGAGAGTTTGGCACAAAAGGTCTTCCAGCACTCCTTTTTGCACTGTCGTAAAAAAACGTTTGGCCTCAGCTGCGGCCCGTTTATAGGCCAGAAAATTGTCCCATGTAGAGTTGTGCCGGTAGGTATTGAGCGCCAATTTCCTCTTCGCAACATAACGACTGCATTCTGCATTCCACCAAGGAGATGGTACACCACATGACGTAAGAACTGGCCGTTTCTCTGGGATGGAAAGCAAAGCCGCACTATTGATACACTGTAGAAAGGTGTCGTAACGCACCAACGGAGGACGATCATTGGGAATCTCAGAAACGGTGGCTTCGAGAATACGTTCGTACTTGACCCAATTGGCACGCCGTAAGTTCCATCTGGTCGAAGGCCGGTGGGCCACAGAAACGTGCGGAAGAATAGTCGAAATCTCCAGCGGGAAATAATCGGAACCCATTGTAAAGGGAAGAACCCTCCATTGGAGTTCAGAAGATAGGGAAGGGGAGCAGAGCGTCAAGTCAATCGCTGACGGTCGGTGTCCGGGCCGAGTGAGCAGGGTGGAAGACCCATCGTTGAGAAGAACCAAACCAGAGTCCTCGATGAAGTCCAAAAGCGTTCTGCCAGCAGCGTCGGTCAGGTCACAACCCCATGTGGTATTATGAGCCTTAAAATCTCCGCCGAGTAAAATGGGGGTTGGTAACTGGCGCAGGAAATGATACCATTCTCGACTGGTGATGATCATTCTAGGGGAACAGTACAATGAGACAACTGTGACCTCTCGTTGACAAAGCAGAGTCCTCACCGCCACGGCTTCAAAAGAATGTATTTGGCTGTGGTCTATCTGAATGGTGTAATGTGGAATGGCAGAGTGCACCAGAATTGCAACTCCTCCCCATCCGTCCGTCCTATCCTTGGAGTAGAGGCAGAAAGAAGGCATGCGAAGAGACGTATTCGGAGTCAACCAAGTTTCAGACAGCAGGGCGATGCAGACGTGGCGTACAAAGAGTTCTTGCACAAGAGAGTCATAATTAGCTCGAAGAGAACGACAATTCCATTGCAACAGGGTTGAAGCCATGCTGTAATGTTGGGTTGTCATCGTTGGTTTATGAGCTTTGTAATAAGCTGGTAAGGAAGTCGCGGAGAAGTTCAAGTTGAACAGGGGCCGTTGAGGAAGGAGAAAAAGCAGATAATACAGGAACTATGAGCTGTAGTAGTTGCTCCACAAGCTGCAAACTAGTGGGAGCAGACGGCGATGAAGGACCCGCCCAAGATGGCGGATAAGGATTATGAGTTATTGGAGATACAGGTACTCGTTGTGGAATATACAGAGTGGAATGAACTGGGGGAAAATGCGGAACTCGGTCCGGGGGAGGTCGTGTTGACACACGAGGCACCGAAACAGCAGGTGAAGTCGGAGTGGCGAGGGCAACGGCCGGTTGGATTCCTGGTGAAGGTGCTGGTCGAGGAGTGTAGGAAGGCGGCGGAAGAGTACTGGCTGACTTTGTAGGAGATATTGCTCCAGGGAGAGGAGGGAAAGACCGTGTATCAGTCATCGAGAGGGCTCCATTAATGGCCTGTGAGTAAGTTGGACGAGATGGCTGAGGCGAGCAAGGGGCATCTGCTCGAGAAGCTGCCACCCGTGCCTCCAGGTATTGATGGTATGCTGGGCATTTTCTGTCTGTTGCCAGGTGAGCTCCCTGACAGTGAATGCAGCAAGGACCTGAGGTAGAGGTGCAGTCTTCTAAGAGATGGGGTCCAGCACATTTACCGCATCTAGCCGCACTCCGACACTGATGCGAGCGATGGCCGAAGCGTAAACACTTAGTGCAGATGTAGACTGGAGGATCACGAGGTTCCACCGGGCATCGCGTTCCAAAGATGACTACATGAGTCGGCAACACTTGAGAGCGGAAGGTAATCTTACACACAGGAATGGGGACCCGTACTGCAGGGTCGCTAGTGGGTCGAGAAAAACGCTGGACAGAAATAACAGGGTAGGCACTCTCTAGAAACTCAGCAATTTCTTCTTCTGAGAGACTGGTGTCCACGTTGCGAATAACACCCTGTTTGTGTATCATAAAATTGGGAATGTAAACTTCCAAAGATGTTCAAGTAAATGCCGGTGATTCTACTATAGTGTTAGCGGCCTCTGCCGATGCTGCCTCAATTTTCAGTCGGTTTTTTCCTGCTGAGGTAATATGCACAATTGCACGTCGGATTGTCGGGTTGTGACGAAATAGCAGTTTACCCACACTCATGGGGTGTAACTTACCCACATTCTTATCCAAACTTTCAATAAACACATAAAAAGGACCGGGATCTGCGCTGCTATAACGATTGGAATGGCTACGTGGTGTAGAGACGCCAGGTGTAGAGGGTGATGTTGTAGGACGTGACGTGGAAGGAGGAGATAGTGTAGAAGATCTCGTCGTCGAAGACTGAAGAGGGCCGACGTCCGAGGTGTCTGCTGGCAAATTCCCATTTAGTACACAATCATTCGAGTCAAAATCCATGTTGGAGTCTAATGGCGCAACGGATTCTCCTGAAGTCCGCTGCCGCTTAGAAGCACGTTCGTCATTTTCACTAGTAGCAGAAGTCGTAGGACGGAGTGAAGTTTGGACTGGTTCACAGTGAAGAGTCGGTAGAGATTGCTGCAGAGAAGTGGAAGCAGAGAGTTGTTCTTCTTGCTGGTAACATGTCTGCATTGCGGAGTAGATTAGCTGCCCCGTATCAGGGGGGTCAGCCATAGTACACTAAATATTAACACTTCACGAGTAGAAAGTACGCACGTGAAAACACAAAGAAATTTGATGTAGAATTAGGCCGGCAATTTGCCCCGTTCTACTAACGCCGCCTCTCGCGCCGGAAAGATAAACAAGTGGTCACGGTGTGGGGATGTTACCTGCTCCGCTGTCAGACAGCAACTCTAGAGGTCCTTGAACGTCACTCACTCGTTGTGTAACAGGTCACCTATTCTGACAGAAACTCCTCCGCCGCCGCTATGGTAAATCTGTGTCCTCACATGTCTGTCACTGCTTAAAACTATGTAGGTAGACGGAGAAGTGAATACTCTGGTCGCGATCGAAACGCGATACAACAAGACGATTATTTTGTTCAACAATGCATACAAAAGAACAACCGGAAGAGCGCTTAGAAGACGGGCTTTTTTTTTTCTTTTTTTCTTTTTTTTTGTAATTTACGTCCTCCAACTTTAAGTCATATCGGACGATGAATGGAATGGGTGAAATGATGCTCAAATGAGCCCGGGGCCCATAGAGCTTAGAGTTACCCGACATTCGTCTTTCAGGATAAGGGAAAACCCCAGAAAACACCTTATCCAGGTAACTCACCCTAACCGAGATTCGAGCTCGGGACCTATTGAACGTGAGGCAGACATGCTACCACCACGCTACCGAGGCGGGCTCTCGCAGGGCTTAATTATCTAAAATAGAAAATAAAACAAAGCACGACAGAATGAAAGCATACATCAGCTTTCATGTAAGCATGAGAGAAGAATTATTCTTAGCCATAGAAGGGTTTAATATCATAAACCAATGTTGACTCATTGATTACCTCACAATCTGAGAGACACTATTTGTATTAAAATTCATTGCCTCAATATAACAATATTACACATGTTGCGTTCTCCCGAAAGACTCTCGCTCCATCGGGCTTCGAAGCGATGAGTGACCATCCGTTGCCTTCGTCGTACTCGTCGATGTGGCTGAGGAGGCACTATTATCTCAGGGTCCACTTCGACAAGTATCTAGTCACTGCGAATTGCGAGGAGTGGGTTATGTGGTTGGAGAGGAAATTTAGGTATTTCTCAGGGTTCTATAACAAGAAAATCTACTCCTTTGTGTCGGCGTCGAGTTACCCGGATATCTGCAGGTTTTCAGTAAGTTAGGCTCCGCTCGCGGAATGTAAATATATTTGCTCGAAGCTTTAAAATATTTATCTTAATCTGAGAATACTCTAGATATCGTCGGATGCACCTCCGCTTCACTGGATACAAATTTTTTAACTTCGATTTATGCTGCTACGGAATAACACTTCTACCTATCCTAGACTTCGCCAGACTGCCTTGATTATACCTCGACACTGACGTTTTCCAAAACTCCCGAGAAATGATAAAATCCTTTCTTTTGTACACAAAGGGGAGGTCACGCTAAGGGGCAGCAACTAAGGAAGTTGTCCCGCTACTTGCACCTAAACCTAGAAGACTTTCCTGAGAAACTATGCCCATGTATTTAATTGTTTATAGATTTCAAGGTTTATACCATTTCAACATATTTTATACATACGATACATTCTTACGAATTCTATTATAAAAATCATAGATATTTGCTATTGACATAACTGTTTACATAACTGTTAACATCCTCTAAATTAATAACGTCTGTACTGGAATGAGCAAGCGGAAAAATCGCTAAACACAAGACAATCTCAATTGAACATCTTGCTGCAGAGAGTACAGTTATTGTCGTCTCCAATAGTGAGCTGATATAAAGAAGCTATAAGACGAGATTATCATTTTCAGTGCTTGAGTCCAAAAGGTGAACAATGGGACTCAGATGTCTTGCTAATGCTTCAAGTGAAAAGCCCGCCTTCGTAGCGTAGATGGTAGCGTGTCTGCCTCGCATTCAAAACTTCCCGAGTTTGAATCTCGGTCAGTTACCTGGATAAGGTTTTTCCTGGGTTTTCCCTTATCCTTAAAGACGAATGTCGGGTAGCTCTAAGCTCTATGGACCCCGGGCTCATTTGAGCATCATATCACCGATTTCATTCATTGTCCGATATGACATGACGTTGGAGGACGTAAATTACATTAAAAATAAGAAAGAAAAAAAAAAATTCAACTGCCAGCCGTGCTAGAGTTCCCGGATTCGATTCCCGGCCGTGGGGGTGGGGATTTTTCTCCGTCCAAGATAATTCCTCATCTTCCCCAGAATCTGGAAGTAAGAATGAGAGTGTGAATGTGTGAGTGATGTAATGATTAAACCAACCGAACAAGAGTTAACACCTTCGATATGTTCCAAAGGAGAACGGCCGACGATATGGCCATTGCAGTTAAAGGCGGGGTATAAATGGAACAAAGAAATTCAAGTGAAATGGTGGATAACAACTTTAGAAATATATATTTTGGAGACAAATTTAGCACTTTACTAATTATAGCCTTCGCTCAAAATAATGCAGAATAAACTGTGGAGCATGTCCGTTAGTATATTTTGTAGGATTAAGTATTACCCATGTCCACAAGTATAATAAAAGGTTATGACTTTTAAGACTTTCAGCCATTCAAATGAAAATCCATTAATACGTAAAATAGCAATAACAATAGTTATGTTTACTTTATCCTTCTAAACCTCATCAGGTTCCAATTACTAAAACGTGTTAACACGCAAAACCAGGAAGCAAATGCACTGCTCTCCTAGTATAACTGATATCCCTTTGTCGGACCGGTGATCTTGCGTTTGTTTACATCCAGTAATCAGCGCCGTCAGTAATTGTACAGTTCGACCATACCTTCATTATTGTCAGGATAATACAACATTGCAATCATTTCGTATTAATTTAGATGTAACACAGTGCCTGATCCATTTTAGTACATATCGACTACGTAATGGCTGACGAATAAATATGCTGAATGAAACAGTTCAATAGTTTTCATCCTCATAAAACTCCGAAAATAAAGGTAGCTATAATATTTTAGACAAATAATCCTAAATTTTCTTCCAGCACTTTGAATGAAAATCATTTCTGTTCATTAAACGTTAGTAAAATAACAACGAGGTTTGACTACATCACTATAAGCAATCATTAAATTTTAGTTAGATGTATGTAATAGAAATTCTTTAAATATGAAGAGAAAAATGCGAACTTTTCATAACATGCACTTCAAGTATACAAGTAAAACATATTTATATATCTAAGTCTCTCCAACGACAGGGAATATGCCATATAGAGTGTACTACCTGTTATTTTACAGAAAAGCCATTTCAATTAACACATATACTTTATTTTTACTATTATAATGATGGAAATTTTAAGGTCACCAATTGCACTTTGTTCTTTGGCAGTATAGTGGACATAAAGTAAAGCCTTAAGAAAGCAGCGCTGCTAAAGCTGAAATGGAAGGATTTTATGGTACAGCATCCCTAAGGTGAATTGGCAGGTTAGTGGCTCTTATTTCAATACAGAGAAGGTAATCTACATTCATGCAGCAGCACTCAATGGTGTCATTCGCCTACAAAAGGCGATATTCATCAAGGTAAGCATTTAATGTGCCTTTTTTCATTAAATTAAATCAAATATAAAACAACTGGAAGGTTTATTTATGTAATGCTCAAGCTTGCAAGTCATTGTTAAAAATGCAATTCACCGAAACAGCGTGAGCAGCGGTGCTTATCATAGAATTAGCTGCACTGATTCATGAAAACATTTTAATAGCAAGGTTTAACTTGTGACTGTCCGCGAAAGTAAATTAGCCACTAGGTCACCAGTCGACCAACAACGAACTTGACCATGGGCCGATTTCTGAGGTAGTGGAACACCTTTACCGCCTCAGTTAACCTCTTCTCTTATATGAAGCTAGAAAACAACAATCATATTTAAATAATATTTAATATAATATCCATAAACATTTCTAGCTGTTCCGTCATTGTTCTCTATAGGTATTGACTCCGTTTGATTTATATTCTCCATTAAAGAGATAAAAAGAATTTAACTGTTCATTTCTTTCTCGCAAATAACGAGATAGAAACCTAGTAACAATAATAGAGTTTCTAATAAGAGAGAAAAAGTTTCTAAAATATTAATGTAATTTTCCGAAATAGTTAATGTGTCGATATTTGGACTAAACCATCATTGTCTCTTCTTGCTACATATATACTGTTACTTTTCTGTGGACATGTGCACATCTATCTTTTCGCTCAGAGTGTTTACAACGATTGCTTTTTTGTGCCTGAGTATTATGGGAGTAGATATAAGGCAGTGGCCACGAGTATACATATGAGTGCATAATAGCTTGGCATCTTTATTAAACACACAAAGCAAGGGTCGAAAATGTTCTTTGTTATCGAATTTAGATTCACATTTTATCGACCTGAAAAAGCAGTCTATAAGCATAAAAAACTCAACATATTATATATAGTATACAACTTTCTATCGAATAACAAAATGCATTAGTAAAACATTTAATTTTGCACGCAAAACTTTAATATTAAAAGAGCGCCTGAACGTAGTGGCCATCGCTTTACATTTGTCAAAAGTGTTTTTGCTGAAACTCGCTTGAACTTCCACTTCTGCATTTAAAATGACATGCAAATTTGGACTGAGAAGCAAAAGTGCCTCGAACACAATTTGCCAAAAGACATGCTTTTCTTACATTTTGGGGAAAAATTTATTTGCTACTTAATAGTAAGTCTAAAAAGGTTTACTTGCGGGTAAAGGGTGGCTGCTGTCAGGGGAGCAAGTATAATTACTGTTGTGAATTCATGTTCGAAACTAGGGATGAGGCAAAGTGAGTTTTCTCTTTTTGGCTTAATACGTTCTAACAGCTAAATTGCTGTTGCCCTTAACCTTTTGCCGTATCAGCAAAGTCCGCTTATTTCGAAATAGATTTCATATAGAGTGTAACAAAAAGCTATGTCAAAATTGGAGAAAACATTTCTTGTGGATAGAGAACATAAGTCCAGAAATTGTTTATTTCTTAGAGCACTTTTCCTACAGCTGAACACCATGTAACACTCAATGGCAGAAAGGTGGGAAAACAGGAAATCACAGCACATGTTCATAGTGGCCTCCTTTAGTTCCAATGCATCTGTCAACCCATCGCCACATGGACTCCCTAATGCACTGATTTAGGTCTGGAGAATTTCATATTCTCTGGCAGCCTTCCTTAATACGAAAACAAATATTCTCTACATATTGAACTGGAGTTGCACAAACAAGAGAACTCAAATGTCCACGCAAATAAAAATCAGTTAGTTTAATTAAGGTAAGTATTTCGGCCACGGAATTGGTCCACCTCTTCCTATCCATCTAGCAGGAAACCTATTATTCAGAAATCGATGGACAGAAAGCCTGAAATGAGGGGACTCCATTGTGCATGAACTGAGTACCAGTACCTAACAAACGAACCTCGTACTGTGCTGTAGCACAATGACAACAGTGAAATGCGTCATCTCCAACCAATTTAACCAGATGTAAGCTACTGTACCCTTAAACTACTGTTCTGTTGTGAGTTTATGGCTACAGGACAGCTATGCATTAGACATATCACCGTGCAAGCAGAGTTGTAAAAAATGAGCTCTACCATGGGAATAAAAAATTTCCGGAGCAGTGCTCATATAACATTTTCTTTTTGGTCCTCCATATGCAAAAAACATTTTCCCAGAGTTTTGACATACCTTTTTGTAACATCCTGTATAATTTGAGAACTCAGATTTGTAAGACTCGCTTAAAAACTATTTCTATAATTTTCTTTTCGAATTCTGCAAGCAAAAACAGAGAAAATAAATGAATTTAATCTATTTTCTAAGTTATATCATTATTTTTGCACTTTCCCTACTTGTACAACAGTTACATACAAGTACAAATTAATTCGTATAGTTATCTGTACATTATTTTAACATATTAAACACCTAAATGTCAGTAATTTTTAATTTTTCTACTCTGTACTTACAGTAAGCAGAAATGTGATATTCTATCCAATAATTTATGCTGATTTTTATCGAAAGTACACTTTTAAATCACTTTTAAATCACATTTAGAAAAATGTAGTGTGTGCGTGCGTGCCTGTGTGTCCATGTGCGAGAGAAAGAGAAAATGGCTAATGGCCTTGATTAAATAGAATGTTTAAGAGCTTTCAGTACAGTTTAAATTATATCTTGAATATTCTGACAGTAGCCACTGACGTTCATTTTATTTGGAATTACTTTTGCAAAACTGGTAAATATACGAGACAGCCAAAATGTTACTACATAAAAAAATGTGATGTGTTGACTTATATGGCTTTCTCTACTCTTGAAAAAACTGGTTTTACAAAAGTTATTCCTCTATCTGTTTCATGTTAATCGACATAAACATTGTGTCATAGCTAATTTTCTTGTAGATGCAGGGGAATATGGGAATGCAACAGACCTTAAGCGATAGTGGACTGGTCGCGATGTCTTGGTTTGAAATTCCGTTTTCTGAAGAAAAAAAATTATCCCCTAGCATAATTATTGTTTACATATTTTGTGGTGTTATTTGTGTTATTTTACAGTTACGTTAAAAATTAACAATTTTCAAAAGGTGTTTAAATATTTATATTGTGAATGTGGAATCAAGAGTAAAAGTAATATAGGTAGGCCATGAATGTTGACAAGTGCAAGAAAACTATTGGTATCCAAGACGAAAAAAAAAAAAAAATCTTTCCTCAATGAGCTTCACGTGACAGGATAAGCTGTGTTTTCTGTAAGAGTGAATGCATAGGAAGAGCTACATGTAAATTGTGATTCTCTTGTGATTTAAATTATCGCAAAGTAAAATATAATGGGCAAAGAATATTTGAATAATTATATAGAAGAACCCGTATGTACCGACTGAGATCAAGACGGGACAAAAGGATTTTATATAGCTACAAGTCAACTATTACAGCAAGACTTCCAGAATTGATCATCGACATAATCAAAAAATAGCAAAATTAATATAACAAAACTTAAAATTGCTAAGTTAATTTAACAATAACTTTCGATATATCAAAATTTTTAAAACACAAAATTGGAAAATTTTACTTAAAGCATCATCCCAACAAAGAATTACATTACAAATGGCTTTCCAACGTGGAACATAGAAATATATACATTACAAATGACGCAACATTATAAGTGTGGACAAGAATAAAATATAACTTAATTACATTACAAATTGCTTCCCAACTTGGGGCACAGAAGTCGTTTTCATTGCATTGTTAGCGTGGCCAAGAGTTAGGTAAAATATGAATGATAGTTGGGAAGTTTAAGTAGATACTGGAGAATTCAGTTAAATAAGGAATGTCTCTAAAATGACTAATTCCACACAAAAAAGAGCAGAACCCATTGTGTGTTTAATGGGATTTACTTATTTGTGTAGTAATATTTTGTTTACCCCTTACGGTTTCCAGAATGTGGGTAAAGTCTTATGACATTCCCAGAAATTCAAGATGTACTTTCATTTGTCATGAAGATATCTTTAAACATATGATATTTTAATTATAACCGTAAGAGAAAGCTAAAACTGTCGAAATATTTTTCATGTAAAGCATCTTCTGTCTTGGGGGTATTTGTTTCGAAAATCTTCATGCCTCATCGTTATAAGATGCTGAACTTAAATAGCAAGTTTAGTATCTAAAGTCCTTTAATTTTTGAGTTATTCTGTTTAAGAATACACATGACCATAAACGCCCCAGAAAACTTCAAAAAATATAATTCAATTTTAATTTTGATATTGAATTCCAATTTGAGCAAATTTTACTCGGGTACATATTTTGGTGAAGTGAACTGTTTCTGAGATATCCATTTTTTGGTGCAAAACTTAATACTTGCACATTTTCCAACGCAACAAGTTATTCGCCTTTTTATCTTTTGGCAATGGAAAGAAAGCGTCCTGCGCCGTGGCGTAGCGGGCTAAGACAGCATGCCACGGAAAGCGGCCCGGGTTCGATCCCACCCATGTGGTGGGGATTTTAGGTCCCGGGTATAGGACCGGTGCCCACTAAGCATCGTGAGGCAAGTGAGGAGCTTACGCTAGGTAAGCGGCCCTGGTCACGGAAACCAACATTCCGGCTGGGGGATGCCGAGATGCTGACCACATCTCCTCCCCGTATGGGTTGGATGATAGTCCACCTCTGCCGTGCGTAAGTGGGCGTGAGGCCGGCAGTCGGTTTCGTAGGCCTTGGCCCTCTAAGGGCTGTCGCGCCAGTGGTTAACTTTAATGGAAAGAAAGCACAATTTCAAATGCGTCATTTAGCAATCAGCTCTTAAAACATTTGACTATCCTTTATTTCCATATTCCCATATACGGACAAGAAAATTGGCAACAAGATAATTTCTGCAAATTTTTATCTAGATTAACATTAAGCATTTGTAAGAATAGTTTTTACAAAGTAGAGAAAGTATGTGCTAGATTTTTTAACTAACTTGTTATTGAATGAACGTGATTAAAAAGATGTATTACATCACTTTTAGAATCACCAATAATAAAATGTACTCAGATATTGTAGGCACCTTGAATGCACTGATATATAAATACATGCATTTGTCCCTATCTTCAACATATTGCTAACTCTGTGGTGAGAATACCACAGTACGTCGCCTGTTGAATGAACTAATAAGTAATAATCCACAAAAGCAGCCAACCGTTATTTAACCCAATAAATGCTTCTTTGGAACAGAATTCATGTTTTTCTCTCTTAGCCCCTATAATTGATTTTCATTTAGATGGTGCCAGTTTAACTATAATGCTAGTCATTTATTTTTCTGCAAAGCATGCAGGGTACTGATGAAGAATACGCCACTTCCATACATTAACTACTTAGATCGGCTTTTCAGAAAATCTTATATGGATGCCCAATAGACACGTTTACTTTTGCTGTTAGCGTTGTCAGAAAAAGCCACTAAATGGCACTGGTGCTTTAGTCCAATACCATATAGCGTTCTTGACTTCAGTAGTAGAGTATAAAATTAAAATTCTGCTATGTATATACTGTGGCATCTGGAACAGAGCATTCAACTGTTTCAAGGTATATTAACACTAGATGACAGCACACGTTTTAAGGTGTGTTGTTTTTGAAAAAGATACAGGAATACAGCATGTAGTAAGAAATATAATTAGGGGTTTCAGTTTTAATATTCAGATTTTTATTCCCTAAACTAGTGATTATATTAACTAAATAAAACTGTCATTATATCATAACTTCTAATTGAATACACCAACCTATCTTGTCCATAAAAACCTTATATTAAAATATAACTTTTCCAGTGAGCGCACTTTTTTTTAATATAAAATATAATAAAGGTTCTGTATGTTATAAAATATATCGTCGCTATTAAGAGATCGCTGATAGCCTATTGTATTCTCACAATCCTATTGCATCTCATAAAAACTGGCAACAAGATAAGTTTTCGGAATGTTTATCTTGATTAACATAAGGTGAATAAAGGCATATACGTTAGTTTAGGTGACATTGTTATTGAGTTACAGCAATCGTTTTTTTCATGTGGTTACAGTTGTTATTGACAAATGGCCATGGAAAGTTACAGCATTCATCAAAGCGTAAAAATTGTGAAATTTTACTTTTTCAAATCGAAGATGAAGAAGCTCTGTCAGTGGAAAAAATACCGAGCTCTTATAAGGGACCATTCTGGCCTAAATTTGATGGTATGTATCTCAGAAACATTTTGTTCCAGCAAGATGTTGACACATGTCATACTGCTCTCGAAACAATCGATCTTTTGAAGGAGAAGTTAAAAGCTTTTATCATTCACCGTGGTGGCGATGTTAACTGGCCCCCGAGATCACGTGATTTAACACCACTGGATAACTTCTTCTTTTAGGGTTAAGTTAAATCTCAAGTTTATGCCAAGACAGAAACAGTAAATGATCTTATGAATTACATCAGACGTGTTATTTGTGAAGTAGAACCTAATTTATGTTCCTCTGTCATTGAAAATTGGGTCAACCGTAAACGCGCAAGCCAATGAAGTCACGTATTGACATTATGTTCCAAAATAAAAAATAAATAAACCTATATCATTTATAGAACGTGTTTCATTTAAGCTCAGAGATAGGACATTCTTGTTGAAAGACCCTATAAGTGCATTCTGCTGTAGATACAAGGGATACAATTGCCTGCGGCGAAAGCCAGATCTTTCAAAGCCGTCTCACTAAATGCTACATTTGAAATGTATTCTTTGCCACCATAAGGAATATTGTGATACTTGCACTTAATGAAAATAATGTATTTCAAAACTTAAATGTTATCGAACATCCTTTCAGTGGTGAATCCCATTTACAGGTACTCACAAAAGTATTCGGTCATATAAGACTTTCCTGCATAATTGAAAGTTATTTTAAATTACGAAATATTACTAAACAAAGTTTAGTTTGAATGTAAAGCACGAACTGAACATTAAATAAATCCGGTCATATGAGAATTTGGCAACGAAGATAACAATTATTAGATACCTTTGACTCTAAAGCAAGATATGTATATATGTGCCACTTCAATACTCGGTCACTCTTGGTTACGCTTGTTTAGACATTTATAAAAAGGGGAGCCTCGCAACCCCATTACCATTTGTGATAAACCTATATTTCTGTGCTGTACTGTGGTGTACTGTAAAGTCAAATGAGACGCAAAGGAAACAATATAACATATGAGTAGCGACAGCTTGTGATCTTTTAGTGTGCTAAAGGTTTTACACATATAAAAATTATGGCATAGGTTAACATGCGACGGAGCACTGTTGGAGACATCATCCAACGATACAGAGAAGAATACAGAATTGAATCCTTGCCACCAACGGGACGTCCACAGAAGCTGAGCCAGAGAGACAAAAGACTGCTGATAAGAAAAGAAATAAGTAATCCTAAAATAAATACCCCAAAACTGAGATCGCATTGCATCCAACTATTCGTTAATATATACACCCAGAACCAGTTAAAGGGGCTTTAATTAAGAAGGCTACAATGGAAGACTGGCGAGAGAAAGTCCCCATGTAAACAAACCTAACATGACAAAGAGGCTGTAGTATGCTAATTGTTTGTGCACAAAAAAAACTAAGAATGGTGGAATAATGTAATTTTGTTAATGAAAGTATTTTAATATATTTGATACAGAAAGGAGGGTTCGTGTTTGGTGCAAGCCCAATACGAGGCTGAATATAAGGAATTTACACCCCACAGTGACACATAAAGGTGGCAATGTTATGGTACAGAGGTGCATATCAGCAAATGGAGCAGGGAATTTGATATTTATTCAGAACACCATGGATAAGCACTAGTATCTCAAAATTCCTAGAAAAAGCCTTTGTCAGTGTCCGGAGAAATTAGGAATGAGAGGTAATTTTAAGTTTCATGAGGATAATGAACCAAAGCACCAGGCGTAGTGTCAGGAAATGGTTGCTATATACATAACTGCCCAAAATTAATACACCTGCCCCCACAGAGACCAGACTCTAACCCTATAGAGAATTTACAGAGTGAAGTAAATAAAATAATCACACATTCCCCCTTATCGTCTAAGTTCAACAAAAGAAAACATTGTGCAAAAATGAGAAAAAAAAATGTCTGAAATAAAATCACACCTGCTGGAAGACATCAGGCTAAAGGATGCCCTACAAAATATTGAATTCAACCATTCTGAGTGAATACATACATCTTTTTGTTAAGCGAATTTTTAAGTGACTTGAAATTCCAGCAAGTGCAATTAAATACTTTTTATGAACACCTGTTTTACTTTAGAAGAACGATTGTTTTGTTATTGTTGCAAATGTGATATAAGGTAAACGCCAAAATATACAGTACTTATTTTCGCGCAGTGCGCATGCACACGCCTGAGTGTCTGCGTGTTGTTACATCGCCATGATGTATTATAGTTAGTTGTGTAAAGAACGTTGTGCTCTGTGATAGGAAGTAACAATGGGTCTCGCAAGGGAGGAAAACGTGTTTATACTGTAGTATTATTTTCGCTCGTACTGAAACGGCCGAGTTTGAAGATCTGTGGAGGACAATACGGCGTGGGGCGGGTTTCCCCTACCATCATTCTACCAATTGCTCGATCATTCATATTTCCTATCATTCCTTTCACTCTCATGCTATCATCCACTTCTCTGGCTGTCATCACTGACGTTGCCTTGGTGAGAGCCGAGCAGTCTGACCACTCGTACACGGCGTGGCCTAATTAATAATAATAATAATAATAATAATAATAATAATAATAATAATAATAATAATAATAATAATAATAATAATAATAATAATAATAATAATAATAATAATAATAATAATAATAATAATAATAATAATAATAATAATAATAATAATAATAATAATAATAATAATAATAATAATAATAATAATAATAATAATAATAATAATAATAATAATAATAATAATAATAATAATAATAATAATAATAATAATAATAATAATAATAATAATAATAATAATAATAATAATAATAATAATAATAATAATAATAATAATAATAATAATAATAATAATAATAATAATAATAATAATAATAATAATAATAATAATAATAATAATAATAATAATAATAATAATAATAATAATAATAATAATAATAATAATAATAATAATAATAATGATAATAATAATAATGATAATAATAATAATGATAATAATAATACTAATGATAATAGTAATGATAATGATAATGATAATGATAATGATAATGATAATGATAATGATAATGATAATGATAATGATAATGATAATGATAATGATAATGATAATGATAATGATAATGATAATGATAATGATAATGATAATGATAATGATAATGATAATGATAATGATAATGATAATGATAATGATAATGATAATGATAATGATAATAATAATAATAATAATAATAATAATAATAATAATAATAATAATAATAATAATAATAATAATAATAATAATAATAATAATAATAATAATAATAATAATAATAATAATAATAATAATAATAATAATAATAATAATAATAATAATAATATCATACGCTTTTACTGAGGTAGAGAAGCGGCACATCATACTATAAAAGGAAAAGCACACCCTTGAAAAGGTTCCGTAAAATACGAAATTACTCTCACCAGAACGTCCACAAAAAGTGTAACAGGTCAAGCGGAAATCAAAGCTGCGTCCCCAGCTTAAACGGCAAGGTCTTCGACAGGAATGGTCATGGACACAGACAAGGCGAGGGCAGCAGGACGCTCCCGAGAACCTATTGGTACCACGCCCTGACGGAGTCAGCTCGCACGTGAAGGTGAATACACCAACATCGTAACACACATCCGGTAGCATTCCTCTTGGTTCGGTCTGCACTCCTACGTCCAGCTGGGTCGCTAGTTCACTGTCGGCCCTTTAGTAAACAGTCCGTCCTTGGTTACAGAATGTTTGCGGAATGACCAAGCTGTTTGGGCTCGGTTTAAGTGCAAATAGTAGAAGAAAATGCATCAAGAAGTGCAATGTATGACAATCGCATGTGTTCTTCTATGAATTATTATGCTTACCATCGTTTTGCAAGCTTGCTTTTTGTGTAAAATTTGTTCTTTTCTGTTTCTTGTTTATTGAGAACAAATCTACCGGAAATATTCTGCTAAATCTCAGTGTTATACATTCTGTAGGAAATAACTTATAACTGTTTAAGAATAGACCATATGTTTTACCAGCTTAAACTCAATTGTACACTACAAACCTAAAATGGGAAGAATTCAATCGAACAACAAAGAGTACTTTGAAAATATTTAATCTCACAAATAAAATTGACATATTTTACATATTTTACTAAGTGTTGTCTTTATCTGGAAAGGTTTTACTTATACGTATGGAATCAAATGAGAAATATGGTTTAAAGAAAATACTTTCATCCAGCATTCCAGCATATCAAATGCCAAAGGCTTTTTAAATCTGAGGATTTAATTCTTATGTTTATGGGGCATTCTTCATATAAATATTGCACAATAATTCAGAAGATCTGTATGATAGTCCCTCTCTCTCCTTTACCTTATAATCACAGTTTTGTAATAGTTCAATTGACATTCCTAATAAGCGAAAAGGCACGTACATTTTTACTATCACCCATTGTTGCAAGGTTAAGTATATGCCCTCGATATTAAATACTTTTCTTTTCATACGTAATGTTTATAATTAATTTCTAATATTATTTACCACACTGTTTCTTTACTATTTTATTATATAAAATTAATTAAATAACAAGAAAAAGCCATTCTTTTCATTTCCCTTTAAATAATTTAACAATCATCAATGTAATTTAAATTAACACAAATAAAAAAAAATATTCCCCTGAAGGTTTCAACATAAATATCTGTCTTAAATGCAAAGGAAGCAAATACCATTTATTAAGTAAAATATACTATTACAATAACTGAATTTACCTATTCATAACCTTCTGAATAGAACAGTAGCAAAAAGCGCATGACAGCACAGCTGCTAGCATGCTGGCACACATTTAGGCACAACAGATGACAATAGAGAAAATTGTACCTATAGGTTTGTTATTGTTAGAGTAGATTAAATTAGATTATGTGGAGAGCTATATACGTTTCAACTCTCACCTCACTGCGACCTTCATATATTCATTGTAATAAAAACATCAGAATGTAATCTTTGCTGTTTTACTCAATTAGTGTTGTGATAAAATTACAAGAAGCTAAGTTAGTACTCTCTTAAATGCAAACTAACCCTGTTAATGTAAAACAAGTGGGACACAGAGAAACTAATGCTAAATGTGACAACTGTATTCAAGTTATTTTGCATATGTGCATGATCCCCTCAAAACGGCCTTCCTGGCCTTTCAAGGCCTGAAATCAAGCACTCATTACAATGTTATCTCATATAATTTTCAATGGTTAAATGCGTCTTTCCCTCATTTAATTAATTATTCCTCGTGCTTGAATTTCTTGCTGACTTACATATCAGGATCCAACGATGGTATTACTATAAACAAGCGTTCTCACCTGTAAAGACAAACAAACATTTTCATTAAACATAAGCTGCAACAATGTTATTAATACAATTCAATGTAATTATTTTCCCGCAATAAAGATTGAAAAAAATAGGAAAAAAATGGAAATACCTGAGCCCACATGACACAAACAAATATCTAGTCAAACATGCGTTACTGTTCGTAACAGATTACTATACTTTATGAATAAATTATGGCTGGACAGAGGCATTTGTAATACCGATATTTAAGGTGACAGGACACAATGCAATAATTTAATGTAAATTAATTTGTTAAATATAGGCTATATAGTAGGATATATATATATATATATATATATATATATATATATATATATATATATATTATACATATATATGAGGGTCGTTTGATAAGTCTGGTAAATTTCCATGAAATTGTTGTTGCAAATTTGTGGTAGGTAAGCCTGATTATTCAAAAGATTGTACTGAAAAATTGAATGTGCTAAAATATAAGTACAGTTCATTGTTGACAGTCATCTGAACTGCTCAGTGTAATAGCTGCGATTGAAAATGGAAACAACAGAGCTTCATGTAGTAATTAAACATTATCATTTGAAGAGCTGAACTGCTGCACAAGTCAAAACTGAATTGGATCAAGTTCACGCGGGCTCTCCACAACATTGAACAGAATTTACTTTTCTACAATGAACTTAAACGTGATCATAAAGCACCGAAGATGAATCGCGCTCTGGTCATCCAATTGATTTTTTTTTTTTTTTTTTTTTGGTAATTTACGTCCTCCAACGATAAGTCATATCGGACGATGAATGAAATGGTTTAAGTGATGCTCAAATGAGTCCGGCGTCCATGGGGCCCAGAGCTACCCGACATTCGTCTATCAGGATAAGGGAAAACCCCGGAAAAACCTTATCCAGGTAACTCACCCTAACCGAGATTCAAACTCGGGACCTCTTGAACGTGAGGCAGACATGCTACCCTTTACGCTATCGAGGTGGGCCATCCAATTGAGGTCACCACACAGCACACCTTTGGAAAAATCCTCGATCTGGTTATACAAGACCACCAAATCGAAATTGAGATTGCTGACGCTGTAAGCATCTCAACTGAGTATGTGCACAATATCCTGCATGAAAAATTAGCAATGAAAAACTGTGTGTAAGATGGGTGCCGCGATTGCAAGTTCATCTTTTAGAGCGCTTCTACCGAGGGTCTGGCGATGTTTAATCGCAGTCCGCTAAACCTTTTGCGCCTATTGGTGACCGTGGATGGAACTTGGACCCATCATTACACCAGTCAAAACAGTAGACAAAGGTTGTTGAAATGACGCAAAAGAACGCAAGGACCATTTTGTCAGCTGGCAAGGTGATGGCTACTGCTCTTTCGGATTTTCAAGGAATAATTCTGATATACAACTTGGAAAAGGGCAGAACCATACCTGGAGCCTAGTATGCTTCATTAATGGATCGTTTGCAACATGAGTTGACTGAAAAGAGATAGAGATTGAAACGCAAAAAGGTGCTCTTTCACCAAGATAATGCACCATCGCACACATTAGCAATCACAATGGCAAAAGTGTAAAAGCTGGATTCCTTCCTTTTCAATCTGATTCACCATATTTTAGCCCCAAGTGACTTCTTCCTATTCCCAAACTTGAAAATTTGGCATGGTGGTAAGAAATTTTCATTAAATGAAGAAGTGATAGTCACCGTCAACGAATATTTTGCAGAACTTGATGGATCCTATTTTCCCAACGAGATGAAAAGTCTGGAACATTGCTGAACCAAGTGTATAATCATCAATAGAGATTATGTCGAGAAGTACGGTGAGATGTTCACAAAAAAGGAACTTACTATATATAAGTACTTACTACTTATATATAGAGTAATCATCCAGTGACAGTGCCGAGTGCAGTTCATATAAAAATGGACATAAAATGCAGGACTCTCTGTTTTAGGAAAGTATATCTGTTTGAAAGTTCAAACAAATAACAAAGGAATACCCCGAAAATGATTATGTCCCCAAAAGTTTATATTTTTCGCCCACCTCGGTAGCGTAGATGGTAGCGTGTCAGCCTCACGTTCAAGAGGTCTCAAGTTTGAATCTCGGTCAGGATGAATTACTTGGGTAAGGTTTTTCCAGGGTTTCCCTTATCCTGAAACACGAATGTCGGATACTTCTAAGCTCTATGGACCCTGGACGCATTTGAGCATCAATTCACCTATTATTCATCCATCGTTCGACATGACTTAACGTTGGACGACGTAAATTACAACATTGAGATAATTGTTTCTCACCAAGGCGGCCAGGGTTCGATCCAAGGTGACCACAAAGTGAGATTTTTGGTGGACAGTATGGCTCTGGGACGGTTTTTCTCCGGGTTCTCGGTTTCCCACGCCAGCATTCAACCAATTGCTCAATCATCATCTTTCCTATCACCTTATCTCTCTCGTACTTCTGCTTCCGGCGTTGGGCTGATCACTCATCCCGGAATCTCTTTGATCAGCCCTATGGGTCTCGAGATTGCGCAGTTCAGTAGGACCTATGTTCCAGGTAAAGAAATACAGGAATGCATTCATTCGTATTCTTTAGTGAGATGCACACTTTTTGTGCAGTAAGATTTATCTAACCTTACGGTTTTGCCCAGGCATTCAGAATGAAGAAGACTTCAGAGGCTACTCTCAGAAAATTCAAGATATACATTTCACTTGTCACAAAAATATTATAAACATGTGTTACTTTAATCAAAATTGTTATCCATTTTGCGAAAATACAAAAATTGATTTTTAATTCATTTAAAGGGTCAGTTTGGATTCCGGAGATTTTCTTCTGCAGTGATTTATATCTCCTTTTCAACGAATGCTCTCCCATTAGCAAAGGATTTCCGGCCCTTTTCACAGCCTCAGTTTCTTCGAGCGCTATGGAGTTCTTTCGAGGCCACTGGCCGCTGCTGTTCTAGTATTTTGTAGAAGCAACCTCGCTGGAGCCTGTGCAACATACATGCCTATTGCATCATCTATTTACCACCTTCCTTATTTTTATCTCAGCTGTCAGGGTAAAGTATTGGCCGAGGATGACCTCTGACTGCAGATTTCGTCATTGTCGCAGTCATAGTTTAGCTAGCCATGTCAAGGTGAGCGCATTTGAGACTTTCAGTCATTGGTGATCTTTCAGAGATAAAGTGGAACTCATGTACAGATAAAGATGCCACCTCTGAGTTCTGTAGGATTAAGAAAACTCCAAGAGAAGGTGGCACGTTACACACTACCGGTATTATATTAGTTTCCTCTGTTATTGCTTAATACTACCACAAACAATAAGTAATACATAGATATGTCAAAATAAATTTATAGATAACAGAAGGTTAAAAAATACAGGTGGAATAGGTAGTAATACTAGAATGTAATGAAATTTTGTGAATGGTTTTATAACATTCTGGAATATGGTAGAACGATCTGAAAATTATAAATATTCTTGAAGGTCAAAGTGTGGAAAGAGGTTTTATGCCTATCGTGGAAAGTCATTAACATAATTTAAAATAATACATTTATGTAACTATACAGAACTATCATGATCACAACAACCCGACTAATTTCATATAAAATGCCTCAGTACATCTTCAACTTCCCTTGAACATGCAGGTATATTCCTTTTCAATTCTTTGACATATAAATGACATTTACTCTTATTGTGGTGTATGTGTGCATTCACGAGTGTCCTTTCCAGAGCTGAGTTGCAACTGGGCGTAAAATATCACCAATATACTACAGACTTTTTCTGACTCGCCTGAATTAAGAATCCAAATGATGGAAGGTATTTTATTTTCCTCTTAGAATTAAGGGACAAAACATGTTACTTTACTGATGAGATTGAAGTTCATTCGGTCTATCTATACTTGCAGTAGTGCCTAAAGCTACCGTTTAATATTACGCACAAGGACATGATGCAGATAAATTCTTCATATTCAAAAAGTATTAAATTCTTCATAATGATTTATAGTGAAAATAATAATCAACAATGAATCCAAAAAGAGGCCAATATTTATGCCAAAACAAACTGCTGTTTTGGAATGTGACAATACGTGGAGCTGATCAGGAATAGTCAGGTTACTCCATTCTGTAATACATGTGCTCCTGGACCCAAATCAGTCACTTAAGCAAACCACAAACTAAGTACGCTAGACTGCATACCGGAAGAAGCTATTTAGCCAGTAAAGATGTCAGTAAATTTGTCGAGGAAAATATCCTTGAGGAAGAAGAGTGGGTTGACATTATCGGCAGTGCATCTGATGAACGATGCACATGTAAAATAGAAGATGATAATGAAGTACCTAGCTAATCAACGGAGCGTGAAATTGACGTCACGACTACTTAACGAATCTCGAGCGAGTGGAAGTAAATTTTGCTGGGCAATTCCCTACATCTGATTAGGATCAGCAACAGATATTTGTACATTTGGGTTTTTACCATATGACACTTTCGTTGTGCCTCTTCTCATAAATATTACACAAACTGCATAAACATTACTTACAATTTTCCTTTTTCTTCACGTGGAAACTGCATAAAGCAGAAGTGGAAGCTCATCGCTGAATTTCCTGATTAATGTGTCAAAGAGAAAGGTCATAGTTGTTTTGAATATCGTTCATTTTGGTCACGAGAAGCACTTTTTTTAATTACTCATTTTAAAGAAGTGGTTGGTAAGCTGTGAATTGTGGCCCCTGATCTGTAACAATATAGTGATGCAGAATTATTGTCCAAAGTCATCGGTAGGTCAGCGTCCAATAGTCGGAACCGCAAACATAAAAGGCGCGCTCTCCCAGCGTAAACACAAGGATCTCTTCTCGTCAATAAACTAGAGCGCAATGTGGAATCCAAAATGTTGTATGCAGTGGAGATCTGGGGGGGGGGGGGGGCGGCGGCACTGAGGTAAACAAAACTACAGAAGGTTTTTGTAAATAGCTACTAGGCTTACCAATATCAGCACCTAGGGAAGTAGCTTTAGTGGAATTAGGAAAGACAAGAAGAAATGGAATAATAATGGAAAATATAGTAAAATTTTGGTATAGGTGTTTGGCCAAAAAAGAAGGGGAAATTATGAAATTATGCATGAGACAGCAAAAAAGATTATAGAACTCAAATAGCTGGTGGGCAGAGATAGGAGGAATTATGGAAAAAATAGGAATGTGAGGTATATGGAGATTAGAGGAAAGAAATACAAGCGATGTGGGTAAATTGGTAAAATGCAGAATAGAAGATAAAAAAGACAAGGAAATAGGGGAAGTCTAGAAAATATGAAATCATTACAATTTTACAAACAAATAAAAATAAATTTTGGACGACAAGTATATATAGATTACTACAATAGGCAAGAGAGAGAAGGAACAGGAACAATATTTCTGAGAGGGATAAGAGGTAGGAAAAAGGGAATTTGTGAATTTTGTGGGGGGAAAGAAAGCATAGAACACTATGTAACAGAATACGAGGAGGTTGCAATGTGGAGAGAAAAGGTTTGGGAGGAAAAATGGGAGAAAGTAGAAAAGAGGATAGTAACTATAAACATGTTAACGGGAAAGGAGGAAAAGAATGTGAGAAGTATTGGTGAGTTCTTGCAGAAAGTAAAAGAAAAATGGGCCAGAAATGTAAAGAATATAAGAAATGAAGATGGTGGGGGGGGGGGGAATGGGGCTAATTAAGTAACAAGGAGGCATGCAGGTTAAGAGCTACCTGGCAGAGCAGAACACTAGGGTGTCATGTAAGCCAAGGTAGCAACTAGGTAAAGGCTAGTAAATGTAACCAAAAGTTGTAAATTGTAAAATTTTGGAATATGCACAATAAAATAATTCTATAAATAAACTAATTTGAAATGTGCAAGTTTTTACTGTTTTGTTTTCCTTAAGAAATATATTGCATAAATTAACACTTTTTCTGCCAATCGTTCTGAATGTGTGAATTATTTGATGCGATAATGCTTATTCATTCTCTTTAAAGAGCAGCCCATTATCTTTTGATATTTCATCTTAAAATATATTTAGGTTCCCTCGGAAAATAAAATGTATTAAGGCGTATGATGGTTTATGTAATTAAAAGACGAAAGTTCATATAAAACAAATATCTAAAACTTTTATGTACATATACCTAGGAGCTAGGCGACTGTTTCCGACTACCAGGCAAGCTTTAGAAATTAATGATTTGTATGGATTCTATGTAAATTTATTTACTTATATATGTCTATAGGGGGTAATACCTCAAACTCTCTTATTAAAATCCTATCATTAATATTATTAATAAAATATGATTTTTTATTTTGTACAATTCAATAATAAAGACGTTATTTCGATTCCTCTGGATTCGCAATAGCGTGAATGCTCTGAGATACCGAATTTAATATATTTTATAAGTAGGGTGTAAAGTTTATTATATACCAATGTACCGTTTCGGTGTTATTGCATGCACGCAAATAAACCCATCCAAATATTAGCATAGTTAAGCACTCACACAAACAAGAATTCAATAATACTTTCTCGTGGGCATGGGTTGAATAAATTTATTCAAAATGGGAAATTCTCTTAGAAAAAAATGTAGACCCCTGTTTTAATGTGCCTATAAATAAGCACCTTTATTTTAAACTGTATTCAAAATATCTATTTTCTTTCTACATTACAATGGTGGCATTCAGAAATGATTTGTGGGATTCTTATACTAATTCAAACAAGACATTAGCATTTGCTTGAAAATAAAAACGAATTTGATAAATTTTAAACCTCATTTAATATTAAATATGACCTGTATTGTAGCCACTAAAGAACGAAAATATCTTTACAAAAATCGTAACAGTTTTATTTTGACACTGCTACAAGCAACGGCTGACAAGTCTGAAGAGCGACAGGAGCTTCCCAAAAAGTAGGTCGATATATCTCCTACACTGTTTATGAGCTTACAAGAAACAAAAGAGCGAATAATAGACAAATATGATGGAAATGGCTTATTTCAGAAACAATTGAATATAGTATAAAAATTTATATTTTAATAAGATGTAAATTTTTATTGTAATAAGCGTATATGTTAAGGCACTTTCAAGAAAGAAAAAGGGAATGAAAATGCCTCCAAATTGGTGACCCTAATATTTTGTGATCGCTCAACAACTTTGAGCTCTATAGCCACAAAATAATGAATTATTAGCTGTTTAATAATAACTGGATCGTTGCCTTCTTGCTTCATTCTTTGCCCTTTACAGGTGTTTGAGAGAAAGGTCGTAAATTGGCGCGGTGCTGTACGTAAAGTGAAATCGGGTGTACTGCAGCAATATATGCACCTGACAAGTTGTTAGTTCTTGGAATGAAAGTGTCGTTTAAACATCTGTACATCTCAATTAGCGCTGCATTTGGAAGAAATGGAAAGAAAGTTAGAAAAGTTGAACTAGACGTGTATACGTACGACTTTGCCTGTCGATAAATTGTCTTCGACATTTGTATGGCTATGTATTGCCATGTACGTATGTATCGGTTGAGAAACTAGCTCATGGGAACGTATCTAGGGATGTAACAATAAGTTTTCTGGAGTTGAAAGGATGCTTAGAGTAAATGTTACGCTTTCCGTACTGAAAACCATCAGTATTGAATAACAATAATAATATATCAGTAGATTTTCGCTTTAGTATAACAATGTTGCCACATCATCAAACAATTAGTTCAATTAATTTCAGAATTTAGAACAGTTTTGTAATACTTAAATGGGATTTATTCGGTACAAAATAACAACTAAAAATTTCCATGTTTGTTCAACGTTAAAAACTTATTTCTATAGCGCTCGTAAAAGTTAAAGGCATATGAACGCTGGCCAATGCTCAAGCGGAGCGCTGTTCCTAAGAGTAGTACAGATGTATTATTTTATCTTGACAGAAATCATGAGCGGTAGGGATGAGTAGCAACTGTAGTGGGGATAGTTCACCTAACACCACATACGTCACACATGTAAGATTACGAGAGGAGAGTGCGGTGCACAAGTTGTCTAAAAACAAATCTCACTCTCGAAGCCAGTATTGCAGCTCTTATAAACTAAGTTGTAATTCTTACTATGGTAGTAATCTCTACGCTTTTGTTGGATCTTAAATTGTACATAGGCATTTGGAACAAAACCCTGTTTTCCTCCAGCAGGCATGATAATTGTCGGCCTTGCGATATCGCTGCAGAGTCCCTGTAACGAATTTCACTCCAGGCATATGGTCTAGTAGGTGCTGAATTGACTTGAGTTCCATCTATATAAACTTCACTGCGATATCTCTGAATATTTCATAAATACTTAAGCCGTTTTGCCCATATGGTACGATGGTCGATTATAATTTGTCTGTCACGCTTTTTTTCTGCATATACATCCTAGCTTCAAAAGAACTCTTCTTAATGTTCAGAAACTGCCTTGGAAGTCAGTAGAATTTTGAAGCTTCATAAGCACTTTCTTCAGAGTTGGTCTTTGTTTTTCTGTGTTTTAAAAATTATTCGTAGTTCGCCTAACTACTTCTGAATTAAAACATCCAAATTAGATTTTGTGCATGTTGTTAATCTTTGTTTACTGGGCACAGGGAAGGACGTTGTTGCACCAGCACCAATTGTTTTTCTTTCCTTAATAACTCACCTAAACTGCTTTCAGACACAACTATTGCCTCAGATACCCTTTCCCGGATCTTTATAGCAGAACCAGACCATTGTTCCCTTTTTATAAATCTATAGGCATTGGTTATTACTTCTCGTGTTTTTAAACGAAGCACTTTATTTCCAAATGTTCTGCTAGGAGTCGTCATTTCTAAATGCTCTCTTGGCACCAGGAGACACGCACATTTTGAAACAAGCTGTAGTATTACCGAGTAGCTCTCCACTTGTTTACTTGCTCGCAACTGATACGGAACTGACCTGCCCTCTCCTCCAGATGCAACCGTTCTGAAGTGGACTCGTTCAGATACCACTGTGCATCGCACTCTGTCAAGAATAATACATCTGTACGTGCACCGCAGAGGTTCCGTGTACATAAGAGCAGTTTTACCTGCCAGCAATGGTTTTGGCTGTTCTTCTCGTAATTAAACTACACATTAAGTATTCCTAACACATTAAGATCTTACCTTGACACGCGTTACAGCAGTGGTACAGCAAGTACGGTTTCCAATCCAGTAACTCGCTTTCGACTTCATGGATCTTTCACGGAGATTGAGATACACGCACGCTCCCTTTTTCTAAGGATGAAGCTCCTTCACTACAAATTCGTGATACTGTGTGCATACTACCTACACCACAAGGTTACAGAGTTATTTGCTGAGATTTCGATATATCCTAGATTGGAGAACTTTCATAAAAACTTGTTCATATTAAATATAATTTTTCTGCCCTGAGAATAAATCACTTCACGTTTGTTGATCGCAAAATCACTTGTCCCAGCTTCGAGGGACATATTCACGCACTCGGATCACACACACTGGAAAAGATATGTGTATAATAATAATTTAATGTAATATTAACAGTATGTCAGCTCGAGTTCAACACACGACTTAACGATGCCATTCACTTTAACAAAACGACACCTCTACTCTGAAAACGAACTGAAAATTAACTTTGTTTCAGACTGCATGATCTCTATTTTAATAGTAGCTGCTTTATTTATTTGTGCTTGAAATAATTGTTATGAGGAAAAACTGGTGTTGTTGTTATTGCTCAGGCTTATCTGTGTTTAATGGATGGATGTTGGGTGTAACCATAACATGTGAAGATAAAAAATGCATCGCTCGCGTTATAAGTATCGTAAAGACAGGATTTTTGTTCGGTCATAATCAGAAAGTAAAATTCTTTCTTATTAAACATTGGCATCTGTAATTTTCACATATTTATCCGTAAAATTTAACCATAACATGTGAAGATAAAAAGTGCATGGCTCGTGTTCTAAGTATCGTAGAGACAGGATTTTTGTACAGTCATGATCAGAAGATAAAATTCTTTCTTATTATAAGATTGATATCTGTCATTTTTCAAACATTTATCCAAGTGTAATTAATTAATATAACATTCTCAGTTCAGGCGCGCGAGATTCGTGTACCACATTCGGCAGCGCTGCTAGGCGGAGCAAGCCTAGAATAGGCTCGAGCCTGTTGCACGGCCCGCCTCCATATGCCTTAACTTCTGGTAATGTTATAAATCATAATCGGGTTTTGAAACAACATTTGTCACAATTATGGATTTCTTCCACACATTATCACAAACTATGCGCACAAAAGCCTAATTTTCGTTCTGCTTCACATTAATTGTTATATATTCCGCAAAAAAATGAGTTAAACTGTGTTTTTTTTTTTTTTTTTTTTTTTTTTTTTTTTTTTTTGCTGTTGTAATTTTACGTCCTCCAACGTTAAATCATATTCGACGATGAATGGAATAGGTGAAATGATACTCAAATGAGCCCAGGGTTCATAGAGATTAGAGTTACCCAACATTCGTCTTTCAGGATAAGGGAAAGCCCCGGAAAAGCCTTATCCAGGTAACTCACCATTACTGAGATTCGAACTCGGGACCTCTTTTTTTAAAAATATATATCTATGTATATAGATATATATTTTTCTTTTCCTTATTTAACCGTTTTTATTGTTTTCGTTTAATTATCTATGTGCTTTCTGCAGTTTCACACACATACACTATACACATAAACACCCCGTGCCCAGGGCGGGACTCGAACCCGCGACCCTCTCCGCGGTGGAACGCTAGAGACATACGTTCTAACGACCATGGCTACGAGGGCCGGCCTTGAACTTGAGACAGAGTCCCTACCACCACGCTACCGAGGCGGACATTAAAATATGTGTGTGTGTGTGTGTGTGTGTGTGTGTGTGTGTGTGTGTGTGTGTGTGTGTGTGTGTGTGTGTGTGTGTGTGTGTAGTTGTAGATAGAAGACGCGCTTCTCTATATACTTCATACATATACTCGTATACACTCTTTGGCCAAGCCCATGAAAAACAAAATCATAAACTTAACATTTATACGTTTGCTCACACCAATATTCAAGTACATTTTGTGGGATTCATATGTTTCATTAACTACCTAATTACCCAAATATTGTACCATTCACGTAAAATAAACTTTAAGTAGCACCACTTAATCAGCACAGCATTTATATCAGCACTTCATTATTATTCGTGTTGATAAACTATCTAATACGATATTTGTGTTACTATGAAAGCCAATTTAGTTCTCAATGTTTTTTCTGAATTCTTTGGATGAAATATATCAGGAGATTTTCGCTATATTTATTCCATAGTTTTGCCTGTTTGGTCATCTGGTTAATAGAGCTTAGGTTTAAGAAAAGTAAATAAGCTGAAAGTTAAATAAATGCAAAATAAAAAAGTTAACGAAGAGAGAAACACACATGGACCAAAATGGAAGATTAAAGTTTTGGAAAACCTTTTATTTCTTAAAGGTATCATTTAAGTTAAGATTTACTTTTTTTGCGCATTACTTGTTTTTTTTTCTCCTACACATTTGCTCAAAATTAAAACTAACTTGAACCTCTAAAGGAGCATCAGCAATAACTGAAGTAAAAAACGTTTAGCAGATAAAGAGATGCAATTAGGAAAGGACAGAAAATGAAGGTAAATAAAAGGGAATGAATAAACTGATGAATTAATCAGCAAATAAAACGATTAAGTTTAACTTCTGCTAGTGTATTAAGGAAAAAATTATCATAGAGAATGCCGGAAAACTAAGCTTTCGTGGAAGCGTAATTTAAAGCACTACTCCTAACATGCGACTGTGAATTGTGAAACACGAAACGGTAAGATAGACTGAAGGTACATTCTTAATGACCGTCTCTCTTCGTTGAATGTTTAAGTATTTGCGAAAAACAAGGAAAAATGAAAGTTTGCATGCAACGAATACTGGAGGAATATTGTACTATACTAAGAAGAAATATCCATGCTGACTTCACATGAGATGTGCATAACAGCTTTTGAACTGTGTTAACATAATGCAAATAAACCATTCGTTATATCACATACAGATTATTTCAAAACGACACCAAACGGTTATAGCCGTTGCGTAGTTTATAACTTAACTAGTCCGAATTTCGGTGTCGCAGCTTCGAAGTTCTCTTAGGTATAATTTTATGCAGCATTAAATATTACATGATTTTGAGACTACGCAGCGCAGGAAGCACTGGTGTGCGAACCTCAAAAGTTGTTATGGGACGCACCGGCCACGAAAACAAAAGCATCACTCCTTGCTCTTTATCAGTAACCCTAGCCTATCTTTCAGGTAATGAGGCAAAGAGCAGTTACTTGTGAAAAAGTCGACTAATAACTCGGAAAGTTGCAAGGTTGCTCTCCAGCGTAAAACTACACATTCCGTCCAAACAAGAAGGATTTTGCGCGTACTTAGATAGCAAATCCAAGCAATATGGAGCGCTATACGAAAGTCGAAATGAGGAATGTGGTTTTGCTGGATGGAAGAGCTGAAGGGAGTTCAACGAACGCAAGATTAATTTACTTTCATTAAAAATATGAATTCTAAAAATATTTACATCAATAATAATATTTATTTGTTTCACTTTAGAGCATTTTATTATGATCTTAATTGTACAATACATTCAAACACTTACTGTAAATATCAACAGCTTTCTTTTCAGTTACAAATACTTTATTTAGTATTATCAAACACGTGAAATAAAATGCTCGTCTCATTGTATAAGCCATTTAGTGTTGATTAATTTATCTACGATTCTTTGATGTTTTCTGTTCTGTTTATCATTTAATGCTTCCATCCTCAACCTCACTAACAGTAACTTCTCTCTAAATGGAATAAGTTGCATATGTCCACGAGCTTATCTGTCATCATGGACTGCTATAACGGAATTCTGGAACACGTTAAACACTCATAAACAATAATTAAACAATAGCTTATTTAGTGCTGTTTCATAAGCCAAATAAAGTCTTAATAGTAGCAAGCTACCGTGGAGTATGCCGGTATGTTTACAAACAGCTACAGCACGCAGCACGGCGTCTGACTTATACCTGCGAACTCCGACAGCGTGAAGCACGCGTCGTTGTCCCTGTCACTGCCTAATCCACACTCATTCTGGAGCATTGTTTTATGCGGCTCTATTGTCGGTAAAAACTATCTATATGTGTCACATAGAAGCTGAGCAACTACTTCTATATGTTCATTTGGTGTTGTTTTGATTATATGTGTATATATCAGTGTATATTCTATACATTTTAAATACAAATGTTATACGCTCACTTATGTGATTCTGTAGTAGCATTTTCCCCCTGTGATTTCCTCTTATCCTAAAAAATTAATGTGCGTTAATTCTAAGCTCAATGGACCTCAGACTCATTTGAGCATCATTTCATCCATTTCATTCATCGTCTGAGTGTACCTAGTAAACCAAAAGGATAGTATATAATATTTGTTTATAAGCGAGTATGCTAGCGACCGACTATTGGCTGTGGTTAGAATCTAGCAGAAGTGAGTAATTTGGAACACGGATGCCCCAAACTGGCAAATCCGGTATCGCAGTCGGCATTAATATTTATTTTACAGTCTGTACGTGATTGTCGGGAAGCATATACTTGTGTGGCTAATGAAATAGACACCTAGAGTATATTAACACCAGTAGCATTATTAAAACAGCTGATATTTTAGGTTGTAATCATCTTATAGTCAATTAAAATCGTGTTAATTTTCATTAGTTAATCAAATTAATATACTAAATACTTTGCTACTTTGACTAAGAACGCCAAAAAATATATTAATGTATAGATTAAAGTTTATAAAATCACAAGTTTGTATAGTTTAAATGAAAGGTGTGGTTAAAATAATTACAAAATAATAACTACACATTTGAAGTCAAATTCAGTCAAGTAAGTAAAGTATAAAAAGTTAAAACAGAATACATAAATTAAGCGATTCCTCTTTAGCTGTGATCCTCCCACGCCTAGACAACAAGTACGAGCAAAAATTTTTGTAAAAACATTTATCACAAAAAAGCCCATAAGCAGAGATTGCAATCATATATTGCTATTTCAAGACATACACTACAACATGAAGAAACACACAATTAAAAAATATAGAACAAAATTATCAGAGGCTTGAAGCTTTCCGGCGTTGATTATGAATAATTTCTTCTCGGGAGATCAGCCAGGTAAATGCTAAATCGCTCTCCAAGCTTTCGACGACGTACTCTGTTGCCATCATCAGGAAACTGATCTCCCGAGATTATTTTTTTTTTTTTTTTTTTTTTTTTGGTCAATTTACGTCCTCCAAGGTTAATTCATATCGGACGGTGAATGAAGTGGGTGAAATGATGCTCAAATGAGATAAGAAATTATTCATAGAACAAAATGGATGATAACCAGTTAATATTTTGTATGCTTTTAGCCTGATAAATCCAAATATTTTAGTTGTTCTGCATTATGTTATCCCTTTTATTTATAACAAAACACCGTATCACGTATTGCCATACATTGTAAATAATTACGAAAGGATAAATAATGAAAAGGACATTAGGTAATAATAATGTATACAGCGTGAACATACATACTATCTGGCATAAGAATTTGAATAATAATTGCATATGCTTATCTGACCAAGAGTGTTTTATTTTATTATATAATCAATCAGAATATCGCCTTATATCTTATTTTGAATATTCAAGAAATACCTGAAAGAAATTGTCAGTTTGACAAACCCATAATTCCCACTAAACTAATAAATTACGAAGGAAGCAAGGTGGTTCCATTTATCTGCAACTCAAGGATAATCAAATGGTCAAGGAGGTTCTTTAACATTTAGATCTAATTAAAATGTGTAGCAGAGGAATTAACAATGTGCAATGTAAGAATGCAACATAGTTCCTTCCTATAAATAAGTCCATGAGTTGAGCTGCTTTCACTTCCATCAATACTTAATGACAAGCTACTTCAAGGTTATCCCAATAGGAAATGTTGCACTTAACCGCTTCCTTTATGAAACATCTGACATTTCAGACATTATTACCTAGTTCAAAAGAATGCGGTAAGAAATCACAACGTACACGCACATTTTGTCAGTTCTGTTGTTTATTTGCAGTAAACCTGTAATTCTCTAAATTCTTCCTGTTTTTTACCCTTTTACCCTCATATCCACAAACATTGCGTAAAGAAATATAAAGAAGACATTTGATAGATCAGAATGCTAAAAAACTTCTGGAGATTCTGAAGAAAACTGGCATGACTAGAAAAGTAAGGAGAATACTCCTAAACAATCTCATATGAGACCATTAATATAACATAAACATATTTATTTCTAACACTAAATTGTGCTACAGGTATTTTAAGTCTTATTTTATATACAGGAAACTCTTAGAATCTTGAAACGGTGGGTATATAGTTTAATTAAGTATATGAAACGATTATGGGTTTTCCTTATACAGGAAACATATATCTTCCTGTGCATAAGAAAACAAAGATTGTAAATAAAAGAAGAGGAGACTAACAAAAATGATGCAGAAGTTGATTCTAAGAGTTTAAGAAGGAAGACTTACAGAGAATCAACTACATATCTTCCACACAACAGGATGTATTGCTACAAGCATGTAAACAAATGTAGCTACTATAGAAACACTGAGCTTCCGCAATAAAGTATGCTTTTAGACCCGGAATACACATGTTTCGTAACATCCAGTTTCACAGGGACCAAACTTTCTCCACAAGTTTCCTTCACAGTCTAGTGACTGGCAATATTTCCCCGTTATTAATGTACTGCGGCAGTGTCTCTCTCATATTTTCTAATCCTAGACTGCATCTTAACGCAATAATATCATTTATGGGTCATTTCACGGTTTATTTTTAGGTTCTCAAGAGATGGTTGCATATTTTGTTTTTATGGTAGCGTTATATAATATTATCTACATTTATAATTGCAAGGATTTCTAAGTGGGCAACGCCGTGGCCGAGATCGCTTGCCTCTCAACCACATTTTATCCCATATGTGGGATCTGTGGTGGAAAATCTGGGCGAAATGTTTTGCGTTCTCAGGTTCCACCCGCCATTCGTTCCACCAAATGTTTCCACCAATTACGTTTCCTTTCAACTACTGCATCACCATTTCATATCATCCGCTTTTTCATTCTTATGCCAAATATCGAGCTGATCCACCATCCTGCTTACTTCTCTACTTCTCGACAGACGCATTCACTTGTTTATCCTGGAGGTGGGATGGAATTTTAGTCCTCCATAGGAGTAGGGCAAACAAGAAACGGGGAAAAAAATAAGCGCGCGAAAAAGCAAATATAAAACATTCCCAAATGAGCATGTTGGGAAATGGTCCAAGGATTAAACGGTTTCAACCTCTTTGAGATTAAGCATTTAATACCGTTAAGTGCGGGTGAATCGAATCAATATTTTAAAAATCTTTCACAGAAGCCCTATTTTTTCAAATAAATATGAAAGCTTTTACCTTATACTGAAACCTGGACATTCTATACTATATTAAATGCTAAGCTTTTCGATGTAGAATTTTCTGTATATATACTTCCGTTTTCATTTTTATTCTAAGCGGAAACTAATTATTCTAATAATGTAATCATGAGAACACACTAACAAATTTTTACACTCGTATATTCATATATTTATGCATTCGCACACATTTTCCAGATATGAATTGCTTCTTTCCCACAGCGCCCACACAGATTTCGTGGTACCATTCTCCATTTTTCTGAGCTCATTTGAGCATCGTTTCACCCATTTAATACACTAATTCTTTGGTGTTTTGGAAACTAAGAAGGATCAGATCTTTGTGAAAACCTTAACTGGTAAAACCATCATTATTGAGGTTGCACCCTCAGACACAATTGGAAATGTGAAAGCAAAAGTTTAGGAGAAAGAGGGGATCCCTCCTGATCAGCAGAGCAGGAAAGCAGCTGGAGGATGGACGAACATTATCCGACATTACAACATACAACAAGAACATTCAAAAAGAACCTACACGTCATTTGATGCTGCGTCTAAGAGGACGTATGCAGATCTTTGAGAAGACACTGACTGACAAGACAATCACCCTGCAGGTGGAGCCTTCTGATACTATTGAGAACGTCAAGGTTCAGGATAAAGAGGCTATTCCGCCAGACCAACAGCGACTGATTTTTGCAGGAAAACAACTTGAAGATGGACGCACTCTTTCAGACTATAAGATACAGAAATAATCCACACTTCATCTTGTGCTTCGTTTGAGAGGTGGAATGCAGATTTTTGTGACGACACTTACGGGTAAAAAATTGCTTTGGAGGTGGAACCATCAGACACTATTGAAAACGTAAAGGCAAAGTCAGGATAAAGAGGGAATTCCACCTGATCAACAGAGACTTGTTTTTGCTGGAAAACAACTTGAAGATGGAAGAACCCTTTCAGACTACAATATCCTAAAAGAATCGACACTTCAGTTGGTACTGCGTCTGAGAGGTGGCATGCAGATCTTCATCAATACCTACACTTGAAGTGGAGCCATCAGACACAATTGAAAATGTAAATGCCAAAATGCAAGATAGTGGAAGAATTCCACCTGATCAACACCGACTTATTTTTGCTGGAAAATAGCTTGAAGACGGATGCACCCTCTCAGATTATAATATCAAGGAAGAGTCAACAGTTCACTTGGTGCTCCGTTTGAGAGGTAGGATACGGATCTTTGTCAAAACCTTGACAGGAAGGACCATTACACTTGACGTGGAGCCATCAGACACAATTGAAAATGTGGAAGCCAAGATACAAGTTAAGGAGGATATTCCGCCTAATCAGCAGAGGCTTATCTTTGCTGGAAAACAATTGGAAAATGGGCGTACTCTTTCATTTATAATATACAGAAGGAATCTACCTTGCATCTTGTGCTCCGCCTCCGTGGTGATCTCTAAAAGCCCCTCCACTTTTAAAAATGTATGAACTTAATTATTTAAATGTTTAGCATTCCATAAAACTTGTTTTGCATTATGGTTAGTATCTAAAGAAAATTATAAACTTATATTAAGTTATTTCAAGAAATACATATTAATTTATCTGTAAATCATCAGTAAATATATTGTCTGAAACCCATAATGTATAAATAAACATTTATATGTAATCTTTAAAAAAATTATCGTCCGATATGACTTAACGTTGGAGGATGTATTGAATCCTCCGCCTTACTTCCACTTCGCCCGTTGTTGTAGCGGTATTTATTTTTGCCCGTTTGCAGCACTGATTAACTAACCATCATAACAAGAAGGATTATACATGTATGAAAGCATGTATTTTCTTAATGCACAAGTTTCTGAAGCAATTTCAATGCACATTCATTATAAAACTATCTTAAACGAACTGAAAAAATAACAAAATGGCAGAAATATAGCAAATGTGTACTTCGTTTCTGGAAAAGAAGCTCGATTTCTCACTTAAACTGAAGAAACACAATCGCATTACACTCTTAATTTCACAGGTAGTTAACTTCTTCACCCACAAAGGTCATTCCCACAACAACACATTACTGTACCCTAGGGAGCAAATTTTGAAAAACTAATCTGAGTCTCCCGCCAATCCGAATCAACGCACTTACCTTATATGGCAAAACTTCGTACTTCTGGATAAAGATTGACATTTATTATTATAAAAGAATATTTTACAGCTTAGTATTATAAACTTTCTATAATTCTTTCTAAACGATGGCATCTAACTAACATTTTAAGTTGAGCTTTAAAAGTTAGCACCTATAAAGCCAAAGAAGCCCAGGTGGAAAATCAATGGAAGCCAGGGATATTTGAAACACTTTATAGGTTCGTCCAGTGGTGAGTGGTTCCTTGGCTCGCTAATCAGGCGTGTAGAAATAATAGACATGTTAAAGGATTTTATGAAAATAGAATTTTCTCAAGCTTGTGTTATATCAAGAACAGACAGCAATCCCTGTATAACTGTTATTGCAATATAAGTTAAAATACACTTGTATTGTAATACGTGATAACGTAATCGTCCTATCAACTGTATAATTAATTAATTTTGGAACAGTAAAACTTAAAATGGAGCACGACATGAATGTAGAATTTGAGAAAACAAAAAAATTGACAGGGCTTATATCAACTAAAGTCTATTCTCCTTGTCATTTGATTCATAACACATACTTAATATTAAATATTGATTTTATTATACTGTTTCAACATTAATTAAATATTACAATATGAGATGTTGAGATGTCTTATTATTTGGATCTTATGGCCCTTAATCCAAGCTTTCGAAGTTTTGGTGTTGAATGTCCATTTCATATATAATTTTACAATCTTTTGAACAAACTTCAACTGGCATTCTGATATATGGAGGTTGTTTTTAAAACAAAAGATGTAACTAGTGGCCAGACAATACACAATACGCAAGATAACATCTAACAGGTCTCTACGGTATTTCTGTCAGCAAAAGTCTACAGCGCCGTCTTTCCGACAAGTCTTGACTACTTCGTTGGACTTGATATTTATCTATGATTTGATCTGTGATACGGGAGTAGCTACTGTCACTGAACATCATAATGTACGCCTGGTACTATAAATTTATAGAAACATCACTCGTCCTTCTTCGGATTAAGCATCCACAGGCAGTCAGACCATCCCTGCATAAACTAGACATGAGATATCACAGCAAGCCTCTTTCAGCAGCAGGCGAACTGGTGTCTTGCTTTATTAACTGAAATTTTGTACCTTCTATGTTGTGAGACTAAGACAGTAGTTGGAGGTTTAGATTAATTCACTAATTGTATCCTATCAGGAAAATATACGAAAAGGGCAAAATAGGAAATACCGCTGCTCTAGGTATAGTAACTTTTCTACAGTTTGAAATATGCTCAGTCCAATGAGTGGTCATCACTAGAAAGGTTGATTATGGCAGATAACACATTATTATTTGTATATGCTATATATTCTTATATAATGAGATAAATTAATCACTGTATCATTCACACTGTGCGAGGTAATGTACAAGTGACACGACAAGGTAAAGCATGCCTCAGAAGTAGCAGCGATAGGTTACATTAATAAGTGGCATTGATAGAACAAATGAGATGCTGTGATAGGAAATCAGGCACTCATTAGTTAGTGAAAAATATGCAAACAATAATTTGAACAATTCGGTGAAAGACAAACTGGACTTCCAAGTTCCGGAACTGTAGTAGTCCCTGTGAATGTGGGACACCGTATTTGGGGCACACCGGAAGTACTGTCGCAACCAGATTAAACAAACCTGAACGGACCATTTGAGAAGTCTGGAATGGCAGAGCGTTCGTTTCTTTGATAAGGCCCATAGAGCCAAATTTCAGATAATGACCATCATAGCAAAATGCAGCAGTTACTGGGAGAGGAGAGTTTGGAGGAGGACGCTTTGGCCATTTGCTTTGAGAGGAGCACGCATAATCGTGATGCTGGTTTTCAGTTCAGTTCCTATTGGAAACCGACCTTAAAATGGAAATTAATCGGCTCAGGAAGCACAAATTTATACAGCTTGAGCGACAAGTTAAGTAGTCACGTTTTCTACGACCTAACTAGTTTTCTACAACCACACCATCTCCTGACCTAGTGTTTAATTACTACAAAACAGTATTTTGTTCTATTACAGGAATTCGAGTATTGATAGTGTTTTGTTTTGTTAATTTTTGTTATTCTCATTTTAGTGTTCAATAACATTTATTTATTCCTTCATCATGATGATGGGAGAGATGTACTCTCCTGAAACGTTGGTGTCTAATCATCTTTAGACTTGGCTTGAAGCCGAGAATGTTTTGAATATAATTCGGTGAAGGTTTGGCAAGTCATTTGACATAATACCATATTGATAATCAGAATGTTCAAGAACATCGGTTAGACGATATGAATGGAGGGTAGTTAATGCAGTGCAGAGAGACACCTACGAAGGTACGTCGACATCCAGACAGCAGCTCGCAGGGCGTGCTATCTGGTGACTTCGCTCTGTTCTACTGAGGGTTTTACACGCCGGGTCACTCTCAAGCTATACTCCAGATATTGTAAATTACTTCATTTATTCTACAATGAATCAATAATTGAACTCTGCATCGACGTCGCTTTGCTATATCAGCACCAAAGTTGCTAAGCGCTCAGTCTTTCCCACACACAACAGAAGAGCTAGAGATGCTTCAGCTACACCAGGACGGAGCGATACAATATTAATATTCTTTGTTACATTTTGTAAGCCCCTGTTACATTGTGTGACATTACCTATCACAAGAAAGACTAAGGATGCTACAGATGCACAAGGACGGAGCAATGCAGTAGTAGGAAGAGCGCCTCAGTGGTTATCCTTGTGGCCCCGGTCGAGGCCACGTGGTAGCCTTGTCAGACAGAGATGAGCACGCTGCTGGGATGTTACTGAACCCCACAGCTGATCTGCACGTCTTATCCGCCAAGGTCGCCATTCACTACACCCACAAATGTTCCATGGCAACCGGCAGCCTCTGGCCCCACCCGATCGTCTAGCACTTATACAAGTGCTAAAAGTGTCAACATGGCGCCTTCAAGGCATATTAAACAATATGGGAAAGTTATAAATGAAATAAGCAGTAAAAGCAATATATATAAAGAACTAATCAAAATATTAGTACTTAGGTCACTTAATTCCTACTTAATTTATTCACTGGTCCGAATATTATAACCTTAAGAGTGGGGAGATCTGTGCCAGGTTATTTAAATGCTAACATGTGATAAATGCGGATGCAAACAGAGCCTCTAAACCCAAACTCTTATTTCCTAAAATTAAGCGAAGTGGTATTCTATAATGACTATTGGCAGTTAGAACAGCTAACCACATTAGCATTTTAAGAACTTAAAAGAAAAAATAAATAAACTACGTAATAAATAATTACGTAAATAAACTACCCACATAGAAACAATACAAGTATAACATCTGTACTGGTGGTATAGAATTTGAATTTGATAGCCGTACTTGAGCATGATTTAAAACACTCAATGTGAAAGTATAATTAGAACAATTACTCTACACAGAAAATAAAAAAGAAGGCAGCAATCATTGAATTATGCCCATAATTCCTTACTGAAAGAAACCTATCAGAATGAGAATAAATCCAAATCTTGAAGTGCATATACGAAAGAAGATTATTTTGTATTTGTAACAGCTGTCACATACTGAGCATCAGTTAAGTGGATATATAAATGAAGATTATTTTTATTTGTAACACTTGTCATATCCATGAGCATCAGTTAAAAAATTCGTTGAGCCAAAATATTGCATATCTACATATATATATATTATATTATATATATTATATATATTACTAAAATTCTAATTCTTGATTCATACGTATACTGTCGTGAACGCATTGTTGAGGCATGGCGGCGCGGCCGACGAGTTCAAAGACACGGACAGTTCAGTGCGGAGATAAAAGCTTGCCGAAACGGTGGGGGAAGGAGAAGGATTTCTGAAAGGTTCGTCTTTCTTCTAACACCGCCATGATTGTTTGAAAACATTCCGGAATAATGAATAAGCTATAAAAGGAGCCGCTGCTCGCCACTGGGAGTCAGCTGTTAATTGAACTCGTGTGCGCGAACAGCTGTGCGAACTTTGTGGTCGAAGACCTTGCAAGTTGTATTGTGTATGTGACGTAATTTTGAAACTTTCAGGTTGACTAAAATGTGTTTCTACGGAAATAAAGAGCAATTTTTAGTGTTTGTAACCTGGACTTTAATTTCACAAACCCACAAAGTCACGATACTGACGTGGAGCTCACAACTAGAGACATCTGCAGAAAGAGACATGCATGCAGCTCAATCTATTTATTTGGAGCTTTCTAAACTAAGTGCTAGACAATTTGCTTCCGCTTCCATTCAAAGGTTTAGGAACACAAGTCTACAAATCATCTCAACCTCAGTGTGCTTTAAATAAATTATTAAATGTAAACGTTACCTCACTTCTTATATCACATTTAAACTTATGTTCTGTACTAGAGTGCAAGGCAAAATACGTCGAATCTGAGGGATAATTATATTCTGCATTGTTTGCAGACGCTAAGATAATTGCATTCTGTATTAAAATCTGTACTCGTGTTTTGAAAGTACGCCCTTCAACATTATGCCATATCGGACAGTGGATGTTATGGGTAAAATGATGCTCAAGCCCAGCGTCTATAGAGCTTAGAGTTGCCCGAAACTCATATTTCAGAATAAATACCTGGAACAATCTAATCCAGATAACCCACCAGAACCGAGTTTCGAATTCTCTACCTCTTGGACGTCAGGCAGACACGCTAACACCTACGCCACAGTAGTGGGGTCTGTATTCATGGTAACAGTTTTGAAATTTAACTTGAAACTGAATAAGAAATAAATATCAAGTTCCACCAACTCAGGAAATTTTAGAATAACCTTGTTTTAATCCATTTTAATATACATGTAATGCCAGGACTGGCAAACCATCCTTCAACAAACTTTTCGTAAATGGAAGGGTTTGCAATTTTTTGAAATTCATAGCTATTTCTGTAGTTCACTTTTCCTAACCATTGTTTCCTAGTCCAATCCACTTTTTCTAATATTATTCATTTTTGGTATCTGTAATGGAGTAGTCAAAGTTGTCTGCAAAAAAAAAAAAAAAAAAAAAAAGGCCACCACAGTTGGGAATGATGGCGTGGATATTGTCGATAGACAACACAATAACTATAAATTTCGCTTTAAATCTACTTGAAAAGAAAAAAAGCCTCGTGGTTTCGTTACAATGCACTACAATCTAAGTGCTTTAGCTCAGTCATTACTCATTTTGTGAATATGTGGAAGGTTGAATCTATTATTGTAAATACGAAATATTATGTGTAGAGCAAAATATTTGTAGGAATATCCCAATTGACTAAAATAAATGTTGGGGAAGAGAACGAAATGTCCTTAGTCATATTGTATTGCTAGCGTATAGAAACAACAGTAAAATGGAATTAAACAGATGTAAGCTGTATTTCAGAATCCTGAATTGATATTGATCCCAAAGAATACCAATAACTGCAACATATTCAATAGTAGAACTGTCAATAAGAACAGTGGAATGTCAAGGCAGAAATAGTATGGACTTATATTAAAAACTAAAGTGTGAAGTGACGCAAGCTGGTAACTGATGCAACAAGCTGTTTATAATTTTACAAGAGGCTCTCCGCACGAAAACCCAAGGACGCGAGCAATAAATCCAAATTCCTGAGCGTGAGCGCTAATCACAGAAGCAACACAACTTTCAGGCGCCACTCGTACAAGGTCCTGTAATATAAAGATTCTCCTTCCGTTTCTTCAAGCTTTACTCTCAGGACTGCACACAACTCGTATGTCATTAAGAGAATACAAAATTCAGTCATTCCAAGGCTTTCCTGTATTTATAACAGGATTGGAGCTAGTATTGGAAACATTTACTTTTAGCTCAGAATATTGTTGGTGAGTATTCTAGTGGACAACTGGTGTAGAAGACGATATAGCATAATGCCATAATAAAAGTAATTTCCTAAATAGAAATGCTGCAAGAAAATATATCCATTCGAAACTCCCATTGAGTGTGTGTGTGTGTGTGTGTGTGTGTGTGTGTGTGTGTGTGTGTGTGTGTGTGTGTGTGTGTGTGTGTGTGTGTAATTTACGTCCTCCAACTTTAAGTCATATCGACGATGAATAGAATGGGTGAAATGATGCTCAAATGAGTCCGGAGTCCATGGAGCTTACAGTTACCTGACATTCATCTTAAAGGATAAGGGAAAACCCCTGAAAAAGCCTTATCCAGGTAACTCACCCTAATCGACATTCGAACTCAGGTCCTCTTGAACGTGAGGCAGACACGCTACCACCACGCTACCGAGGCGGGCTATTTGTTTGTGCTAATTAAAACATCCATGAAAGACTTTCAAAACGAACATGTCTAAAGGAAAAGCCTATGAGATGAAGTTAAAAGTTAATATAGGTATTTATATTTCTAAACATAAATTTATATTAACGTTGTTGAAATAGAAATATATTATTAAAAATACCTGATAAGCGCTATGTCATTCTTGCTGATATGAGCATTCGCCTACGTGAATTTTAATTGTAGCCTTGTGTTCATGATGTGTTTTAATGAGCTGGTAATGATTACAGTTTTTATGTCGACCGACTGTAATTGAATGTCGACTTGTTTTATGTATCTTGCAAGCAATGTTCTGATTTATCTTTTGTCCTTTCCAAAATTATAAATAGTACTTCATTATCTTCTGCTTATTTTCCCTTTATTGTTTAGGTTCCAGTCTTACAATTCTTTTTTTTATATATATATTTTCTTCGGTCTATCAATTAATATTTTCTCTAGTTTTTCTTGTTTTTATTGAAATTCTCTTTTGATATTTTCTATAGGTGATCTGTTTTATATTCTATTGTGTATATCTATTTTTAATAACCGTTCAACTTCTAAAACTGTTTGTTCTTAATATGGTGTTCTACGACAGCATGCGTTTGCACGAATTGAATCACTGTTTTATTTATTTCTCTGAAAATACCTGCTTCTCTTGCGTAGTTATTTTAATTACTTACTGGTATTGCTATCAAACGGTGTCTTTACTGACCACATTACTTAATATCCGCCAAAATATTCCCACATTGCTTGAAACGTTCGTATTTTCACAATCTTTTACCACCTTATTCGTAATTTTTATTTTATTTTAGACATCTGAGTGTAACTTGAGTGACAGAGTGAACTTAGTAGTAATATCGTCTCTTCATCTCTGTCCGTTGTTCCGTCTTCATTATTTTTAACTCCGTATTTGGACACTTTTGTCTTGGTGGTTTTAGTTTCGGCTATTCAATTTTTCCTTCTCTTTTTAAAAATGTTTAGAGTTATTTCTTTGAATCTGACTGATGCGTTCGTTTGGATATCCTGAATATGGATGCATTTTCTTTGAGTATATTGATGCTAGGTTGTAGTTTTGAAGGTAAAAATATATACCCTTGTGCAGAAAGATAGTGTGGAAGCGTTGTGGTGGAGATTAAGAAAGAAAAGAGAATTTCTGCATTTACTGCAATAAATGACCAGAGTTCCTGATGTTTGTTCTTTCTAACATCATCCTAAACATTAAATCGAGGGGCAGAGGGCATAACAATAGGAGATAATAAATCAGAACAATATTATCAAAATATGTTTGTCCAGCTCTGTAATGTGGGGGTAGTGTATCTGCTTCACATTCAAGAGGTCTTGAGTTCGAATCTAGGACAGGGTGAATTATTTGGATGTCTTTCCAAGGATTTTTTCCTTAACCTTAAAGATGAATTTTCTAAGCTCTTTGGACGCTGGACTCATTCGAACTTCATCTCATCCATTTCATATATATTGTCCGATATGACCTAATCGGTTAAAGGACGTTAAGAGCTTTAAAAATATTTCCCTGCGTTACCATTTCCTGTTCCTCATTCGACTGTACAAATACCGGTCATTTGCGTGCCATCTACGGTGTAGAATGTTTTCTCAAGTAATTTAGCCTTTGAATGACAACAGTGGGCGTACGAAACATTCATTCCGTACTGGCCTTCAAATAGATCCTCGTACATACTTCAAGATATGCGTCACTGTGAACCATGGTTAAAGAGTTTACAACTTGCTGCTGTAATAATTCAGGGATAACAATGTGAAGCACGATTTTGGTTCACCTTCGAAGTGAGGGACAGCAGATTGAAACCAGGCGCGGACAGGAAGCGGAAGGATATTTAATTAATCTTACATCGTGATTAATTATAGCAGCGGCGCTTGATCAAAGGAAATCTGTAATCAGTCAAAGCGCTTTCTTGATTTGTTTGTATGTCACACTAAATTATTTTAACATTAAAATATATATTCATATTTTGGATAAAGAAAAATTCCCAATTCCAGCCAGGAATCAAACCCTAGACCTCTAATTGAGAAACCAGAACGCTGACCACTCGACGCACAGATAATCTTATTAAACATTTTTTGGAATAATAAATGATCGTCGACGCCCGTTAAGGCACGCACTCGTGTGAAGGAGGTCTGCGGTTGAAATCTCATCAGAAACATCCTCCCCCATTAGGGTATTGTCCAGGTTTTCCCTAATGCTCAAAACTGGCAAATGACAGAAAGGTATCGTCTCTTCGCAAATGTCCTTGATCATTTCACATATCAATGTTGTCGGTGTGCAGTAAGAGCTAGCATTATATACAGTTAAGGAAATAAAGTACAAAAATATATACTTGTATATTCGAAAATTCCCATTACAAACTCCTATGCCTAATGGAAGGGAATCATTTAAACAAAAACCTATTGTCTTGTATTTGAATCTCCCCTTTCTGACCAGTGAGTTATTGGAGGAAATGCATTCGATATAGATTAACAAATATAGTTAACCACGTAGCCCAACGCATCAAATTAAATGAAATGATTTTAAGGGACTGTTCATACAATTACAAAAGCGTTTGGTTAGATAACACGTGAAGCTACGTTACTAAAACGCTTGATAATGTAAAGTAATCAAATATAAAATATACGTGGCTAATCGAGTAATGTAAGAAATAAAACAAATGTACTGAAATCGATGTTAAATGTTTCAGAACGTAGTCTACTAAACCAATAGCATGTAAAACAGAACATGAAGTATTGGATAGCAGATGTGACAAATACACGCCATAGTAAATTTTGGCGCAACAGACTGCAAAAGGATAGGAATATGCTCCCCGTTTAAAGGTAAAAAGCTCCTCAGAAATTACAATGAGTAATGAAATAGCATGTGTTGAGGAAGTACGTAATTGTATGCACACTCCTAAATATCTCGTACATCTTAAGCTATCACGATACATAAGCAATAATTAAAAAGTATATTGGTAAATAGCTATTGAAAAACACTCAATATATTAAAGGGTAGAGCCAGACTGAAAAATTCAATGCCATAGTTGAACCACGGATCTTGTGGTCTCCGTCCAGCCGCTCTAAACCATTGAGCTACTATGGCTAACGTGCCAACATTACATTAAATTCTCCACCTGTCTCGTGTGAACCACTAGGAGCTCTCATAAACACATGAGAAAACTACCTTAATGGCAACTTACTATGCTGTAAGTACTTTAAGGCTCGGGCTTTATAGTTCGGACCACTATTAGGTACAATTAATGGAAATTAATTGTTCTTTCACACTAGCCGTGTGAAGAAGGCACTATGAAAGGGTAGAGCCAGAGAGCCAGACTGAAAAATTCAATGTCATAGCCTGGATTTGAACCACGGATCTTCTGGTCTCCGTCAAGCCGCTCTAAACCATTGAGCTACTATGGCTCGTGTTTCTCCCGGTAAACCACTAGGAGTTCTCATTAGCACATGAGACAACTACTTTAATGGCAACTTACTATGCTGTAAGTACTTTAAGGCCTGGGCTTTATAGTTCGGACCACTATTAGGTACAATTAATGGAAATTAATTTTTCTTTCACACTAGCCGTGTGAAGGAGGCACTATGAAAGGGTAGAGCCAGACTGAAAAATTCAATGCCATAGCCGAGATTTGAACAACGGATCTTCTGGTCTCCGTCCAGCCGCTCTGAACCATTGAGCTACTATGGCTAACGTGTCAAAATTACATTACATTCTCCAACTGACTCGTGTTTTCCCGGTAAACCACTAGGAGTTCTCATAAACACATGAGACAACTACCTTAATGGCGACTTACTATGATGTAAGTACTTTAAGGCTCGGGCTTTATAGTTCGGACCATTATTAGGTACAATTAATGGAAATTAATTGTTCTTTCACACTAGCCGTGTGCAGGACGCACTATGAAAGGGTAGAGTCAGACTGAAATATTCAATGTCATAACCGGGATTTGAGCCACGGATCTTCTAGTCTTCGTCCAGTACCTTAATGTCTATGAAAATGAATTTTTCAGTCTGGCTCTATGCTTTCATAGTGCGTCCTACACACGGCTAGTGTGAAAGAACAACTAATTTCCATTAATTGTACCTAATAGTGGTCCGAACTATAAAGCCCGGGCCTTAAAGTACTTATAGTATAGTAAGTCGCCATTAAGGTAGTTGTCACATGTATTTATGAGAACTGCTATTGGTTTACCGGGAAAAACGCGAGTCAGTTGGAGAACTTAATGTCATGTTGGCACGTTGGCCATTGTAGCTCAATCTTTTAGAGCGAATGGATGGATACCAGAAGATCCGTGGCTCAAATCCCGGCTATGGTATTGAATTTTTCAGTCTACCTCTATCCTTTCATAGTGCGTCCTACACACGGCTAGTGTGAAAGTACAATTAATTTCCAGTAATTCGAGAGTGGAACACAGTCTTAAGACACGAATTAGCTTAGCATCACTCAAAATTAACGTGCGATATTTTTAAACAGTTTAAGATATTGTTAGTCATATATGCATCAAAAGATGTATTCAATCAACGCAGATAATTAAAAGAATATATTTATTATTGACAAACAAGGATTAATCATAATTTATTCAAAGACATTACAAGCATTTCACGTAAAATGCACCAAAATGGAATATAACTGTTTTATTAATTTCAAACAAATAATTAATATCTACATTTACATTTTTATTGAGAAAATAAATCAAAAAATCTTCTTGGGCCTGTCCTTGTCAGTACCATGAAGGCAAATAGAAATAGATCAAGCACATGCTCTAAAATACAAGCTAAAATAAACCCAATTACAAAAGTAACTCTCATAATAAGTTTACTACAAAATAACAATAAATCGCCACTACATAGTCTCTGAACATACCTAACTAATCTATACAGCGTCCAGGTATCGCATCGAGTTGATGTTTCAGTAGATCAGGATAACAACCAAATGTAGAGAGTAGAAACGGGTATTTCGATTTACAGAGAAAACATTTAATGCAATATAATTCAAACGCTCCTTTTGTGTACAGTACAAATACGTACCATTTTGATATTTCATTGGTGCTTTGTTTTTGTTTAAACTGTTAAGACTAGAGAAAATCACCCACACGCACATACGGTTGTTTTGCTAAGAATGCCTGTGTTTCTTTTCACAGGAAACTTTAAATTGAACATTTCTGGTGAAATCTGGGTATAGCGGTTTTAAATGGAGTGCATTACTTCTAATTACAGTAGGTAAATAGCAAAGAAGTAAAAATGAAACGCCAATTATACGGTGTCTCATGGTTAATTTATTTGCTGATGTTGGACTAAAGCAGGGCTCAGTCTGGTGAAAAAGTGTTATAGCAAGACAATGGCACTATGTTTAAGACATAAAAATAGACATCTAGAAATACTGCATTATCGGGAATAGTGCTTATTCCTTCATCAAAGCCATGCTGAGGGATCTACATCATACACTAAATCTTAGAGTAGCCCGACGATTAATACTTAGGAAGTAACTGTTTCCTTAAAGAGACTGTTACCTCGTCAAATAAGACTGGAAAAATATTAAACGCTGAATAAGTTAGTTCTTTTTAACGGTTTTTACATTTAAAGAAATGTTTAAGTCATTGTCTTTAATTTTTGAGTTATAGAAGGTTTTAAACACCAGCACGTGTATCTCAGTTGTCTCAGTCATATTGAGTTACAAGATAGCATTCACAAATGACAACATTTTTATACTGGTTGATGTAAGCAGTCAAATTCGTTGCAGAAGGAACTTTATTTTAGTGACTAACAGAACAACGACAGTAAAATGTAATTCATAGGAAAAGTTACAACAGAGCACTCTAAAATTCCGAGATCGAACAAGAACAGTGTCTCTTGTGTCATTTGCAATGGAGACAGTGCAAGTAAAACACGTGATTTAGTGAAAGGACACAAGAAATTAAATACGTTAAATCGTATTATGATTATAACAAATTATAATTTAAGGAGAATATTCCTTGCTATAATAAACGCCCCCCCCCATATATATTCCCTGAGAAAAGAACTGTAAGAATATGTCGGTACTTACAGCTCTTCAACCAGCATTAAACTAAATAGGACGAAGAAGATGTAAACGGTAGCTAAACGACAGATTTCCCAAATGTTGTAATGCAATTTCACAACTCGCGAAATGTCAATTGACATGTTAGAATTTCGCAGTCCTTGAGAAAAGCAGTTTCAACTGACACTCATTTGGATGGGAATCCTGCTGTCATCACGAGTGTGTAACCCAAAGTGCTTTCCCAATACCTTGAACAATTGAGTGAAAATCAGTTGGCATATAGGAAACTTCAGAACCTAAAGTAAATTTTGCTATTTTTGATTAGCTATTATATAGTTATAGTTATGTTCAGTTCTGAAGGATCTAACAATGTTGAATAAGAAATTTCCAGTACTATACTATTATAATTATGCATCCTGTTTGGATCTTAAGACATTTCCTTTAGAACTCTGTTCTTCCTATTCACTACCTCGTAGTAGATCCGAGTTTTGATGTTCATACAGTTAATTTCACACATTAAGAAAAGTTCACATTGCAAATGTAGACTATAGGGGTTAGGACTTTGACTTTCTCTAATATGCATATAGTAGATAGAGAAAGTATTCCATTCCACCCACAAATTCAACAATGAGATCTTACTTGAAATATGTTTCAAGACTCCCTGAATAAAGATAAAGTACTTTTAGAAAAAGGTCCGTCTATGTTTGTGCGTGTTATGTAGTGTCAGTGACTACTCAGCAGCACTCCAAAACAAATTTAAATAACATTCTAGTTTTAAGATAATCTTCTACTGCAAACTATGTACACTTTAAACACAAAATTTTTGAAAAAAAAATATTATGAAAAATGGTTGTAAAGATCGGTTAAAATATTATATGTTTAATATATTTTCGTGACAAATGACATGCAGAACTAGAAGTTTTTGGAAACAGCAAGAGATATTGTGGCAGAATTAATGTCACAGGGTATTTCCTTTCTGCTCAGTCATGTTAAAGAAGCAATAATGACAGGTTACAACATAACTGGCTGTAGGAAACTAAAATATGCGTAAAATGACTGAAAAATTAGAATAGGGTAAAGTTTATGCTTGATAATAACAAATTATAATTGAGGTTAATACATTTCATAATACATTTTACAAGTACATGATGAATAATGATGAAATAAATCGTGCTCTAATTTACAAAGGAGATCAGTGTTTCGAAACATTAAACATTTAAGACTTAGTTAACATTTTAAACCTTAAGAAAAACGTTTTAACTGTGCAAGTCTTTTAATATCCTGAGTCAAAGAATTCCTAAGTGAAGCAGAGTTTATGGTCAAATATAAGTGTATTCGATGCAGAGGTATGATTTTGAAAATGGTTGTTATCATATAAGACAGGAAAGGAGGAAGATATTACACTCGCAATCTCTAATATTTCCGAAGCAATTTCATACACTATGCACTACCAGCTTTACCTGTTAGCAGAAAAGTGGATTATGTTAAAATATTAAACACATCAAAATATATTCGGAGTAAAACATGTATGAAACAACAAACGTACAAACTTAGGGCGCCTTATTTAACTTTGTTCCAGTTACTAAAACGTTCATGAGATATTAGTTCATTTATTTGCATCTGTTACTCGAATAAAAGAGCATCCACAAGTAAACCTAATTGTTGCAGTACTTACAACAGAGGGGTAATAAAACTTGTTCAGAGACTGCAGACAGACGTTATTGCTTGTCAGAATATTGTTAACAGGACATAATTATAGCAGTCGGTAGCTGAAACCAAGGCCTTTCCTTACCTCGCGACAGGTGGAATGCTTGAAAGGTCACGGATCTTTGTGATGTCACTAAGGTTTTCTTAAGCCAGGGGCTCTATGAGGCGACCTAGACGTTCTTTACATCTTCCTCCTTGACCTTTCGGAATCTCCCCAGATTACCAAGGAAAACTTATCCGCAAGTAAAGCTCATCTTGATTCGACCACCGGTTTGAAAAATCAATCGGGAATGGAGATAGTTCTGAGAAAGATAAGAAGGAAAATAAGCGATATCGTTACTATTGCGGTGAATGGTAATCTCCTAACAAATGTCCTTGAATTTAAGTGAAATGAATTTGAATTTTCATTCCTTTCATTAGATGTATAAAACAATATAATACTGAGTATGCACTCACCGAATTATACATTGTTTGACGGCAGTGAGTATGTTTAGGTTTATACCACATTTCCAAATGTAAGTAATTTCTTAACGAACCTTATTGTCAAAAATGAGTACTTCAATATGATATGTACTGTGTGGTTGTGGCAAACACTCAACAGTAGGTTGGGTGCTCTATTTGTGGAGGGACTAGATGTTCCCGGGAGAGAGTAAAACAAGGATTGCTGTAGCATCACCGTTTCCAAATTGCGTTACAAATGCACATTCTGTTTGTTCTACCGTGCATTTCAATGAACCGATAAGAGTCATGCCTACATTCAGCTGAATTGGTGGGCCTATGGACTAATTAGTAGGTTTTTGAAATAAGTTATGCTGCATAAAGTGTATGGAAAATTCTGCTGTGTTAGTAAAGGAGTCCAGAATCGTATACGTATCTAAAATCATAAATCAATGAAAGAATTATTAGTAAGAAGAAAATTTTAAAAATAACTTTGAATAAAAAGGAATTTCATTAGAAGCTAACTGGTGACAAGGAAATCTATAGAAAATAAATGGGGGCCAAATTCGTAAAACAGCTATTGCAGGGGACAGGTAAGTTATATCCCAGACCACATAGATGTCAAAGAAACCAAATGGAACCTCAGAATAACAACCAAAGCAGTAGTACTCCAACGGAAATGTTCATCGTTAGTGCTTAATATTTATTAAAACAGACAGCATTAGATACTTGTTCATCCACATTCTAATGCCGGAGAGAATAAGTTGAAGTTATATTTGTAGTTCGTCTTCCTGCTGTATTCTTGGGTTCATGGACGATATGCTGCAACTGTTGTTTTAAACAGCTTCTCAATTAGTTCTCAATTACATCGTGAAGCACTGTGCATCTTGTTTCAGACTTCTGCAAGAACTGTTACCGCGAGGTAGAAAACTTATTGACTGGAAATTAGTTGGAGTAACAAGTTATTATTCTTGCACTTATATACAAAAGCTGGATTTCCTTCATGGTTAAAATTGTCGTGCTGAAGTTTATAATTATGATTTACCACTCATTAAGCATGCCATTAATATTAAGTGGTATCCAATATATGCAATTAATTTAGTAACTACATGATATAATTTTTGAGAGGATAATGAAACTGTAAATACTTGGCCGTAAATAGGTCAGGCATTCACATATAAGAACATCGAAATCATTAAGTCACTCGCCATTCTTGTAATTTTTATTCAAGACATGGAGTACCGCGGTAATGAGGATGCCTTATTTGGCAGCGCCAGCGCATTTTATTGCAAACCAGACATCCTGGGTTTTTAACTTAATGGAATTAAATTACTATGTTATACGGGTAGAACACGCTTTAAAGTAATTTCGCATTTTATACCTGTACACATCGTAAATGTCCCTATTTGAAGGTAGAAGCAATTGCAAAAACTAGAGCAGATGGCGACATGTGAGCTCTGCGTGTTTATCGTTCATTTTTTAATGTAAACAATACCTTAGTTACGAAGAAAGGTAACATTTATGAAGACCTCCATCAATATAGACAATTTTCTGAGTGCTGGTCGGATGCTTAGAATATTTTTAAATGATTAAAGTTATAGTTTCACCATTAAAGGTACGTGATACAAATGTTTCTAACTTTACTACCCATTATATTAAACAGAAATAATTATTTTCTACTTATAACACGTTATACGCGTTTTTACATCAAACATTTCTGAGTTAAGCGTTAATTAAGACTTAATACTGCAGTATTGTTTTAAAAATGTCATCAACCGAGCAAGTTTGGCTCCTCCAACGTGTGAGGTCCTGGATTCTTTTCTCGTCAACCGCCTACTCTGCCCTTAGATTTTTCTTACATTGCACTAGTCGATTGTCTTTTTTCAGATGTGTTTCGAGATTCCATAGCGTGAGGCAGTGTCGGATAGATAACGCAAGGAAAAGGAAAAATATTTTTCGTTTACACTTTCTCCCTTCTTGTGATAGCCACCATAGTTCTCACGTGTTTTATAGTGCACACGAGGTGTCTCCTTGCGTCTCCAAGTGCTACCGTTATTCACTTGTTTCTTGCGATGTCAGGAAATGAAAATGGAATTTCAAAGTCAGACCTAAACACGTGACTGTGAATTTGAATTTGCTGTATGCATTTTGTACTAGAATAAAATGTATAATGAAACTATTCCAGCAAGTGTTTATCTCACTATGATGTAGTGGACACACATACTCCGGAGTCCCATATATTGTGGACGTGGTGCGGAAGAGAACCCGTACCATCTACAATAAGCTAGACTCCCATCCCAATAAGCTGGTGAATACCCTTGGCCGTTACGACCATAGGGCTCCTCGCCGCAGACCGAGCTACCGGTCGCCCAAAGATGCATTGGGTAACCTCAACTGAACAGGGCTACTTTCCCATGACTCTGTACCCTCAAGCCCAGAAATGGGCTTGGTAAGTCCCATACCTTAACATTAGTTCCTTTCCCCCTAGCCTGTCAAGCGGACTGCTCAGATGCCTCCCAGGCAGGCGGAAGAGTGCAGCCAGCACTGGGCGCACACCCCGCATGGGGCACTAGCACCTATTTAAGGCTAGATATAACACTGCCCAAGACAACCTCCTGCGACAAACGACATTTCTTTTATACTGCCCAGATAAAGCCGCACTAAGCGGCTAGGTGCTGGTTAGCAGACACCCCGCCCAGGTAAACCTAGGCGACTCGCATCTTCTGCTGGTCTGCTGGACAGAAAACTGAGACTTCTTAAAAATTGTTTGTAGAAACTATAAGTTAACGATATTAAGTAGAGAAAGTCAGTGTTACACATTTTTCTTTGCCGTTGTGTAAAGAGGACAAAAAATTACCACACCCGATGGTTTTATAAGTGTATTATATTTTCCTTAAATCGGCAGGGAAGTGTGTTTCAATGTTTATCTCGATTAGCATTAAGCAGATAGAACAATAAGGATCTGTAAGAACAATTTGTACAACAGTGGGTAGAAAAAGTCCAATAAGTATAACATGGATTTTTTTTCTGAGTTGTCTGGAGTCCCTTTGTGGATCTCTCATGCCCTAACCAGAAGGGAGTAGCTTTCAGTTTTGGAGAAAGGCATTCCTGTTTTGATGCAAATGACATCTTTTATGATAAAAAATAGAATTTTTCTATCCTATTTCTTTTAATAGAGGTGTTGAAGTATCTCTTGTGAACTATGAGTGCTTTACTGCCAATAGTATTATTACAATTGCAAATTTTGGTGGCCTTGATAAATTACAATAATTACCACTTCCCCAGATCCGGGTGCAAGTGTCGAGATGTGATTGCTTCTTGTCATGAAAAAACAATCCGCGTTCTTTAGAAACAGTGAAGTTCAAGGTGATCGACAAAGCTACACCAGCAGTCACTTCATTGTACGTCAGCGTCGTCCCTTTAAAGGTATGTAATTCATACCCCCTTATGATGTTATTTAATTTCAAATACAAGACTGGAATAGAAGGTTCTTGATTATTGCTTCATTACAACACATCCAGTTGATTTTAGTAGCTTTTCAGGATTTTGTTATTTTATTTTTCTATGTTATTAAATCTTTCCTTTTAAATTTACTTGAAATTTAAGTAAGTAGTATTATCACCATTAAAACCGAGCAGGATTCTCAGGCGGTTTCGTCTGCGCTCCACATTCGGGAGACCGGTTCGATTCCCGTGGCTGATCTACCTGACGCATGGTTTTTTTTCGGGATTTTCTCGGGTCGACAGGCGAATGCTGGGTAGGTTAATTACAGCTCCCGAATTCTCTGTTCCTCCATTTCTTCTCCATTGCCACTTCATACCATCTCTCATCTGTTGGTCATTTTCAAGGTAGAAGTGCCGGAAGGAGTCTTGGCGTTGCATGGCAGGATGGTATGTTCCTGCCAAACACTTCCTCCTCCGGTAGGGCGGTCTCTGGTCACCGGACCGGCCTAGTAGGCCGTTTCAGGAGCAGTGGGTGGGATATTGGTTGTAATGGCATGTCGGTGAGTTTCCAAATGGTAAATTATAGGGACTCTGCACTATCGTGACTCCTTGGTTCAGCCGCCCTATGTCTCCTCTCGCTTCGTCGTTCCTCCCGGAGATGCCCCAGTTGGGGGCATAGCTACAATAGATCAAGACAAGACGCAGTACCGAATTCTCTCTTATACCCATCTTTGAAAATCCTAAAATTTACAATTTTGCTTGGATTGACTTGAAACTTTAATATAATTATTGTGGCATTAACAATAGTTCACAGACTAATTTTCAGACATTTGCCCAAAATATTTCTTGTAATATTAATATATTTATAGTGTTTTATTGTCATTTAAGTAAACTGTTCCATATGATGCAATTTTAGTTTCAGAAAAATAATACTTTGTGGTTATACTCATAAAAGCATTATTGGGAAATTTATGAGATGAAATTTTAATCTTACACTTGGTTTAGAATAGAAAAATTATTGAATTCTCCTTTTATTAATTTTTACAATTTTCTTGTGAAATGTGTGCTTTGTTACTTAATTGCAAAAGCACTGGTGACAGTATAAAAAAATCATCTTATCGATTTCCTTTAGTACTGTTTTTATCCAAGCACAAAAATTTTCAAGCTTCTAGTTTGAAAGCTGCATCATTTGGAGTAATTTATATTCTGAAAAGCGCTGAAAATTAAAATCACGAGAAAATCACCAAAATAGGTGACATAAAGCACTGTCCACTTACAGTGACCCACTTAAATAGTCATATGCCACAATCTTTAAAGTGTTACATGGCATTAAAAATAATAGGAAATTGAAGTACACTGATTACTTTATTTAATTAGGCAAAAAAAGTATTTTGTCAATTTTTGCACCTTTGACCAATTTTTAACAGATGGGTATCCCTGTCCTAAACTTAAAATTTACACTCAAACATTAATCTGTGAAGACAGGTCAATTTTAGGTGCAAGCGAAGAAAAAGGGAAGTAAATGAAACATTTAGTGGAGTGCTACAAGGGTAGCGGATGAAAACTAGGACTGACAACGGCAGTTTAATATTTCCTTACCAACATAAACCACTGTATATTGTATTAGCACTTGAATTTGCTGTATTACTGAAACATTCAGTTCTCTAATATTTTGTTATGGACTGTAGTATTTCCAATCGCTTACTTAACTCCTTGTCCCGTACCCTAGCATTTTACTAAGTTGTAAGTTGCAAGCACCGTCAGTGCCTCACTACTATCCCCGAGTTTCTTCATATGATATCTCTCCGTATAAAGCTATATTTTCTTTAATATCTATATTGTCCTGCGAAATAAAACATCTTCGTCCTACATTTTCAGTAGTGTAATCTTTGAACGAGAATTAACATTAATATGCAGCAGAAAAATAATTATGCCTGCAGTATACCAAATAACTTTTTGAGATTTTCTTCATTTGCTGGAATGACTACTAAATACAGTACAACTACAAGTATGCACAAATACAGTTATGTGCTATTATATTCAACATATAGTTGCAACAGTTTTTGCACATAGTTTCTTAAAATCTAATGCCTTACAAGAGATCGAAACTATCCATTGAGTTTCATAGCTTCCTGAAACACAGATATTGGTGTCTAAAGCAATACGTGATTTCTTATAATGACCTCCTCACCTTTGTTTCGTGATATGCCCCCAAGGAAATGAATTCTTGTCTTCAAGACTGGTACTATCAGATCGTGATTTCTGATTTCTCAAACAAAGATTAAACAGAGAGAAAACGTTTTCTTGTCATTCATGGTAATTTCTTAGCATGTGCGTGAGTGAAGGTCGAAATGACTTCCCCTCCTGTCTCTTCCCATTCTTACGTTTAAATCCGGGTTGTTATGTTAGAAATATGCTAATGTTATATGATTTGTCTCATGTAGACGGGATCCGCCCCCTAGCAAAAAGGTCAAATCTGTAAATATTTAACATTAAATTGGACGGAACATTTGGAAACATTATGCATGTAATCTGAAACGCAATGAATCATGACAAATGCCCATCTCTACACCTGTCCTGCAGGGGCAAGTTCTTTATGAACCAAACTCTAACATGCTGTACCAAACTAGCGTGATTCAACTCAGCACCAGTATGATAGAACTTAAGCTCATTCAAGACATAACAATTTGACAATAAATGCTTTGGAAATGTTTAGTTTTAGTTTAATCGTAACAACTTCATCTACACATTTTTTCTTACATGTTTCTTAAATTCTGGCTCAGAATCTTGAAGTGATTTTTTTCGCCTGTCACTTCATATATTTACTTCGCCTCCTTTTAATCGGTCGTGAAAAGTGGATTTGTAGCACTTATATAACATTAGAGTACTAATAATTAAGTCAAATAAAGCTAAGCTAAGAATTGTATGCCTGTGTGTATGTGTGTAATTAAACACGTCACTTCAGTGACTTTGATCATTGTAAACGCTGCCCGGAAAAATGCAGCCTCTAAAAATATTTAAAAGAACGTTAAACTGAAACTATAGGTACGGATTTCATATCCATCTCACGAAGTTTCAAACTTTTTTCCTTGGGTGTAATTATTAAAGAATATTTTGAGAACTTTGCTATGAACATTATAGATTTATTAAGAATAACTAAACACTAGGAACACAACTTCACTATTTACTAGTGTTAAGTTATTCTTAATACCTAGTTTACTTCACTGTCAGCAGCTTCATTTTTTTATATAATTATAGATTTATATCGTCTTTCAACCCAAAAGGGTGAATACAGCCTTAATTAATTATATATATATATATATATATTTTAAATCCCTTGCTTTATTTTCAATCCCTACTTACAACCATAAAATAAAAATTAACAATAACCAACAGATATAAAATGATGGTATTAGATTTTATTATTTATCTCAGAGAAAACCTAATTAAGTGGATTTATTGATGGTCATGCTTATTAGAAATCTATTCTTTTCTGTGACCGGTTAAGTTTAGTTTATCTGTGATACACGTTGCGGTTAGTATATACTTTAATAATGAATTTAACATATTCATTTTGGATCAATCCTGAGTTACGTTTTAAATAAACATGAATACTGTATGCCCTGTTTATATACACCTTGATGATGATTTCTTTTATATACATTAGAAATATTCGCAGGGGAGTACTAAATGTTCAAATTGAGTTGCTGCTTTCTGTCCATCAAATAATAATCAATAAAATATTATGGTAACACGATTTTTGTGGATCATCGCTTGTTTGCCTTAAATCCGTTCGTTTATTACAATATATGTAAGTTCAATTAATAGATAAGTTTATTAATGTATGCACTTAATGTGCTGATCTACCAGACAATAGCCTGAAGGTTTCTCGAGGTTAACTACTGTGTTCCGTTAATACAAACAAGCCCTTAGTCATTCAAGTACAAATTCCAGCGGCACATGCTGTCCCGTAACAAGCACCGTTTCAGCAGGTAAACATCTCTCGCAGTGTGACAACTTAATTTCCTGCTATATCATTTTAATGAGTCTTAGCAACCACTAAAGCAACTCCAGTTTTAGTTCCCTGTATAGAATTAAGTCATCATTAGTCCGTTTTCTTTTTGTATGAGTTCTCTGCTGGATGCCAGATAAAACAACTACATCGCAACAATGTACAGTCATCGTCAGTGATGGTGGGTCATATCAACAAAATAAAATGTCGGCTTGTCCTTCTATTCCTAAGTTCGAAATGTCAACATGTTGGTTGAGGTTTCTTATGTTAGTGTTTCATGTGTGTTGTGAAAAGTTTTCTAGAAGTGTCTACATATTAATTGCTAAATACATGACATGCACAATTCGTTTGAATCAGCGCAGAAAAAGTTACAAATGTACAATCGTAGACCAGAAATAATGATGTCTTCAACGACAAATATTTCCAAGCCCTACATTCACAGGACCTTGTTTACACCACATACATTACAGTTGTGTAGACCGCTAGAACAGGATGTTGTATGACATTTAACATGCTACGTTCCTTGCAAAGTTCTGTTAGTGCTGTGCCATTGCGCAGAGTACTTCTGTATTTAAGACTGCAGGTTCGCTTCTTAAGTACTGAACATATGCATCTTATCTCTTCTTCTTTTGTTTAATTAGCACAAATTTTCGATACACTGTATTTCATACACAACATTTGGTAAAATGTCTTTAAGGGTTTATTTCACCTAACTACGATATGCTGCACGCAAAACTGAGTGATGCCAGAAAGAAATTTCTCCCTTCACTAGATAATTTAGCAGGCCTTTCTTCTTGAGAAACTGTAGCTTGTATTAGAATTCCCGTATATACAGCGCAGAGATGGATGAAAATATCCAGGAAAGTGATTGAACATCTTGATCTAGGAAGAAGGCGTGTGTCCACTTCCAAAATACATGCAGCTGTAACTGAAGTAGCAGAGAGGAGCTTCAGAAATGAAGGTACATTTACAATTCTCTGGATTAGCTCAAGCAGATTAGGGCGTGTAAGCGATACAGAACTTCCTGCACAAATGACAGCTAAAAACAACATCTGAAAGGCGATCACAGAAGTAATTGGACCAATAAATGATCATCTGAGAGATGGGAACTTGATCTTGACTTGAGAATGTTCGTTTGAGAAAAAATATTGTTCGTATATTGGTTGGACTAAATATTGCCATTAGTACCGCAGCAAACGATAAAAGATGTCACAGGTTGTTTCGCCTCGCGTTTGTAGAGGAAAATGCCAGCCGCAACTGGAATAACACGACATTCTCAAACGAGGTGATACTTTCTTTCACGCGTAAGAGAAAGGTGATTTGTCTACCGTCCAAAGGGTCCCGATACGTTGCAAAATATGTAGCTGAATGTCAAAGCTGTGGAAACTTGACGATACGCTGGAAAGAGTGCAATACACCATTATACCGGAGTATATTTTGATTCTCTCTGTGAGGATGAGAAATTCATATAAAATTACTGAATTTGTAAATAGGTGAGGTGCAGGATAACCACACATGTCTACAAATGTGGAAAGTGTTATAATGGATTCTCAGAGAGACAGTATATCAGAGTGATAGAAGGACCTCTCTGTTCACCAGATTTGAAACAAATCGAAAATATTTGGGCTGAGGTGAAACGGAAACTGTGCTTGAACTTCCTTAAAAATGCATGAAGGACAAAAGAAACCTTGAGAACACAAATTCAAGTTGGGATATATTAGCTTCTTGTCTACGTTATTACCCGAAAATTGGAGGCAGTTATACATGCAATGGATTCATACTCCTGATATTAATTTTGTTTAATTTTGTATGATTTAGGTTTAGAAGTCAATAGTTATCAATGCAGTTCGAAGTTCTCAGTGGATTGCCAACTAAGTAACCGAAGCTGAAAATTCGCACAGAATGGAAGGAGAGTTCGCAGATCCGATTTCTTTTATTGTTAAACTTGCAAAATTGAAACTGGAAATTGAAGTCATTCTACTTAAAATAAACTTGAATTCTCAGAAACAAGTGTAAACATCTAGTTTGAGTGCGAAATATTCAACTTTTTTTTTTTAATTTACGTCCTCCAACATTTAGTCATATCGGATGATGAATGAAATAATGCTCCAATGTTCCGAGGTCCATGAACCTTAGAGTTACCAACATTCGTCTTTCAGGATAAGGGAAAACCTCGGAAAAAGCCTTATTCAGGTAACTCACCCTAACCGAGATTCGAACTCGGGAGCTCTTGTACGTGAGGCAGACACGCAATCACCTACGCTACCGAGGCGGGCGAAATATTCAACTGGTTGTGTAAAATTCAATATGCACACCTTCCGTCGATTGCTGCGGTACTAATATGTGTGAGCAATATGTTTCTCAAAAGAACATTTCGAAGTCATGAGCAAGTTTCCGTCTCTCAGATTGTAATTGGTCCAATTACTTCTGGCCGTTACTGACATTGCACAAAATTTTGGAATCCTTGCAAATTCGGGAGAAGAGGAAGAAGATCAGCAAAAACAGGAAGCAGAAGGAGATTAAATGTACAATAATGTTCTCTCTTACATTGTTATTTGACTAATGGGCTCAGTGGGTTAATTGCTATCAATCGTCAGGAGTTTACAACTGTTAATGCCCCCTTCCTTTATTTTTAAATTCTGGGCATGCCTCTCAAAACAGTCGCACTCTCACAAGAGATGGTGAATTCATGATAATGATCTTGAGCTAGGCAAGTGCTGACTGGGCACTACATGAAGTAGTCATTCTCATGACATATTTCCAGCTTTTTTATTAATAGAATCAGGATCACAAAGGGGAGAGGTTGAGCGGGAGGTCTTGTCTTACTTCATGTATTCATGTTTAGTTACGTTTTGTTGTAACATTTTAGAAAGAAACTGCGTGCACACCCGCGCGAAAGTTAGCAAGTCAGATCCAGCTGACTCGGTACACACATGAAATCTACGCATTTTTTATCGCTCCGCTCTGAGCCACCTTCTGAATGCAAATAAGTTAGGATAATCAGCACTCAGGCAATAATGGTAGAAAGCCATTATCAACTACATTTGCGTCCGTGCAGTGTTGCGTTTCTTAATATTCCAGGAGAGAATTACTGACACTGTCTTAAATTCCGCCCTGCTTCCAACCAGCACGCCGATTTTATTTTTGGTCCATTTCCAGATCTCAGATACATTTTTGCAGGTGGTAATTCTGTGTATCTGCGTGTCCACTTTATGACAACGGTTACACCATGGGACTGTTGCTAAATTATGTTTACATTTCTCTGATTCCGTTCCTCGTTCTCGTTCCTGAGAGGGTTGCGTTGTGGGTTGCGTTCCCTACAGAAGGCCGGTGAGGTATGTTTGTTTACATCACTGTTGACGATTTCATACAGCTCTCAGCCATGAAGATCACTTTTTAGGCATGCAATGGTGATCACTCGGTGTATAAGAATATATGACATGACAAGGCCAATTCAGTAATTCTGCAATTGGTTTTTGTTTTGAAGGAGATGGTGAAAGCGCTTCATGCTATGTCTTCCCGTGCTTTCTCAGGAGACAGCACAATAAATATCATTCCAGACATTAAACATCTGTTGTTAAAAACTAGCCGCGTCACATGAAACAACTCATAATTGTGAACTAATTATATCAATAACCATGTCTTCTAAATAACTGTTATACTTTAAACAAGTATTGTTAATTCAAATTAAAGCAAAAATCACTGAATTGTAACAAAGTTATAGCAGTGGAAAAGGGAATGGAAAGCAGCCACGTGTTCTTTCTCTCAGAAAGATGTGTTGGAACGGATTATTTGGTGAATTGATTGCAGCTATCAACTTTAATTACACTGGGCAACAAAAAAATACTTTTTGAATGTTTCGTGCTCTTCATGAGGCAATTCCTACTAATTTTGTTTTGAGAAAAACAAATATGATTATGAAAAAATTGTATTGGCTCTAGTTTCTATTATATACACAAGGTGGAAGTATTACATATTAACGGATTGAGACAAAAGGATACATTTTAATTACATACATGTTAACAACAATGACAGTGCATTTGACTTTTTTAAACTTGTAATTACATGCTAAGAGTTTTAAATTGCTGGAAAAGTACTTCGCAGAAAGTCGTGTCTGAAGAGAATCATGTGGTGGCCTATTGACTTCGTCATCTTTTAGCTTGCCTCTTGTGATGGAGTTCCGCAGAATCCCTATACAAAGACCAACAGTAATCCGCAAGCATTACTTCATTCCAACGGCCCTGATATCTTTGTTCCATAACAGAAATGTCCTGATGGAATCTCTCCCCATGTTCATCACTAACAGCTCCACAACTAGGAGGGAAAAAGTCTAGGTGGGAGTGGAGAAAATGGATCTTAAGAGACATGTTGCATCCAAGGTTACGGTATTTTTGCAGGAGCACTGTCATCAAATGCTTGTAGTTGTCATCTACTGTGTTTTAACAGCTGTGCTCCAAATTTAAAATCTTCACTCTAAAGAATGAAATGTCACTTTATCTTCAAAACAAGAGCTAATCTATCATTTTATGGTGATTTTTTAATTCAGCTGATGAAAATGCATGTAAATTCATTATTTTTAAGCCCGAAACATTTTCATTGTTGCCCAATGTTATTATCAAATCCTGACATTAAATTTAGAGCATAAATTTTATTAGATAAACTTTTTGTTTTCCTCAAATACATATTACTTGTGTTTTTATCTTTAATTTGCCTCTGAACAATAATTTGATATTCAGATTTCGCCCGATCTCGATAATTTATAAGGTATTATAGCATATTAAATGGCTCGCCCTAGAATATTTTAAGATATCAAAATTAAAACAGTTTAAATCAAATGATATTAAATAGCAACAGGTATGAGAGCAAAAGCAAACAATGCAATGTCTAATATGTAATGTTTATGTTTTGGTTTTATATTATATAATTACACTTTTCATTTTACATGCACTGAAGTTATAGTCAAGTGCTTAAAAATTAGTTACATACTGGTTTGGATATGCCACACTCTTTGCACATCACAGCAGAACGACAGTCTAGCACTTCAAAACATATAAACATGAATAATTCAAACTAATTACAACGAAACAACACGCTTGGTACTACTAAGAAGTACATAAACTATGTGTTTTAATGAGTCACATATGTCTGCGGGTGACCAAACATACAAGGCATTATAAACCATTCTGCAGCGTGTGGAGAACCAACCAGACTGAGTAACGCCTGCCAAGTCATAATGTGACTCGCGAATACTTTTTTGAATCATTTTAAGGTGACCACCTGTACTGTCACGTGATATTCTTTTGGTGGGGAAGATACATTGGTATCTTTGATAGGCTAAAGTTAGATATGAATCCATTCCTTCTGGATGTAAGTTGAGTACAACGAACTTTACTCCAACCAACGAGGGATGCAGTCGAATGCAGTAAATCCTGTCATAAGAATTGGTAAAGCTTTACTACTGTGAACACCTTAGTTGCGATATCAGCCTAATTATAAAATTAATTATTCTACAGATAGGTGATAAAGATTTATTAATTAAGTATAGATACAATATGTTAAAAGAAACGCAAGGTTAAATATATAAAAGTACATGTACAATTACGTGATGATGCGCTAGGAAATAAAACGTTACGTAACACTAAACTAACGGGAACTTTTACTTCACTGACTTTCATTGTCTTTGCAAATTGTATAAGGTTCCTTTATAAGAAGACTTTCAGGCCGCATTAAACCCGTAAACACAAAAGATAATTACAAAAAATACTTAACTTGAAAAGACAATAGCACACACTGACTAAAAGAATATGTTATACCATTTATTGTATTGTAGCAAAATAAAACTATCCGACAAATGGCTACTTGCGAATGAGTAGAGAGTGGATTTGCCTCCACCCACTTTTTGCCGAACTGAGACATACATGTAACTGAAATGAAAACCACTGTAATGCTGGTTCGCACTGAATGAGTGAAGGGGAGATGTTTCATGCACAAAACGGAGATGGTGGAATAAACTAACAAGGTGCCGTCATTAGCATATAAAATACGAGGTTCCACTTCGCTGGTCTTAACACACAAAACATCGATGAAAATGTCAGATAATAATATTTGAGACAGAATAACATTGATATAAATTAGACTATACGATATTTGCAATCGTTTTTAAGGATGCACAATTTACGTCATAGCGTAAACTCTCAGTCAAGAGCCTTAGAGAGCTGCTTAAAAGTAAGTTAAGGATAAAAAGTCCAAAGAGCACAGTACTTATTCACATTATGCGTACACAGAATAAAATAAATTAATACAAACAAATAGAGAAATTAAGTTGAAATTGTAAAGCCTCACACGTTACAAGGAGCTCAGAGTGGTTGCAATTTGCATTAGGATGGAATGGGATCTCTTGGTCTTCTGTACTAAATTGTATAAACATGTACATCTTATAATAATACTTAAAGTAAATAAAATTAGCTTTAATTCTAGAATTACCTTTAAGAACAACTGTACAAATTTGTGTTTAATATTTCAATTTCTTCCGCCAAGTTAACTTTCCTGATTAATAATTTTTAAGGAAAACTTTGTTTTTAATTGTTACAGAAATATTATTAGATAAAGAGCATGCATATATAATGCAGCGCTAGCAATTGATACAAAAATTAGTTAAATCCATTTCTAAAGCAGATTTCAATTCTGAAGCATTAGGTCTTTGTTTCCAATAGAAAGTGGAAGCTTTAGAAATGTTTGAAACAACATACGTTTGCATGAAATTTGCTACTCTTACTAGCAGCGTTCATATGTTCATTGGTTACAGAAAAAATGATGTTTAAATTTGTAGAGAGTGTTGCTACTTCAAAGAACAATAAATAGTAATTCACTTTCTTAATAGCAAATCAGAAATTAAAGGATCAGTTAACCAAAAAGATTTAATTTTCGTTGGCATATACAGTATATTGTGATGCCACTTAATTTACTATTAAATTATAAATTAAGAAAGTTCGTTTTTAATTTTTAAATTAATTTTCTACTTTCGTCCACCGCTGGAAATTGCTTGAAAGTCAACAGTAGTAGCACACATAATGAGCTCTTTGTCCACTCCTGTTACAAATGATGTTAATTCGGAACTTGAGAAGAATCTTTTATCAGTATTCATGTCTTTTGAGCTTCCACTCTCCCTTGTTTAGGTTTGTTTCAATATTCCCAATTCATTCCAAAACTGACTCTGCATTCCTTCTATTCTCCTGATTTTTCACGGGAACTTGTCATTAATTAAAAGCAAATATATTTGATCTGCACGTTAAACATTAAAAAGTGTATCCAGTCGTGCAGGATAGATAAACTGAGGACAATTGTAGTGTTATCATCTAGTCTTTATTTTAAAATATTAATACGATTAATTAATTTCTGTGATGCTACAGAGACGCAAATTCATTTAATGGATTTATTCCCAACAGTAGCATTATAAACTTTAAGGTTATCACTGCCAAAACCAATTTGTTTTATTTATGTCATCTATATATTTTTATTTTTCATCCATCGTGACTGCAGTGGGCATAAGGGTTTCTACTTGCTTTCTTACACTAACCTTCGTCTATTAGCCCTGTTGTTCCTGCTATAATTTAAAGCGTATAGGTCTCTAGCATTTGTTGAAGAAGCTCGAGGATTCTCCCAGTATTCTCATGCATTAGGGCTCTGGATACAGAAGTAGATGATGTTAAAAATATGACACTATGATCCTCCTTTAAGTAATTGTATTGGTGTTATCCCGTATCGCCATTACAACTCCATCTACTATATAATGCGAAATGTTCTATTTCAGAAGAAACTGATAGAATTATTGTAAGAATCTGAATAATTGGTCCACCTATGTGATAGAGTAGACTTTATAACCTCATTTCTGTACTCACTCCTTCACAGTAACTATGCAATATCATCTAAATTGAATGCAGCTTTGCTTGTCAAACTTCCTTGACGTCGCATATACGAAGGACCCTCCAAGATTATGTATACCTTATTTATTTACTTATTTTTACACTTACTAAGAACTTTAATTCCTCAGCGGATATATTCACTTTCTCAACATAGTCTACATTAAGCTACACCACAATGTGGTAACTTCTATAGACTCTCTCCGAACCATTTTTGGAGTATTTCGCTCCTCGTAAATGTATTCTTCTATGCTTTGCTTGTCATCGCAATAAAATATATGGGCACTTAAAATAATTTCATATCTTCAGGGAAAGCGACATCATCACTATATTTTGCGCCATTTTGTCCAGAAACTGCTATGCTCTTAACATGGAATTATAATATTTGCTACAGGTATTGGTGTCTTTACAGAAGTTTCCATTTGTTAAACTATATTTTTTAAAATCAGACGTCTTTAGTGCCAAAAACAAGTTTAGCAGAATAGCAGCTTCTCTGAAGTGTTCATTTTTCCTTCTATTGATCCTCTAAGATGTTTTAGAGAACGGTTGTCTTGGGTTAACAAGAATATCTTAAGGTTGAACATCAAGCAACATGTTCAACTTGAAACGTATTATATAGGGCAGCTTAAGTTCTTGATCCAAACAATTTATTTTTAAAAACGGTCCTTTGTGTAATAATTTTGTAATCTTATAACTCACCCTGACCGAGATTCGAACTCGGGACCTCTTGAACGTGAGACAGATACGCTACCATTTACGCTACCGAGGCGGGCACAGGGCCTCCTTGATTCAACATATAATAAAAATGTCATTATTTGGAATAGTAATAGACAATAAGTATCTGAACATTCGCACATTAGACCGAAAAATGCAAGTACCTGCAGCTGCATACGGTTTTCCCGTAATCACTAGGGTCACTTTAAATCATCCACATATAAGTTTTCGTAAGCTCAAGCGATTTAAGTTTGTAATTCTGTTTATATATTAAAAATTAAAGAAGATGAGCTTAAATTGCAAACCTCCAAATTACGGAGAAATTATGTATTGTGTGGAAAGAACATGTTCAGAGGATGAATAATATCAGAATACCAAAAAATAGCCTTAAACTATACACATATAGGAAGAAGAAAAAGACCGAAGAAAAGATGATCAGGCCAATTTGGAGCCGGAACGGGTTAAACAATCCAAAGCCGTGAGGTAGAAGAAGTGAGGAATAAAATAAAAACCGAAAACTCAATGCCGTAGCCGGAATTTGAAGCACGAATCTCCCGCTGTAGCGCGGGTACTCTACCACTGAGCTATTACGGCGACATGCCGGTTTCAAAGTTAGCCTACACATGGTTTGTTGTGTTAGAACTATCATTACCCTTATAAATGGGGTCGTATTCTATTCAAACAAATTCTAAATTACTTATATTCTTATTCAAATTTGCCACATCTTCTAACACTCTCTCCCACTGTTATTTATTATTCACGTATGTGACGTCAGTGTGATGAACACATGGGCTTGTACGGATTGTTGCGTTCTATCGTGATGCAACAATTCAAAGTTGTAAACATAACTGACAGCATTTATTATCGCCTATTTGCGTAATGAATCATGTTCCCCAACGTCTCTACAACGAGTATATACTGTCAACATTATTGTAAAAGAAAAGTTAATTTTTTAACACTGTCCCATTTTTTGAGCGAGTCTGGCTCGCTGTGCAGCACACAAAAATTCAAGAGTTGTTCTGCATGGGGGATTCTTCTCGTCCTTGAGCCTCCATGGACACAGATACACCAGTCGCGTCAGTGCGTTGACATGTGACGAAACGTCTCTTGTTGCAAGAGAAATTATGCGGGTGTTCTTTGCACAGTGCTCACCATCTATCCCCAAGGTATCGCATATTACATGTTGCTTTAAACACAGAAATAAACAAGAAGCGTTTTACTAAAAGACCTAACAACATTATCTACAGAATAAATTATCGTACCTAATCCCAAACGCTTCCAGGCATCTAGCAATGATGCAGAAATAATAAGAGGATACCAATGAATATATCACAAAAAGCTAGTCCCAATAGAAACAACAAATACTTGAACAATTGACCAAAGCAGTTTTGTAGGAATAACAAGCCAATGTCTGACTGCAGGCATTTCTGTGAAGCTGATATATAATTAAGTGTTTCACATTTCAGAACATTACAAAACGTTTAAACAGGCAGCAGAATATCTCACCTTCCAACCCTCCTTACACACCTAGCTCACGTAGACGACCCAAGGATGACTCGAACCTGCGGCCTCCACTTTTGTTGCCGATTACTACGTACAAACTAATCAACAATGGGGTCATGGATGTGGCTTATATTTAAAATAAAAAAGAAAGAGTTTCGAGGAACAATGGGCATTAATTACAGTCATGTAGTAGCCCAAGCATTAACGTTTTCTGTTTGTTGTGTTAGAAGGCTTTCTCTGTTTCCAAATGCAACTGTTGATTTACAGTGCACAAAACACTGAAAATGGTTTCACAGTAGCATACGAAATGACGTTAAAATAATGGACAAAATGCTTTGCAGCTGGTATTACAATTGGTGAATGATCTCTGCAAAAGAATAGCAAACATGATACAGAAAAATTTAATTGTTGCTGCTGTCTGTCCGCATAAAAGTTATCTAAAGCTACAGCTTTTTTATTTAAAAATAACTAGGAAACCCATTTGAATAAAGAGAAAAACTCTGTCCTTTTTAACAAAGTACCCTTACCTAAATAAATCTCCCTGGCTTTCTGTTTCTACAACCCCAAGTCATCTGCACTGTTACACAGATATATTGTCGTTTGTGAAATAGATATTCTCTTCTCTCTCTCTCTCTCTCTCTCTCTCTCTCTCTCTCTCTCTCTCTCTCTCTCTCTCTCTCTCTCTCTCTCTCTCTCTATAGCGGTTGAGGATATTGTGAATGTAATTTCAGTCGGTTTGAAGGGAAACTGCTGCAGCATAATCCAGAACTTTTCATTTCAAATTCTTCACCAACTGCGTGGAATTTAAGACATTTTCGTGAAAGTGGTTAAATTTAGAAATATTTGATCCTGAAAAAGAACCTAAGGATATATTAATAGTGTTGTACAATGACACTATACTGAAGGAGGTTATCACGAAACTAGCTTTTTTTTTTAAGAATTCAGTGCACTTGACGTCAAATATAAACACTAAACTTAGCTTTCTGTAACAACTTCAGTTTTTTAGTACGAGAAGAAACTTCTGAATATTTAACTTAAGCAATAATATTTTCACTTTTCGTTTAGAAAACTAGTATTATAGCGCAACTGATTCTGGAAGGGAAAGTAACCTCACTGTTGTGTTGCGAATGCTCATTAGGACTGCGGAGGTTCCGCAATGCCAGGTAACTATGTGCACTTGAAACAAGTACCCCCATTTAAATGAAATGCACGTTGCTTGCAAAACCAGAATATCAAGCACACAACAATTGTCACCTGATGTAAGTGTATCTAGGCAACATGATGTATCCAAATTTCAACATTCTTTCATTGCAATGCACAACAATTAGAGGTGCATCTTCTCGAATGTCTTTTCTCCATTCTGTAACGGAGAGGCTACAATTCAGTTTTATATTTTCTTTTTTAAGGATTATAAGCAAGACTATTGGTTACTAGAGGCTGTGTACGGTCAGGGTTGTATAACAGGATCAAAACCGGGAATCCTGAATTTGAGCTGAACACGTTACTGTGGAGTCATTCCCTTTAGATTTGAGACATACCAAACTTATGAAATTTTGCCGCATGAGTTACATGCGAGCAACATTGTTTTTCCATCAATATAGGGAGGTATATTGTGAATCAGTGGCTAATGAGCAAGGTTATCGGTAAGTCAATGCCGAGTAGTCCGAATGGCAAACGAGATAAGGCGCGCGCTCTCCCAGGTAAACACAGTAAGCCCTATCTTCAGAGAACATGAAGCTTCTGGATGCTTGGACGTCGCGAATGTTCTCGGAACTTCTGGAGTACATAAGCGAGTGCTCCTACGAAGCGAGTCACGCTTGCAGTTTGGCGAGTGAGTCCGGCGAAGTAAATTGCGGTGAGTACAAGCGTGGATTCGTGAATGGATCAGTGAGCGGGTTAGTAAGTGCGAGAAAAGCACTGTTCTACCATCGAGTTTGTAACAATGTGGTGAAGTACAGTGAATTCTGCTACTGTACGGGACTAGAGACGTCTTGTGTTCGACTTCCTAAAGATTGAACCGTCCAAAAAAGAACCCACGACGGCCGGTCTCGTCGCTGAATAAAGTGAAGTGGCAATGAAGAGGAAGCAGTTCACATTGTTGAATTAGAAGAATAAGATGAGTGGACTCTAAGTGAAAATTGAGCGATATAATTGACAGTGAAAGCTGAGTGAAGTAAAGTGATAGTTTGGGCAAACTGGACAAGGTAACATGTGTAATACATATTGAAATCATAAAATTTTTGGGTAAGCAATTAGCACTCTCCTCTGGCTTATTTTCTTCAGGTTTATGGCTAATATCTTTCTGTACTAAATGCTTCTAAACAAATGTTTTCACTTCGAAGGACTAAAGTTTTTCCTTGTAGTGCGTAGGCTTTCACGGCCGGAGTCATTTAGTAGATAATGATTATCCGGGCTTCTAGGCCGTGGTCTATTGGAAAATAGTCTTCCAGACGTTTCGTTCGAAACTGTGTCCAACATCTTCATTGGCGTTGCCGTAACACTCTCATTGTACACTTTGTGAAATCGAGAGGCTCCGTTACAGTCGCAGCCGAAAGTACAAAGAGAGTGTTATGGCCACGCCACTGAAGATGTTCAACACAGTTTCGAACGAAACGTCTGGAAGACTATTTTCCAATAGACCACGGCCTATAAGCCCGGATAATCATTATTTACTAAATATTTTCCCATTGCGATATCGTTCTTACATGGTAGATTTGTTTCGAATTCTGATATCTCTATCTGTTTGTTTAGTAATTCGGATATCCGTATAATTTAACTTAGTAAACTCTAAATAAAGCTTTAATGTTTTAACTTCATATTCCTTGCGTTCATCTAAACTATCTAGAACTAAAGAGTTCAGCAATCCTAATATCAATAACTGAATGAAAATCGAAGTTACTAGAATATTTTTTCTGTCAACACTAACTTCTTCTAAATGTCAACGAAGAACAAAAGCTCGATTCACATTGACTATCCAGTGTCATTAAATTCTTCTTCTGAAAGAAAAAGTGCCATCCGTTATATCATAGTGTATCTGATAATTTTCTTAACACATTAATATTCAGAATCTCAAAAATGGTGTCATTGGTGAATTTTCACATGCATAAACTTATTTTCCCTTATACGGGCTTGCGTTTCATCTGTCGTTCTGTGTCATCATCACCATCCAAACAAAAGTCTACGAACTACCCTAAGGTCCCAGTTAGGCTTATGAATACCCACATGATGAATGCAACTGATAAGTGCAAGATGTTGAGTTGAGCTTGGAGCTATATATCGTACAGAAGAGCATACAGTAAAAGCTTTGGCTTAATTCCATTCTGAAAATGAACTTTAAAGTATAAAACAAGGAAGCGTATAAATATGGAGTATTTGATTTGATTTACAGTTGAAATTTCTAGCAGCTTTGTGTTCTAGCACTAGACGAGTCAAACCCATAAATGAAAACCCTTGTAGTATCGAAAACGTCAACATCTTTCATTTCTGCTTTTGACAAATTATGGTTAACTATTATCACTTATCCATTAATTCTAATGTTAAATTTAAACAACTCACATTCGTGCTACACTTATTATTGTAATAGCTTCATATTTTCATTCAGCTCCTGTCATTGCCAACTTTATGGACAAATAAAATAAAATACCCTCTGCACGACACAGGGAAAGTCAAATTCTCCGTTAATAACTGATACAACTGTAGCCCATTTATGTCGAACACGAAAAAGACATTACGATGAGAAACCTTGTACGATTCTAGCACATCAAATGTGACGAGGCCGGATACTAGTGGCATTTTGTATCAAAATGTTGCGTGGAACATATGGTAGCTTCTAGCCTCTATTGTGAAGTCAAAAATGTTTATTAAAAGATGACTACACACGCCGCTGAAAAGCAATTTACCTTGGAGGGGAAAAAACACCGCCCATGAGTAGCGCAGTATATGCATGTCTCTTTGGAAAGCTGAATATGATTTGAAAAATCTATGCTGACGCCAAAATTATAATAATTAATCTTCAAAAGTAAAAGAATGAAGAAAAATTAATTATAAATTAACTTTAAGTACATAGTAAACGTGAACATAGGACAATGAAAATATAAGTACTTCCAACATTGCATTCATTATATCACTTTTAAAAAATCATGTCTGAGAATTATTAAGATTACTCGAAAATATATAGGAAAACAGGACAGATGCACGAAATTCAGTAGTTTTATATATTTCTTCAGGTGACTCAGCTGTAGAGTGTCGGCATAGAACTTTCTTTCCAACTCATTCAGTTACCGTAAATGTTCTCTCATATAATTAGAAAATAAAGAGCATTAGAAAATATAAAGATTATTATACAAAATGAAAAGTGTTGTTTCAGTGGGTATACTGAGAGAGATGACTTCCATTGTATTACGAAGGTGTGTGATACATATCCCCCATGACCATCCACCTGGAGAGAAGTTTTTGAAAGGTTTCTTCAGTCCTTATAATTGGCAAATGCCGGGGAAATACGTTCCTTAAACATTAATTTCCAAAATACCTTTACCAAATACAGTAGAACCTCGTTAATCCAGACCTCTTTAAAAATCCATACCTATGAAAAACAAAATTATGTTGTTTAGCGTAGTAAATTAAAACTTGTTTTACAGATAATAAATTGCTATTCTCGGCAGTTGTATTACTAGAATTCTCTTGCCAGCGAGCGAATTCTTTGCACTCGCCCCACCTGCTTGGGAACAGGTTAGAAGAGAAATTTTGATAAAGTCATAGAAAAAGTTCTGGCCTAGTGTGTGTCACTTGCCAGAAAACAAGATTGAAGAGGAAGAAAAAATATGGAAGAAGATTTTATAGATATTTTTAAAAATATCGATGTCTTTTCCAATGTTGATCAAGAACACAATAATGACGGAAGTTATGAACCGATTACTAAGAAAGGCATTATTGCATCATGTGGTGTTACTGAAAATGAAAATAAAGAGCATTTAGATTCAGACAGTGATGATGAATCAGTTGTGCTTATGAGCCATGCACAAACAATAGCCAACATAGAGAAATGGACGCTTCAATTCGATAGTCAAGCTGGAGCATCCAAATGAAGTTCTAATGTTAAAGCGGATGCTAGATAGCGCTGCTAGTAACTGCACACTAAACTGAAACAGCAGAAGCTCACTCCCTTTTTATTACCGACTAGTTGGCAGTATAATGCAAATACATAGGGTATTATAGTATATATAGTGTATGTGTTTTTAGGTGAGAATGGCCCGATAGTAATTTCTAAACTCCTAAGTTGCCTTTGTACCATATGTAGTAAGAACAGACGTTAAATACTGCTCCGAGTTTCATTTACTTCATGCTTCTTGTTCAATATATTCGGCGAAAATACTGCTGATGGTAGTGTCACCCAATTAGCGGAAAGCACAACCAACGACAGCTGAGTAAGGGGCCAGAGGCAGCCGAGCCACACCCTCCCATTAATCTCAGTCACTAACTGAGCTGTTGATTGGGGAAGTGGCACTTGTCGCTGGCCGCCTCTTTCCCCTTCCCCTGTCCTCTGGAACTTTCGCGGTGAATCACGGAAACTAGAGACTTCTAGAAGACAGTGATGTTCCTATAAAAAGGGCTGTAATGAGTGAGGGAGTCAGTGCTTGACGAGCTAGTGAGAAGACTGTGTGCGTGCATCGGAACGGTAACGGACGAACTGGTGAATTGTAATTGTGTGCATTACGTAATTCTGTGTAATTGGCAAGTGTTCAACCGTAAGTCGGTGGAAATAAAGAATATTTTTGAGTGGTGCAATTGTACTTTTTATTTCACGAACCCACAAAGTCATAGTATGTAGGATTTCCTATATATGGGTTCCTTTGTTTTCAGCTGGATCTACGATTTGTTGTATAGTTTCAATCCCGATGTACACAAGTTATCTAGAACTTTGTACGCAAACTTTACTTAAGTACCATGTTTTGCCGCACTATTGGCCATAAACAAACATAAAATTAATTCGTCAATACAGAATGGTCACATCGAGTGTGGAACGTGAAACTTGTGGAGTCAAATTCCTTGCTTGTAAATATTTAATCTTAAGGTTTTGCTAATCACGTGCTAAACGTATAGTGCATTTTATAATTAGACTCATATCGCAGCAGCTGTTTTTTTTTTTTTTTTTTTTTTTTTTTTAGATTTTAAATTAACAATAAATATATATATAATGTGTGTATGCATTTAGTTTCCTTATTTAACCGTTCTTTTTTTTTCAATTATTTTCCTATCTGTTTTCTGTGGTTTCACATATATACACTATACACATAAACACCCATGCCCAAGGCGTGACTCAAGCCCGCGACCCTTTACACGGTGGAACGCTAGAGGCATACGCTCTAACGACCATGGTTACGAGGGCCGGCTTCAGTAGATTCCGCACACATTCGCACTCTCATTCATACTTCCAGACTTTGGGGAAGATGAAGAATTATCTTGGTCGGAGAAAAATCCCCACCTCCACTGTCGGGAATCGAACCTGGGACCCCTAACCGGCAGGCAGGTGCTCTACCGACTGAGCTACGGGGATATTCACAGTAGTAAAGCTACATTACATACCCCATGTGGGCTCCGTAGGGGAGGGGATTCGTCCCTTTCAGGTGCCAAGGTGCGGGCGCTGTGGACCCTTAGCACTCGTGGTACCTCTGACGTTACTAGAGGAACCTTGGGCCGAACATTCGACTCCCTCCCTCTGGGAGCTGTTCGGATTGGGTTGGTCTCGAGGGGGGCAGTGTGTTCCCGCCACCCACAGGAAATTGGGTACCTCCAGCCAGGCTCCGGCTGCCCGGAGGGGGTAGAGGTTTGCCTCATAAGTCCCGGGTGCTAGCCTGCAGAGCTAGTAGGTGGTGTGCTAGATCACCGGTGGCCCTACCAAGGCTTTTTGGTAGCTGGTTCATTAAGGACCGGCGTATCCACTTCCGTCCTGACTGCCGTGAGCAGCGGGGGGGGGGCAGTGTATAAAATAGGTACTGTCCTACGGTAAAACGAACCCGAGAGGCCCAGGTTCTGGTCCTACGGGTCCAGGACTAATGGGAGTAGATCCTCACATTCACCCCATGTGGGAAAGATATTCTGATATCTCTGATTAACTAATGTTAGATATGAATCAGTTCTTACTGGTTGGAAGCGGGGTAGCAACGAACTCTACTTTAACCAATGAAGGATTCGGTCGGTTTTGTAAATTTCAAATTTCGGCTATACTTCATGCGTATAGGTGCTTATTGCCTAAATTAATTAGACAAATTCGACAGTTAGCCACTGAATTAAGGGTAACATTAAAATGACCCTAAATCTTTTATGTTGGTGCATTTATTCAAACTTGGATGCTATTGACAGAGCAATTTAATGCTTATTTCGGAGGTTAAATATAAAATAAAATAAAGAAGAGAAAATAGCCTACTAAAAAGTAAACAGTACATACGAACATCATCCACCTTACACCTTAATATCAAGTGAAAGTACTAAGAACCACGTGTGGTTATTAATTTTCCGCTCGGGTAATTCATAGCAAAGTGTAATTCTCGCAACTTTTGTCTACCAGTGGCGTTTCCAATTATTGCCCAATCTGGCATCTGTTGCGCGTGAGAATATTCTTAAGAAAACAAGGGCACAGGTGTGGGGGAAGTTGGTACGTTGTTTCTTCTTACACTACTATCTCGTGAGATAACGGGTCAGACATCCTTCAGCTAGCGCTGAGAAAATGTTCTGGCCGCCCATGTACCTTCCTGCGTCATTGTATAACAAAAGTGAGTTCACAATGAATGTAAGCTACAAGGTTTAAGCATGGTGTTTGATGTTTGATGTCCAATCTCGTTTGCCAAGGTATCTGCTACCAGTTGCTCCAGTGATGATCTGCGAGAGCTAACCAACTAATTTCACTGATAGATTTGCGAGAGCTAACTAATTTCATGTATAGATTTCCTTTTCTTCTTCTTCTTCTTCTTCTTCTTCTTCTTCTTCTTCTTCTTCTTCTTCTTCTTCTTCTTCTTCTTCTTCTTCTTCTTCTTCTTCTTCTTCTTCTTCTTCTTCTTCTTCTTCTTCTCTTTATGTTAGGCATATTCCCTATTCTATAACTGAATCAAACCCCCTTTCCACCTTTTTCTCTGTCTTCCTGGACTTCCCCCTTCTTCCGGATTCCTATCTCTCACTATTTTCACCATTCGTTCGTCAGACATCCTGGTTATATGTACATTCCACTCCTCCTTTGTTTTTCCCCCCATTCAGCCTCAGGTTGGAACTTACACAACTCGCAAATTTCTTAATTTCTTAGTTGCATTCGTTTGATACATCGTGGTACGCGTGCAGTACAGCTGGCTGAGCCTACTCATATCCCGGCAGATAATTTCCAGCAGGTGTGCCACAACCTGAGCAAGGGACACGAGCTGATGATCTATCGTTTGCTGAAGATCCTTTATTTTGACAAAATTTTCTTCGTGAACCCGGGTTTCGACTTCAGTGATTCTTTATGAGAACAGCAAGCATAGCACCATCCTTATGTAGAGAATGCCAGTTACAAATGGCAAGTTCTACCACATTGCTACGCCCCACTTGGCCTACGCCAACATTTCCTGGAAGTAGTTAATTAAATGATAGTGAAATGAACTGGATCAAGGAAAATAAAATATATTTTTGGTCAGATTGGGCCAAATCCGGGTCCCTAGGAATGAGGGTCCTAACGTTACTGTCTGAGCCACCCCGCTTTACCTCGTTTACCCAGATCAACTGGGACTAGGGCCCATCCGAGTTAGCGAAAATACGGGTTATCCAGAGAATGACAGAAAAACAATAAAAAAGAGCACGTTACAAAATCACAGAAATATTTTAACCAAGTTACCTAATAAACATTATCGACACCGTTTCACCTAAAACTTACATTGTATCTACCGCAATGGCCTATATATTTGCACTGTACAGAATACTGCTACAAACTAGTCAGTAGTAAACTAGGCAGTCGAATTCGCTTTAACATCAGAAGTTCATTTGGCAACTTTTTTATTTGACCTTCAAAACAAAGCATTCTCTATGTTTGCTACTGCTTGTGCATGGGTCATAACCACAGTAGGTTCATCAACACTCACTGAATCTGAATGCTCTTAATTTTTATTTTCAGTAACACTGCATGATGCAATAACGCCCTCTGAAATGGTTTATAACCTCTGTCATTGTCGATTTGTAACCAACTGTCAATATCTTATTCATCAACAGAGGAACAACCATCGAAATTTTTAAAAATGTCTATAAAATATTTTTTCACACTTAATTTTTATTCTTCTTTATTGTAGCTCACACATATCAGGCCACAACTTTTTTCATGACTTTAACAAAGCTTCTCTTCCAACCTAATCCCGAGCAGGTGGGGTGAGTGCAATGAATTCACCCGCTGGCAAGAGAATTCGAGAATAGCAATTTATCGTCGTAAAACAAGTCTTCGTTTACTACCTTAAACCACTTTTTTTTTCCAAAACTAATCCGGGTTAAAGAGGTCCGGATTAACGAGGTTTTACTGTATGACTGAAGTCACGAATTGCTATCAGTGTACTTTCTAGCGGTTGCTGGGGTTCACAAGAACTCAAGGCCTTCATTTCTCTCACCTTTAGGTGAATCAAGTGACGTTCTCAGCAGGCCAAACATATTTTCACTTTCAAATGTGTTAAACCATTATGATGATATTCTGTAGTACCACGGGAATGTTGCCGCAGGCGCCAAATGTACGTGAACGCCTTTGTTCGTGAGCTTAACATGTCCGTCCAACATTGTTACGTCACAGATGGATGACCGACATGTACGGGAAGGTATGTATGTATTCGTCGGTACATGTAGGTGCGAGAAAGTGACGATTAGGTATGAAACGCGTGTGCACGCGTACGTGTGACTCAGAAGCAACATGCGTGTCATTTGTATGCAACGAGTATGAAAGCATTCCTTTCGCTACATGCCTTTATTTGCATTTAATGACTAATTTATTTGATTTCTTATATTTTCATGCTTTGGGTCTCAGTGATACGGTTTTTATTTGAGCAAAATAATGGATTCACGCTTCTTTTTGTTGTTTTCAATGCTCTGTCGATGCAGCAAATTTAAATTTTATATGTAGAACACAAAAATAAGAAAGAAATGCAAACAAGCATGCAGTTATTACGGGTTTCAGTCCTCTCTACTGAGTTCAGTCACTGCTTCCTCACATTTCGTGCATCGAAGCACATGTTATCGCCCGCAGCGCTTCCTGTAGTACACACATACGCTCTCTCTCTCTCTCTCTCTCTCTCTCTCTCTCTCTCTCTCTCTCTCTCACACACACACACACACACACACACACACACACACACATACACACACAAGAAGGCAAACATTGTTAGAATAGTGATATATTCATGAAAGTTACATCCTATCGCTAAGAAATTTGTGTGCAGATTAGAACTGCAAGCTGTTTTTAAAACTTTTGTCATTTTGAAAATGAAGTGAGAGCATGGTGCTATAAGCGTTTCGTGTCAACAACGATTGGGTCTGTGGAGGGTCATAATGCCCTCTCTCAACATTATGAAATCCGGGCAGGAAGGCTAAATCACAACAACCGTTGTTTTCTGACTTGGTTTGAGAATTTCATAATCGTCCCTGGGTTGAGCTAAGGTTGACTCATTTGGTCCACTTTTAATTTTACTGCAACTACTTCATCCGGATACTGTCGTGTTCTTTCGAAACTTTCGGGCTTAGTTATAACGAGCAGATCACGCGTTTTGTCATTCAAGAAGCTCTCATTGTGCTACTAGTTGCCTTTCTATGACCTTACGAGAGATTTCTTGCACAATAACAAAAATACCTAAAGGGAGTAGAGGCCTGTGAAACTAATTTGTGTTAAGGAGTCCGGCACATTTTCAAACGTATTCTAGCTTTACTAACCTAATAAAATATGCCTGAAATGGGTACGTCATTTGACTCAAATTTTATTCATACTGTGAACTTTTATGGATTTTATATTCATTTAATTACAATAATAATTATTATTGTTTTTATCATTGCTATTATTTTGAGATTTCAAATACTGAATAAAATTAAAGATAATCCCACAATGTTATCCGCCCTGATATTTGAGCAATAGTGATAGGGCCACTTTTACCACATAAAATATAAGAGATTTTTCTTTGTTTGAGAAGAGAGAATTGTGTTTAAATTTACACCTTGAGTTTGTAAAAAGGCTGAATTTAAATAAGTTTGGTATTTGTAAGACTTATCATTTGTAGTGAATACTTTCACGGATGCAAGGACTGCCTTAATCTCCAGACAGAATACATTTAAACTTCCTAACGCAAACAAAATAACAAGAGAAATACTTTTATAGAGGTCTCCAGAGTCTTACATCTGTGAATTCGCTTGCTTCACCGTTATTTGTGCGCACCCCCTGGTAAGTAGAGAACTACTTTTACATTGTCAGGAACTACTACACAGTAACCTGACATCTCTCTCAGTCCATTGTTTGTGTGCTACCTTAAAGGTACACAATCTATTTACTTGGGTCAATATTATCTATTGCTAAATATGGCATTAGGAAACAACCAACTAGCTCTTAACTTTACCGACTTATTTCCTTTTAGTCTTTAACTTTTTGTTTTGAAAATATAATAAATATGTACAAAACACACATGTTTTGTGCTTTAAAACAAATGGACAACAAACAGAAAGCGAGAATGGAAGTTTGAAAATATAAAGGGTCATTTAACCCAGAGGACATGGAGCTTTATCAAGGATAATTTCCACGTGTATTACTGGTATGAACTAAAAGAATCATCTGTAATATAAGCATATACATAGATGATAACGTCTCTCCTGTGTGCAATTATTGATTCCATCTACTAATTCTGTCTCTTTGATTACTCTTCTGCTGCTACAGTGGCAACAGCTAGTATTTTTCCTCTGGGTATACACAGGGCGTCACAAAGGCAGCATCGGTTAATTTGCTTAGTAATTTTATTAGAGTTTAATAAATGAGTTCTCTGAAGTGAGTTGCAGACGTGTGAATATCACATATTAAACTTTCTCTGGGTCTTGACAATATAGTAATTACACCTAACATACTTATAAATGTATCAATAAATTACTGCATAAAATAATTTTCAGTAACAACGAGAAGAGTAAGTTACCATATGTTGCTGAAATGCTAAGTGGAAATTTCCTTTGCAGTGTATACCACTTGTATTACTTTTCCCTTAGCATATCAGCAACACATACACTCTCTTTTATCACAAAACTCTTGTTTTCTTCGCGACCACCCCATTCTAAACTTGCTATATCCGAATTTCGTATTTGCATCTGAAACATAATTTTTAGTTTGTGACTTTCTAAATTTCTATAAACGTTCCCTTTTTAATTTTTAGAATTGGTGTACATGCACTCTTCATATACTCTGGTTTTTGAGTTCTAACTGAACCTCGAGCTAATGGACTACTTGATGACTGAGTTCTACGGAACACCTTATTGCCTTAGCTACATTAGTTTATTACCATTAATTGATTTCTCCTCAAAAGAAACTTCGCTAATGACTTCTATCCCTTGACAAATTTTAAATCTTGCTTCCTACATTATTATATGAGATATCAAAATTATTTATTCGTCTATCTCCCTAACATTTCCTCGTCCAGTTGTTAATCTTCTAATTAATTAATATTAATTAGTTAATTAATACTTGTGGTATAAAATGCCCTGCAGGTTCTTTATTGTTATGAAAGCATACACTTCCTGAATAGCTATTAATTCTCAATTCTCTTACTCATAAATATAACTCTCCTTATACTAAATTTGCTATGTAAAATGGAGAAATGAGTAATATACAAAGCATCTTCAACTGCATCTTAAACATTTGACATTATGATCAAAACATTGGGAAACATATTTGAGAATGTAAAAAATACCAAAATTATTTTATACAAGGAACTGTTTGAGCGAGATTTTTTTAAAGTCTTCTTATCGCATCTACAGGAAATGCTGAGCTTAAATACTTAAATTAGACGTTTTAATTTTGAAATTATGCTGATCACAGACACATACACATGATTTTTCATTAAAATGCTTTTCCTGAGTTCACGAACCCATAATATAAATTTCAGTTGAAATCCTGATATCAGTTTTTCGTGCAAAACAATATTCTATACATGACATAATTCAGTAGAGAGAAAGCAGATACAAAAACTAAAATCATGGAACTAAGCACTCTCTTATTTTCCAATATAATAATTCAAATTCTATAGCTGGTTGCAGTTCATTTTGAGCCGGTATCTCCTGAATACAAATACATCGGACACACTTTGATTGCCTGAAAGTTGTTATAAAACTGACTTTTAACAAGAACGTTGGAGGGAGGGAGTGGAACTGAACAGTGCTACTGGTATTTATTTCTTCATCAGAACGAAAGCACTGAAAGGTGATCATTATAACTTTCCATTTTGAGCAGTGAAATATGCTGTAATCTTATAGTAGGTATGTGATTTGGAGAATCAGAGCAGGGCAAAAGAAAGTGACACAAGGCCATTGCATAACTATACCTGTACGTTCCTGAATGTGCCAAGAAGACGCAATTTGTCCCTCGCTCACTGGCACGTACTGAGCAGTTTATGGAATACCTTTACAAGGTTTTTTTCTTTTTTAGTCAATCTTTGCTAATGGTATGTATTTCAGTCCCTAAAGGCAATATGCTTTATAATAAGGTATGGAGCAGACTCGACTCAACCATGACGTAATACAAAACTTAATATTGTTAATGAGGTTCATTCTTCAGGTAGGAAGTCTCATTCGTGCGATCTATGTACAAACTAATCAGTTATTCCCCAGGTGTCCATTATAGCAAACATTACCAGACACCCATAAATGCATTTTAGGTTTACTTTTTGATTATAATGATACTGTTTCTGTTACAGAATTATTAAAATATTAATATCACTTTTAGTAGAACGTAACAGCCCTTTCCGTTTTTTTTTTTTTTTTTTAATTTACGTCCTCCAACGTTGTCATATCGGACGATGATTGAATGGGTGAAATGATGCTCAAATGAATCCGGTGTCCATGGAGCTTGGAGTTACGCGACATTAGTCTTTCAGAGTAGGGGAAAATTCAGGAGAAAAACTTATCCAGGTAACTCAGCCTAACCGAGATTCGAACTCGGGACCTCTTGAACGTGAGGCAGACACGCTACCGTCTATGCTAACGAGGCTGCGCCTACAATCCGACCGCTGTAACCCCCAGCTCTGCCCAACATAGGCGTTATACGTGTTTAAGTATTATTAATACAGTGTAATTATTGTGGTGAATGCACTCGATTCCCTTTTCTCTCCCAGCAGCTATTTTAAATACAGGAACCACAAATACAATGTTTCTTTTACTAAACTGTTGCTTTGTGTACCAAACTTTATCATTTATGAATTAAAGCTCACATTACTCTTAAGTGCGGTCACAACTTCCAAATGGTGACCATTAGATAAAACTATAAAACAGCAGTAAATAAATAAAAAGCAATAACATTTACAATTATAATGGGATAAAACTAAAATTCTTTTGGAAAATAAAATAGTGGAACAAGTAACACACTTTTAATGTATAGGATGCGATATTACTTATGAAGAAGATAAAGATAGTTACTTTCTCCGTGTGTTTGTTTAAAGAAAGAGCACCGTTATGACGGAATCTTTCCTTCTTTTCCGACCTTAGTTCTTTTAATGGTTCCACGTACAGCCTGAAATTTATATATTTTGTTATTTTATAGTATTTTTTACTACAAGTAGACTTAAAGAAATGGATATATATACTTACTGATTTTTCTGTAAGCCATTTTATATAATTTGCGAACCATAAGAAGCTGAAAACATATACAGCCCATTAAAATGTATAATTTTTTTAAAAATTAACTTTTTTCAAAATATTTCTTATAATGTGTTTAAGCCTGTCCTGTTTGAAATTTCATGTGGCATTTACAAAGGTCTTGAGGGATTCTTTTTTCATTGCATGGGTATATTGGCAATTAAAGAAAAAGAAGCTGACTTTGATATGGAATAGCTATGTTGTTTTGCGTGTTTATGCTTGTTACCAAATGTGCACTGTTAATTTAGGACTATTTCCAATGTTTTGCGAATAGCGTAAGCGAGTTTTACATTTACCATAGTATATAATAACAAACATAGAACTCTAATTGTTATCTCGTCCAATTTGTCCCTTTGCGTTCTCAAGTGGAAAATGATGTTGCCACTCTGTATTCGGGTGAGAAGGCAGCTTATATCATTGTGGTTTGTACTTTACAGCCAATTCTCCTGATAGTTTATACAACTTGCGGAATAATAGTCTGGGAAAATATCATAAGAAGTCAGTAAAGCATCCATGATAGAGCTACAAACCCTCTTAATTACATAGAAAACAGTGAATGTAGGCAAGCTTTATCAATTAGACAAGCAAAATTAAGAGATCTTTCAGCAGTTAGTGTTGCCAGTTTTCGACTTTTGAGAACAAATTTTAAGGAAACATTATAAGAAGCTAAAGGACAGGAGGATAGAACTAGCTACAAACTCTGTTAATTGCATAGAAAACAGTGATGAAGGAAAGTCAAGCAAGCTTTATCAATTAGGCAAGCAAGATTAACAGATCTTTCTGCAGTCAATGTTGGCAGTTTTCAGCTTTTGAGAAAAAAATTTAAGGAAACATTATAAGAAGCTAAAGGACAGGAGGATGGAACTAGCTACAAACTCTGTTAATTGCATAGAAAACAGTAATGAAGGAAAGGCAAGCAAGCTTTATCAATTAGGCAAGCAAGATTAACAGATTTTTCTGCAGTCAATGTTGGCAGTTTTCAGCTTTTGAGAAAAAAATTTAAGGAAACATTATAAGAAGCTAAAGGACAACGAGGATGGAACTACCTTCAGGTAATGGTGGCAGCAACTGGAAATATTACTCCAAATATTGTCACTCTGTGTTGGAGGGAGTTGGTTAAAGCAGGTAGTAGTTCAGGACATGAAAGTCAAGAACATGAATATACATAATGGTTGTTTTTAACTCTATCTTACACGGTAAGATATCTTTCAAAGTAAGAAGTAATTATTATGATTCTATAATTCCTGTACCACTTTGTCATTTATATCATTGGAGAACTGCTTAACTGGACTTGGATCTTAAAAACAAAACATGTTCAAGTACAACAGAAGTGCTGACATGATCAGTTTAAAATATATTTTAACCGTGACAGAATATACATATAATCATGTTACACTAATGTATGCAATTATTGAAATTTTGATAAATATATAATTTATATTGTTCTATAAGTGTCCAGTGACAAGTCTATGGGGCTTCCAATATTTAAAATGTATTTTAACCAATGAAAGTAATGTCTTGTTTTCTAATTCATAAAAATCCTTTTAATGCCAAAGTAAAGTGGAAAGGTTAGTTTTCATATTTCATAGTAGAATTTTCCCTTTCACGGTAATTGGTATCATTTATTAATTTAGGGAATATTCATTAAGATTTCTTATGCTCATTTCTCTTACCTAACTAAAATTTTAACCTTCAGTTTAGATTTACGGAAATGAGAATGGTATTCAGTTGCACTTGGCCACAGGAAAACCTTGGGCGCTTTTGAAGAACCACTTCATCATTACGCACGTGTAACTTAAGAATCTCGAATTGTCCTTTGGATACTGCCTTTTGCTTTCTAACAGAGAGAGGTATGCACAGGATCCTTCGATCTCCCAGTCGCGCCTTGACCTTTCGCAACAGAGAATTCAGTTTAGTAATGCAGCTAGATATGTATCAGCTCATACTTATAAGGCCTTTCATTATAACAAGTTTAGGACGTTTAAATTTCAATAAATGAAGCAGTTTGTTAACGTGATATCTGATTTCTTTGATGCTTTACAAAATACGAGCAAATTTTTCCATTTAGATTAGTAAAATAATAGGTTGTTATGACATATACCTACAGAGGCCGCATAGGTGGATTATAAGTTTTTAAAAATGTTAACGTAGCTATTTCGTGCTTCTTATCACTTTACATTCAGGGACTTCCTCTGGCCGACAATACGACTGATTTCTTTACTAAGTACTCGAAATGATATCGTGCATGTTACATATTTCAGACTCGACGAATGAAGGCATTTTCTCCTCCTATTTGTTAAAATTTAGACGACTTGCTCATGGGAAGAGAATAGAGGGAAATAAAAACGAGAACAGAATAAAATTTGAAACATTTCCTTTAAATGAATATCTTGAAACCCCTCGCATTATGAATTTATATTCTAGCACAAGTAAACAATACATGTTTAAGTAAAGAAGGATTAAATGGTAAAATACCCCATAAGATAGAGCACCATACCTACATATAATTGTTTACACTATCTGTGTTCTTTAGAAATGGTTCGCCTAAGCCAGAAAGAAGGTTTTAGAATTATTATTGTCTTTTACATTGTTTTTCAAAGTGGTGCTCAAATTTACTGTCCTCCACAGGAGAGAAAGTCTCTGAGGCCTGAGACGCAGAGGGGTTGGCGAAGGTTCCCACACCCTCCTTGGACAGGTTTAGACACCCCATGTCAGTACAGTTACAGACCATTCAAAAACATTCTGACGGCTTCTACTTTTGTGAATGAATCTTCTCGGTTTTGGTGTACAAAGTGAATAGGGCGCATGTTTTTAACAGTTCTGCTCCTTTTGCAGCAGGCGTTCTCAGCCACACACATTCGCTGTCCTTGTCCCACTGTGTAAGACAGCACATTCCTTTCATGGACCTTCTTTGCGTTACTGGACAGTAGCTTCCTTCTATACTACCAAGTATTGGGAAGAGTACTCCCAAGGTATGAAAAGGTAGTCCTCCCCATTCTTACCTGGAGTAGCTACTAGCACATTGTAGTGTGTGTGGAACTGGTTTATTTGGCTCATACCTCATAAAATGTTCCAAATCAAAACTACCTTTAATTGACAGTCCTACCTCCACTTTTAGTGCTCATTTCGTAAGGGCTCTTGTTAACTTAAAAATTAATGAATTCCAAATTCAAATATTTTTGACACATAATAAAACAGACAACGCGAAATAAAGAAAGAGTGAAACAAGAAACAAATCGATAATACTTGGCTTTAAGGCTTCTGTCGTAGCTTTAGAAGTGATTATTACGGCGCCATTAGCGCTGTGATAACAGCCGGAATTTAAAGGGTAATGCTGTTATCAAAATGCCTTCACCTTCGAATTGTCAATAGTCTCACCCTTTACCACACATTTTTTAAACTATTGCTATTAAGCATTAAAGTAGATATGGAATGAATTGTTTTATTAGTGGAAAAAATATCTTAGAATTTATTTGAAGGCCGTTTCTGATTATTTTTGGAAGAAACCTCTCAATCCATCATTTATTTTTTCTTTCGCAATGGATGAGTATAGATACGGCTGAAAAAATGGAATTCAGAGTTATAAAAGATAGTACTCAACCGGAAATAGCTTCAATTATCCAGGACAATTATTTTTAATAATAACTGCTTCATCGAGTATTCACTGAAAACTAGTATAAGAATTAGTCGCATGATTTCATGAAATCCGCAACATTCCACAATAGGACACGAACTCACTTGACAGAGTCAACAAACAAAAAAGTGTCACGCGGCCAGCAGCACGAAGGGAAAATGATGTTACTGCTTGAGAGAGTTGCTCATTTAGATGCGTTGCTGCTAACAGCGGATGGAGCTGCGTCACATTTGAAACTTTCTCTCTCCAACTGGGAAGGAAACGTGTGGTGCAACCTCAGGGAAGTACTTCCCAAACAAAGCGCAACTTAGGTTAATGATATTGCTCTGTATACATGTTTTATTTGACCGCACCACTCAACAATGGGCGTATTACAATACGCCCCATATACTTCATACACGGAAACAAATTCTTTTTTTGTCTGATGGACGCCGACCAGGAACACATACACACATGCACACACGCAAGTATCAAAACGCATGTATGTATGCACTAAGTACTGAAAGGATATTCGTTACTGAACATACCTCTCTATACAAGGATTGAAATATATTACACTAAACATGTGATATCCAAAATCTATGAATGTTCGTTGAGTTTAGTTATCCTATCGTGACTTTTTATACGAACATTTTAAAACTAAGTTTAACTAAGAAACTGCTGGAACGGTTACCATGGATTTATCTTTGGTAATAGATACCTTTCAGATAACGCGCTGATTATTTAAACGCCAATGAACGCATCACTTCAGCCAGTGGAATTCGCAGGAAAAACATATGACAGATAGATGTTCACTCCACGTGGAGTAATCAGTGCGTTATCTGATAGGTGTCTATTACCAAAGATAAATCCATGGTAACCGTTCGAAAAGCACGGCAATACTATATTCAAAACAAATATTTGCTAAGTATCGCTTTCAAATTAGTAATACGAATATGGTTTCAAATAATGCAAAATTAGCACTTTACTGTTTTATAACAGGTTTTATGTCATAATTATTCTTTCACATCAACCTCATGCAGTCAGTAAGGTAGGAAGTTGAATATTTATAAAGAATTCATTACTATTATCGAGGTCAGAACCATCAATCTTGGACTTACTGGATCATTGCTCTCATTAAACTATCACGAAGAGATATCTGCATGGACATCGTAGTAAATCTGCGAATGAATTTTATATACCAGTGATGGCATGCCTGAAACCAAGTCTATCTTCTATTGAAGTTAATTTATATTTGATAATTGTTGTCTCAGATGACACGTATATGCGTTCAGCTTCTAAAGTCTGATTCAACTTTTCAAAAACATTTACATTTGTTTTAGGTTCATATGGGGGAAGCACAATAGCTGATTTTGATATCTGTATCTAAATGGTGATCATAAAACTTTAAGTTGGAGAAATTCAATTATAAGAGAATTAATATTTCAGAATCTGCTAATTCCACAAGAAAAGCTATTTAGGGTAAACTTACCTACAATATATAAAGTTGATTTGTCCTATCAATAATTTGTACATTTGTGAGATTTATTCTCCTTGTTGTAAAAGTATTGAAGCTAAAATAAATCGTAGAAATGCTAAGATAATTATACGGTGTAACAGCGCAGGCAAAGATAGGAAGGCCACGAGTCAGAAATAAATACTGTTAGACTGTACTATATAGAGTGTTATGAGATTTCTTTTCCTCGATATAGCTTAACATGACCATATAGTTGTAACATTATATACAGAAAGAAAAACAAACATTTATATTGATGAACACATGTCTAAACAGAGGTGCAGTTGCTTCTTAAAATTAGAGCTAGCCAAAAAAATTAATAATTTCATGGTAGATTTGGCACACGTCATATTTATATTTCTTCAAATACTTATCTCAAGTAATATAAGAATAAAATAAAACAAATAATTTGTGTCTTTTTATATCATTTACAGTTTGCGAGGTATTCGTTACTTTTAGATTACGTCCTACAATTGATTTACATCTTTAAACACGCATACGTTTTGCCACTGCTGACATGTTAATATTGAAGAACACTGTTATTTAGAAAGAAAAGTAAAATTCGAGAAAACTTTTGTGGGAAAAGCGGATAGTGAAATGCGTGGTTTGTTACCTTCATTCAAAGAAAACATTTTTTCAGGAGACATTACGAGACATTATAAATAAACTCTGCAGAGTCGAATTGTGCCTACCGGAGTCAATATAGTAGGTCAAGCCGAACAAAAAGTTAAAATTGCGATACAAAAACACATTATTCTTCAGGAGTGCCTATTCTAATATAGTGTCAAGCACAATATATTATACTCTCTTTGACTATAGATTACCTCATATATGGCTTAGTCCGAAGTTCAATTTTTCTTTAGTTAACTGAAAAACAAGAAACCAACGTGCGTGCACCATTTCATAAAACATAAGTATTCTTTGTCATAAATTGCAGATGACCTTTGTGGCAGCAAACTAAAATTAGCAATTCGAGCTTCTTCTCGGATTTCTTCAAGTACAGACGTGTTCAAATTATTAGACTCAATGGTAAAATTTTTAACATATACCGTTTATTTTCTATTTATTTAACAAAAATAATATTACAACATATTTTTGTCAACTCTTAGTATTTTGTATGCATTCCTTTAGCCTTTATTACCATTTTGATGCGTTTAGGCATGCTCTCAATAAGGGTGGAGCACTTTTACTTTATTTCTTCATCTCTGTGCCATATGCTTATCAGGACCTCAATAAGCTGAACTTTTGTTGTTATTTTCAATCTTTTCAGTCTCTGTTTAACAATACCCCACAGATTCCCTATTGGATTTAAATCAGGGCTATTCCCCGGCCATGGTAGTACTTTTACATTGTTTTCTTTGAGGAACTGGGTCACAGATTTTGCTCTATGGCAGGGAGCACTGTCATCCATGAACACAAAATCACCATTTGGAAACCATTCTTTACTTCACGGAAATAGTCTTGTTTCTAATACACTTTTATACTGTTTCTGCTCCATAGATCCCACAACTATGTATAATCTTCCAGGTCCATGGACAGACATACAGCTCCAGACCATTTTTGACGTTGGGTGCTTTGCTCTTTGATCGACACACTCAGGGAAAAATGCTTCTTTATCTGTCCTTCTCACATATTGGCTGCTCTCTTCACATACTTCAAACATGGATTCATCTGAGAAAATTACCTGAAACAATAAAAACCTCTATTAATATTAAACAGTTTTAAAATTGCTGAAAGATAGTATAACAAAACCAGCAATGAGAGAAACAAAGTTTAGGCTGTTTATTTCATTTCCATAAAATTTACATGTACGTATTTGAATTTTATGCTATATACAATTTTCATACTATTTACCTTTCTCCGAAATACCACTGGGTGTTTCTGCATCTCTTTGGCCCATTCTAAACGTTTCTTTGCCATTTCAGGTGTCAGTTTAGGCTTTTTACGAGGCCTGCGTGCTGGCAAACCTGCTTCACATAATCTTCTGCGAACTACTGAGGCTGATATTTCTGTACCGTACTGCTTTAGTTAATTACTGAGGTCAATGCTGGTTGCTCTTCTATTTTGTTTTGCCACCTGCACAAGTTTTCTTTGCATCCTTGGTGATAGCTTTCCTTTCCTCCCGCATTTTCCATCCCTTTGTGAGGTCAACATCTCACCGAATGTTAAAGCTTGATTAATGCGACTAACAGATTTTTGTGAAATTCACAATTTCTTAGCTATTTCACGTTGTGAGTGAAGAGTTTCCTTCAAAAGACTCTCAGTTACAGCTACATTCCTTGGGGATAAGTCAGCATTTTTACCCATAACCTCACTTTTGAATCAATGTGAATGCTAAGCATAAGATACACGATGTTACCTGGCTTGAGATCAATTAATAATAAATACTGATGATATATTAGCCATAAAACACAATAAAGGCAAAAATTAATAGTCTTCAGTTACTACATTCACCAAAATGAAAGCAATATCATCAAACAATTGGATAAACAGACATGAAGAAAATGGCTGCTCTTAATTCAGAGCTACCACCATATTACTATAAGTAAAAGAAAAATTCCCGAGCAATTATTAAGAGAAATGTCATTGAATATGCTTCATATTATAGCAAGGAAAAGAATTAAGAAAAATTGAAATAGGTTACGGCGGTAAATAACTATTATTTTGAGTGTTAAACTGAAGCAAAGTAAAAAGAAAAAAAAAAAAAAACAATGAATGAGTCTAATAATTTGCACACGTCCCCTGAATCACTCATTTAGCCATACTCTTTGTTATTTTTTCAACACCATAGTTACGATTCTTTGCTATTCAAAGCCTTGAATATCATCTTAACCTAGTAAAATCTTAGATTCCAAATCTTTTGTAATTTACCGCTAACGATTTACCAGTTATGCAAATGTCATTGAGGATGTAAGGAAGTTCTATGTGAAACAGTCTGAGGTGGAGAGTATTTATTCTAAAATCTACCTGTTTAATTTTTGGAACATGAACTCAAATAACACGTTTGTTATTTCACCAAAATTTGTTTTTATTGTGCTCACAAACACGTTCACGCGCGTGCCAGCGGCCATTGTGCCTATATTTTTTATTTCAGATCTCGAAAGCATATATAATATTCGGTATCCAATTTTTGGATAGAGTATAAAACTACCTCTACATACTGTTAAGTACATAGCATAGAAAACAAAACGTACTTAAAACCTAACTTTCGCAGAAATCTACACTGATTAAACCATGTTTGTAAAATATTACACAGTTATAAAATAGAAGCTGACAAAGATCTTTGGATGCTACTTCCCAATTCCAGAAACAATCCTTTGTATAAGCTAAATTTTAACAATGTTTAAAATATCTCCAACTGTTTCCTTATCACGATTTTATCAAAGTGTCGAATGTTTAATATATTTCCATAACGAAATACACCCCTATATATGTTCTGGCGCTAGTCTCTTAAGTACAATTCATGTTTATGAATTCTGTATCATTTTCTTTAACTTCTAAATCCAAGAAAATCAATAAATATAAAAGTACGGCTCTCCATAAAGAACTTCATTTATTTCATCATATTTTATCTCACTAAATATTTTCGGAATATTCTTGGGTTCTGATTCCATTTTCCAGCACATTTACGTCATGAAATGCTAACTCCTTTCTTGTATTTCTTATAGATTTATAGGAATGTTCGTAGGATTGGAATTAGAAAGCTGACGCAATTTTTAAACACAGGACAGTATCCCAGATTTGTCTACAACGAAATGAGTAATCAAAATCTTCTGTAAACCTTTGCAGCAGAAGGAAAAGCAGCCTTTGTAAAACGGTGAGTTGGCAAAGCACCGTGTGAGTAATGCATTTATTGCATAGGAGATGAAATTTTAGTTATACCTAGTGCCTATATATCAGAAGAGAAGTTTTGGTTGATAACTGACCGCTTGTTGCTGACTACAGATGATACCAAAGAAGAGTATTTGCAATTATTTGCAAAGTTTTATGGCACATTGTAATTATACTTTTAACATATAGCTTACATTTAACTGTTATTTATTGCATCAATATAAACAATAACTAGAGTGCATACGGAGGCAATATCGAGCACTTAATTTATTGTGTACATGAAAGGGAGAGTTCTGGACTAAGTATATCTCAACGTTTTTCGTTACCAGAAGGCATGGGTTTAATTTTAATGCTGTATTGTGGAATGATAATGAGCAACACATATGGAAACCTTGTAATTTACTAATGACTGTCATTTGAACCATACGATTTTGATGCAAAGTGTCGCAGCATTTCAGTATACCTCGTTTGGGAGGAAATAGTTTCTCAAATGTCGATAACTCTAATTTACCGATGATTGTTGAAATACCTCATGTGTTGAACTCACATGATTTCTCTATTTGTTATTAGTAATCTACCTCAAGTTAATTGGGATAAACATTATTGTACGTTGTAGATACAAGGGAATACAATAGAGTAATACAATAACAGTTAAACTAAGTCAAGCAGCCATTGCAATTTCATAATCTTTGCATCGCTTAGCGATATAATATAAACAAACATTTCCCGCTTCAGCAAATTAAGTATTGAGAAACATAAATGTGTCTTCTGAAGTATATGTGATATAAAGTGTCTTGTTTTACCGAGATCTCCTTCTTTTGTTCAGTAAGATTTTCTTTATCACTTAAAGTTTTTCATTACTCAAGTTACATGACTACGAGAGAATTCTGAAAACATTCTCAAAAAAATCAATTTGCTTTTCTTTTTATTCTAGAGTCTCAAACCATGTATGTTTTTTATGAAATCGCGGCATAGAAACTATGGGTGAAGCTAATACGGACAAAGAATGAGAAATGTGGGTTTAATGATTATATTTGAGAATGGAGTAAAGTTTAATTGGAAAGGCTTCGCCGTGGTTGAGTTATTAGAACGCTCGACTCTCACCAAGGCAGCCCGAGTTCGATCCCAGATGACCGCAAGATGAGATTTGTGGTGGATCTTGCTGAAAAGATAATTATTAATTGGATGAATAAATTATTAGATAAATAAATTATTAGATAATAAATAAGAAATTAATACGGTGCTGGAGCGGGTTTTCTCCGGAATATCCGGTTTCCCCTGCCATCCACCGATGCTCCACCTTTATCTCATTAGTGGACGTTTAACACTACACATTTCATTTAAGTAATTTATTACATTACATCTGTATACTGTGTTTGCGGCCTCCTGGTAACTGGGCGTTCCCAACATTTTCTTACCGTTTAACGATATTTTTCCATTTATATGTATTCTCGTAAAAGAATTATTTGGAGATCATAGCTAGAGTAGAAGCTATTAGCGATGGATAAGTTTCCCTGATTCCTATATAATTAATTTTACCTAGCACAGATACTCAGAATTGTAAAACAAATGAAGTAGATATCAGCGATCCCATATGACAGTAAATAAAATGCTTTGGAGAAGTTCTAATTAAAACTTTTATTAGCATTGAAGGAGCTCGTACAATGAATAGATAGTTACAATAAAAATATTGCACATCAGCTTCTTTTTTTTTTTAATGACGCCCTCCAATATTAAGTCCTATCGGACGAGGAATGAAATGGGTGAAGGGATGCTCAAATGAGTCCAGGATCCATAGAGCTTAGAGTTACCCGACATTCGTCTTTAACGATAAGGGAAAACCCCGGAAAAAACCTTACCTAAATAACTCACCGTAACCGAGATTCCAACTCACGACTTCTTGAACGTGAGACAAACACGCTACCATCTACGCTATCGAGGCAGGCAACACGAGTTACTGTATTTACTATTTATAACTTTTATTACAATGCAATTAAAACAGTAATACATGAAAGGCATATAAAACGTATCAGTCTTAAATACAATAATACGCATTAATTCGTTATGATTTATAAATATAATAAGGGAAAATTATAATATATTTATTTATATGGATCTTTGTAATAAACTGTTTGGATTTCCAATTAAACCTTTCAAATTATTAACTATTGGATGTATGTTTACTGGATATAGGTGAACTGACCACAGATAACATCCAAATTGTAGTTCTTTCTAATTTCTCTTACCAATAAAGCGGTGATGTTATAAAGTTTATCTCCTTCGTACAACTTCTGAAAGAAGCGCATTGCATTTGTTTATGAGATGAAAGACACGGGAATGGTGTACTATTTATACAAGTTCATGGTTCTTTAATTCGCAAAAGAGTAAGTAGGATATAAAAATCATAACTTTCTCCAACTCTAGCTTCTAGGTTACATGCATTTTCGGAATTGTTCCAGATTTTGTATTATGAAGTATAGTAAAACACTTAATTGTCTTTCCAATAGAATATAAATCCTCTGAAATGGCAGTCCAAAAAAGCCGAATAAATGGAAAGTAAATAAATGTGTAATATGTTTCTTGCGATTACTTCTCTTTTATATTTTAGTCAAATTGCCAAAGACATAAAGGACATCAATAAATAATTTAAAATAAAGGATTTCTTGATTTCTTGGAACAAGGAAGGAAAAGAGGAAAGAAGTTAATGAATATTCTATTTTGAAGATAATTGCCTTATAGTCAACTTCTGGTTTTTGAGCTTTGCACTTTGCAGGTTGATAAGTTTGCATACATTTTTGTATTGCACTTATTTTTCAACGGACTTCATAAAAACTATTTCCTGTGCAACTTCGGTATCAAGCTTATTACTCCGTTAAAGAAACGGTCAGTCCAGATTTGCTCTTTTTCCTTGAAGAAAATACAGGGTTATTCATAAGTCCGTGAAACATTTTAAAAATCCATAACTACTAAACTACCCAGCGGATAACAAATATTTTTGCATGAAAATGAAGAGGAACTCTCCAAGTTTTGTTACATAACTTACAAGTGCTCCTGTATGTAAGTGATTCCTATATATTAAAAGAAAGAGATGAAAGAGTTGAAAATAAGATACGGTCAACAGAAATGAGGTTCTTAAGAAGAGTTAAATAATGTACTAGACGACTTTAGTAAGAAATGAAACTATTCGAGAGGAACTAGACATATATAAAAACAGGACAAAATAGAAGAAAATATATGGAACTGGAAAGAACATATGAATAGAATGGACGAAGAAAGAGTACCGGTTTTAATAAGAAGATACAATCCTCGTGGAAGAAGAAATGTAGTACACCCTAAAAAATGATGGGAATAGCTGATAGAATGAGAAGATGGAACAGGCAGAAATGCCTAATCCCTGAAGTGAAGAAGAATAATAATTTACAAGTGCTCAATGTGTCCACTCTTGCTGATACGGCAGATGTCAATGCGAAAATCCATCTCTCCCCATTCACGCTACAGCATGGCCCGGCTGACCATAGCCACGGTAGTTGTAATCCGGTGTCGAAGTTCCTGAAGGTTGGCAGGGACCAGAGGCATAGACATTGTCCTTCACAAAGCCCTACAGGAAAAATTCACACGGAGTTAAATCCGGTGATCATGGTGGCCATTTCATGAACGCGTTATCTTCTTGTGTAGTTCATCCAATCCATCTGTGCGGTAAATGTTGATAAATTCGCACAAGTTTGTGATAGTGAGAGGTACATCCATCCTGCTGAAAAACGTAATCATGTCTTCATTCAGCTGAGGCATCAGCCAGGTTTCCAGTATATCCATGTAAACCATCCCATTGATGATTGTTTCCACAAAGAAAAATGACCCATTCACTTTCTTTTTCAAAGTGACGCAGAAGACATTCACCTTCGGTGAGTCTTGAACGTGCTCCACGACATAATGGGGATTTTCAGTCCCCCATATGCGCACAGTGGGCCGATTCACTTTTCCGGAGAAATGAAATGTTGCTTCGTCGCTAAAGATGAGAGAGTCAGCGAAGTCCTACTTCAAACCTTTCTTGCATCTCAATGCAGAAATTAAGACGTAACTTTTTGCCATTTTCTTTGAGAGCCTGATAAAGCTGAAGCCTGTATGGTTTAAACATGAGTATCTTACGAAAAATTCGCCATTCTGTTGGTTGTAAGATGTCCAATTCAACTCTTCCGCGGGTAGTGGATTTACGAGGGCTGCGCTGATATGCTTCTCTAACACGATTCTCAGCTTTTTCGCTAGGTTCTGGACGTCCCTGGCGACGAGCGTTGCACATACACCCTTCGTCACGGAATTTCACATACCCTTGCTTGATATTGTTGCACACAGGTGCTGACTTTTGAAATTACAAAAAAAAATTGCTCGCGATTAATGAACGTCATTTTCTCATTACTGATAACTACTGCCACCTAGCAACAAATCATGGCAACTGAATACGGGCTCTCATTAAAAAAATACTTGGAGAGCTTCTATCTCTACTGGCACAATAATTGCATACTTACTTTTTTATTAAACTTTAAAATGTTTCACGGACTTATGAATAACCCTGTATATATCACCTTTATTTCCAAGTTCTTGCAACAAATATGCATGGAAAGATATCGACATGCTACAAAACTGTATGAAAAGATCTGGGGGATGTTCTTTCTATAGGGAAAACAATAGCACATGAGAGCTCAGGATGATGCAAGAATTGAATCTATTGTATACATCAACTGTGTATTTTGTGTGGCCATAAAGAATGTATTTGACAAGAGCAACTCGTGCCAAGTTAACTTCCTCAAAAGCACTAGTTGTTAACCCGAAACACATACCTTAGTGGTACATGTTCGTGGGAGGAACGTCATCCGGATCTTCGATGTCCCATAGGAATTCCCTGATGTTGTCACCTGATGTATCCTATACTAGAGTGGGGAATTCCTAGCAAACTACGCCCTGCTCCAAGAACCCCACCTTCATAATCATTATGTGTCATAATAATGCCAATGTGCGAGAGTTTAATCACCTTCCTCTACCTGCTTGCCTTGGTTCCAAGCTGCTCGTCATCATCTTTAGGAAACTTGCTTTACAATGGGACGTTTTCAAAGAAAGAAAATGACTCATACTCAACATGAATTGGTGACTACAAGTATTCCAAAATTGTCCTGTGCTTTATTCTAAATATAACACTAAATCAAATATTTGTGATGAGAGGTACTCCCTTTAACAATCTCATTAAAACGTATTTTACGGGGCAAACATACGAATTACTACTTATTAATACATCGCAAAGTTTTCAGTAGAAGTATCATTGCCTTCGTATAGCCCTCTTTAACTTCTCAGAGCCCTCTTTATATATTCTTATTGCCAAACTCCATGAGTATAGGAACCAATAATTATAATTAAAGCAAAATTTCTCCATTTCAACCTCCGGTATAGATCTTGCCTCTTTCCTTCTTAATTACTTCATTTCGCAGTAATTTCGCCATTTTCTTTATGTGACCAAACGAGAAGGTTCAGACGGTATCGTCTGTAGCCTGTATTCGAGAAATCGTGGGTTCGATTCCTCTGGTTGCACTTCCTGACCCATGGATTTTTTCGGCGATTTTTCTGGGTCGCCAGATAAATGCTGGGGAGGATGATTATATCCTCCAAGTTTCCTGTCCCACCACTTCACCCCATTTCTCATTTCACTTCACCTTACAATCCTGATATGTCACCATTATCTTAATTGCAACCATTTCTGCAAATGTTTACCTACATTAACAATAACTGGATAGGAAATTAAAATTTCGTTTAAAATATTTAAAATTAAACATTTTGTAGGTATATAGGAGAGGGAAAGCTATGGGAATATAAGATATCAGATTTTCTTTGTGAAGCCTCATTATGAAATTGTTGGCTGCTAGGGTAAGAAACACAATAAAATAGAGAGGTGGAGGGAGAGAGATACGTTGTCAATTCAAATTTATTTCTACGGTCGCTTTTTATTGAAAAGTGTAACTAAACTTCCCCTGGATTACACGATTAATAGCGCTTCAGGTTTCGTCTACAAGTGAAGGAATGTTTTATTGAATGTCAAAATAAATTCTACTACATCAATTATTTGTACGATATTGTATACACACAAACGGTAAATAAGCGGAACAAAATAAGCCTAGTCACGCTTAAATAACAGCATTCATCTTCTTATTCTGAAAGCAGCAGCAGCAGCACGTGCTGGAAGGCTTTCTCGGGTTGTAACGAAGTCCATCACTGTCCAGGAGATTTAGCTGCCAGAAGACCATTCCACCCAGAGATTGGTGGCGCCAAATAAACCGGTTGTAATCTACATATTAAATCCTCCTAATGAGTCGATATTCCCTGGAAGGTGCATGCCTGGTATCACGAGATTAAGGGCGACGTTTAACTGGGAGCTGCCTGCTTATGGTCTTGATTCTCCTACAGGAAATGTACTAGGGGAACTGATTGTGCATTATTTCATGTGTAAGTGCGTAGTGGAGAAATTTAAATAGTGCTGAGAAGAGAATAATACTCTGTATCATTAATGGCCTCTATAAATGATTTTAAATCCTGAAATACCCTTTTATGAAATAATTGCAACGTTTGCGGTATTACTTATTATAAAGTTGTATGTCGTATCGGTCTATTTGGGAGTAAAGTTGTTTACATTTTGTAAATTAACAGCTTCTCTTGTTACTTTTGCATGAGTATTTATTGATGAATATAAGCCACGGAGATTACGTGAATGTGGCGTAAGCCTCTTTTTACAAAATTCAAATATTTGGAATTTAGTAGTTTACTGTTTTGTGCATAATAATTTTGCTGAAAGTATAATACATTTTTTTATTTACGCCCTCCAACGTTAAGCCATATCGGACGATGAATGAAATGGGTAAAATTATGTTCAAATGAGTCCGGCGTCCATGGAGCTTAGAGCTACCCTACATTCGTCTTTCAGGATAAGGGAAACCCCGGAAAACCCCTTATCCTGGTAACTCACCTAGCCGAGATTCGAACTCGGGACCTCTTGAACGTGAGGCAGACACGCTACCATCTATGCTACCAAGGCGGACTGTACGTTATTTCGTCACGTTTTGATGTTTGGGTACATTCCCATAAAACCAGACGTCTGTCTTAACGTACCCCATCCATAGTAGACTCATAATATTTCAAACAGATTGGTCGCTATTTGCAGTCACAGATCTAGAATACTTGTTTCAATAGTAATATTTTCATTGCTAACAGCCTTTTACACGTGGCATTTTAATTTCCCCGTAAATTGCTAATTCTTCCTGGCTACTTCTTTCCTCTGGTGGCATTTTTCTTTGCGTGTCGCTGTGTTTAGGTTTTTTTTTTCTTTTCAACCTGTATTTTATTTTCTTTCAGTTATGCCAAAGTTGTACAGTTGATTTTCTTTCACTCTTTAGATAGTAGAAAATAGGTATACCAACTTAAATACTAACAATTATAAAGATTACAATATATATTCGTAATATATTGCTGCTCCGCTCTTGATGGATGCCATATTAAAATAATTCATCATGCAGTTTTTTCCCCTTGACTTAAAATGAATTATGTTTCTTTTAATAAAGGTGTTTAGTCAAATAGCATTGAGTTTAACATCTTGGCAAGCTACTGAGCGTTCTCAGTTTAGTTGCTATTTCAAGCATAACTTAAAAGTAAAGGATGTAGCAAATGGTCACTAACTTCCAAGTTATTCTTTAGTGCAGACTGTCTACTGTACTGTTTGTTCTTCCTTGAAGTTTTGGCAGGTATGTCTACTAAATATAGTATAGCAGAGGTTTGTTGTGTATAACTTTTAGTCATATTACAATCTATTTTTCGTATGAATGTGAGTGTGTGTGTGAGTGAGTGAATGAGTGAGTGAGTGAGCGTGTGTGTGTGTGTGTGTGTGTGTGTGTGTGTGTGTGTGTGTGTGTGTGTGTGTGTGTGTGTGTGTGTGTGTGTGTGTGTGTGTGTGTGTGTGTGTGTGCGTGTGGTGTGGCGTTTATGCAATCTTCTAAAAAGATGTTCTTTAATGGCGTCTTCCCCGCTTGTGTGTTTAGAGAAACGAAAGCTTCACACACAAGTTAATGGCCTCTAATTTTTCTGACTTACAAGCAAAAAGCCTATCATGGGAAACCAGTATCCAAAATCACTCAAAAATAAATTATGGATCTATTAAACTGAACATATGATAGGCAAAAGGTCTTGCCTAAATAGAAAATCATATGCAGTCATTTTACACAGAAGATATGTATTTAATTTTCGAATTCTAAGTGAACGATAGCAGGTAGGTATATGCCTGTGTCCTTCGATCAACAACCTTAAGTCTAATAGTAGACTTAAAACCGTTAAGAGCTGTAACATACATCTACAATGCAAACACTTGTCTGTATCTTGCCACGTCTCTGTTTTATACAGCATTCAATAAATAATAATAATAATAATAATAATAATAATAATAATAATAATAATAATAATAATAATAATAATAATAATAATAATAATAATAATAATAATAATAATAATAATAATAATAATAATAATAATAATAATAATAATAATAATAATAATAATAATAATAATAATAATAATAATAATAATAATAATAATAATAATAATAATAATAATAATAATAATAATAATAATAATAATAATAATAATAATAATAATAATAGTAGTAATAATAATAATAATAATAATAATAATAATAATAATAATAATAATAATAATAATAATAATAATAATAATAATAATAATAATAATAATAATAATAATAATAATAATAATAATAATAATAATAATAATAATAATAATAATAATAATAATAATAATAATAATAATAATAATAATAATAATAATAATAATAATAAAAAAAAAAGGATTTCATACACTATCGAATACTCAAAATTTGCATCCTATATCAACATCGCCAACATCTAATACTTAAATAATCATTGACAATAATTGTGAACTTTGACGAGATCTACACTTTTTCCCTGAATTAATATTTAATCTAGGTATTTCTTACGGTTTACCAGTCATCCTGAATAAACAGGATTTCAGAGGTTATGCTCAAAAACGGCTCTTAATATTTTTATTGAAATAGAATCCGTGTAGACGATTTTCATGACAAATTAAAATATATCTTGAATTTTCAGGGAATGTCCTCAGAAGTTCTCTTCATTCTGGATAACTTTTTCATAATTGGTAAATCCTAAGATATAGATATAACTTTACTGCACAAATAATATCTCAGCAAATCGCACAATTTGTATTAGATAGTACACGTTTTTTGTGAAATGAACCGTTTCCGAGATATTGAGCTAATCTTTGAATTTTCTAATATACTTTTCTCAAATGGGAAGCCGCTATTAGTTTTTTATGTCCTGGACATAGAAAGAGAATAGGATGTCAAAACCACCGTAGCGACCAGCTCTATGAAGATATGACTATTGCTGAAGGTATGCTGTATTCCCATATTCTTGTAGCTACAAAGTAAATTAGCGATAATGTAATTTATGCGAAGGTTTGTACCAACATGATGTGGATATAGAAATAGTTTGTACATGAATAGACAAGAATACATGGAAGGTAATAATTCCCCTACTTTCTAGACGCACTAAAGAAAGTAAAAATAGAGCTATTTCTGTGGGGGGGGGGGGTAGTAAATGTTCTTCCATATAAACAGGGCCGTATCCCTACCAAATAATTTGGTGGGACGCAGATGCTGGGGAACCGATCACAATTCTTCACTTGTAGATTAGCATTCCTGCTTTGGTTGTCCTGATCATGCGTACATTTTATCATTCTTATGTAATCCTCTGGGTTCCACATATGTACTAGAGGTCCGTTAATAGTCATAAACATTATTTGAATGTAGGTATATATGTCTTTTTTTCAGTATTTTGAATGTTAAATTAAGAAAGGTAATGAATTAAAAATTTATAAATAATAGTATTAGTAAGGGGACTGCGTCCCCCTCCGAAAAATAGTGGGGGAACGGCGTACATTCGCGTTCCTGCTCCACTACGGCCCTGCATATAAAGTCATATTTTGGTTGGAGGGTTTTCGTTGTACACTTTTATCTCGCCTTGATTTTTGGCTGACTCAAATTTAAAAGAATTTGTTTGTACGTCAAGCTGTCCTCTATCTCTCTCTCTCTCTCTCTCTCTCTCTCTCTCTCACACACACACACACACACACACAGTACTGTTTGAGGGGTCAGGAGATCACAAAACGTCTAACTGTAGACAAGAACATATGGAACAGAATGTCTGTGAACTCACCATCGTTAAGTGTTCTTGGAAAGTTAACGGAGTTGAACATTTGAACCCTTTCAGCAAGTAAAGAGGGGATGTTCTGGTCAACAAGCCCCGGCAACGAAGGCCCTTTATCGATATTACCGTTTTGTGCTATTTCACTTTTTTTTTTGCTGTATTGTAAAATTGCTTCTTCTCTCATCAACAGTAACTTGGTTTTCAAGTATATGTGATAGAGATGTAGTGATCTGAGATATTTGAAAACACGTGGCATAAAATTCGTGTTTTTAAAGATACGCGGTATATTTTTTTTCAACGTAAAATGTTTAAAAGCATTGTACAGTTTTGAGTGTTTACGCTAGGCTGTACCGTTGGTGTGAGGAGAGTTCCCGTAGCCAGAACTAGTTATGACCTTGTATTTATGACATAACAGCGGTCCACACTCAGAACAGTTACTCAGCTTCCGCCTACTCGACCAGCAACACTCATTTAGTATCTGAGCACTGCCAAGGGGTTAATGTATCCATATGGAAGTGACCGCTACTGCTAGCTCGTCTCTTGCCGTTGGCCACGCAAGTTTCTGGGGCAGATCTAGAGTACATGGAATAGCCATAACCACATTTTTTGTTTAATCTATTTTATAATTACACTGGCATCGCCACAGCAGTAAACTGGAACCAACTCCTATCATGTGATTTACTTCAAGTAGGGAGTAAGATACTCTGATGCCTCTGATTGGTTAAGGTTAAACATGAATCAATGGGGTTCGTCGTTAACTCATTGTCCTCCAGTAGGAAACGAATCATATCTAACTTTAGTCAACTGATGTAGATCTTCCCCACATGGAGTAAGTCATGTGACAGGAGTTGGTTTCCCTTTATTGTTGTGAACACCTTCTTTGTGATAGACTATACCTATTTACTATAGGAGACAAACTATGTGATGTATTTAGTGTCCTCGAAGTTGCACGCACCTATTTACGATTGTGAGACAAAGTTGAAATCGACTGGATAATCAGTATTTCCTTTTTATTTTAAACACTATCCTGCAATTTCTTTACTGCAAGGTTTACCTTGATTTATTTCGTCATAAGAGTGAATACATTCCTGTGTTTCGCGCACTGTCCACTTCTTTCTTTTCAGTACGTTTATACTTTAATGCCGTTTTTAAAATTCTTTCATCGTTCAGTCTTTGGACGTGTCCGTAATATTTATTTGTATATATTTTAATTTCTTAATTTATTGCTTACAACGTAAAGTCCTACTCATATGATCACGCGTCCTTAGTTCGCCTTAATGCTTTCATTTTTGCTTCAAACGTCTCTTTGCTTGTTTTAATTTAGACTCCTATGTATAATAATATTTATTACCATTTTATTAACCGGCCATACCGTTTTTTGTTACTTCTTTCAATTCCAGCCCAAAATTAGGCACTTTTTGAGAGAAAATAATTTGATATAATTTTTTATCTTATAACGTTTCCCATCATTGAAGATTACTATTTTACACGATGTGAGGATTACACTAGTATAGGTACAAATCGTTTTCAAGAATTTGTATTCTTAGAAATAGGTTCTTGGTCTACAGTTCTCAGACTCTTTCAGACATGACATGATGATGTTACGTTTCTTCTATAAATAAGATTGCAATAAATTAATGTAAACAGCTAAAAACATATAAGGAAACATAATAGGTAGATAAACCTATTCTTTGCTTCATTCTTTGCTTTTCCATGCTCTAGGTCCAGCTTAACTTCAATATTCGATTACTGATAGAGCAAAAAAGAGTAAGATGGCAAGCAACCTGTATTCATCTTAAACGTTAGGTAACAATTAAGGGGAAAATATTATTGTTGCATTTACATTTTCTACCCATGAAAAAAACATTTGAAAATGGAAGATAATAAAATTCAAAATGTCGGTTTTTGAGAAAACAAATTGAGAAATATGTTACATTCTAAAGATGATTTCAGATGTAGGATTTTCATGAAAACTTCGTGCCGCATGTGTGGAAAACGCTAAACTTAAAGACCAAGTTTGGTATTTCTGCAACTTTTCTTTTTCTGTCGTTGTGTTCTTTTTCTGTTTGCATTCTGTATTGACATACAAATAGACAAATCGACAAACCAAATACTATTTTTTTATTTATTCAAGAGGTTTCAAAACATACATTTGTGATGAAATCTCGGCAGCATAAGTTTAGTTAAGCAGCCTACTTCCTTTGCTAGAAAAAATAAAAGTTGCCTGTCTTCAGCTATTCATATTATTTTGGAAAATCAAAGTATCGCATAGCTACTGCTAAGGAACACTATAGAAATTAAATTCGCTCTAGGTAAATTCGTGAATCACTTACTTATGCATACTAACTTACTACAACAGAATTAATACAGTTACACGCTTAACATACAAATAAATATTCCTCTTTCTGTTTTCAACCCAAACGTAAACAAACGCGCTTAGAATTTGCATCGACTAATATTTATTGTGGCTGAGAGTAAAGGAACCAGAATCGAATTTAGAACTGACTATTGAAATCTGTCTTTGTGGTACATATTCTTTATTCTCATTTAGGAATACAGAACTCGGTTGCCCTTCTGTAAAACCACCTGAAATTTAACGAACTCTTTTCTTGGCGATAATAGTTATTTCTTGGGTCTAGAAACACGCCATCCTACAACCGAATGATAACTGACAAATAATGAAAATAACCCAGTTGCCGTCAGATAGATATAGAAGGAAAAAGACATGTTATGAAGCAGTTTTATGTAAAACGTACCCTAAAATAATTTTTCAAATTATGGAAATGTTTTTCCTTAGAAAATCTTATCCAGCATTTGCCATCCTCGTGGACATACACCTTTTTGATCCCATGGGCTGTAAGTGAATGTATTTGACCTTAAACGGGAATGATGCAAATTTTAAATGCGAATTTCCAAAGGAAATGAATAGGGGTTTTACCAGCAATGCCAGTCACTTCATTATCCTTCTCTCAATCATTTAAGCAAAAGACTGTCTAAGTGAAGTTTGGTGGAGTCATCCTTCAACTTCAAATAATTCTCTACAGACTTCCATCCAGTGATTGTAAATACACTGGGAACAAAACAGAAAAGAGAGTTATAGGTAATTTGAAAGCTAACGGGCTCCTTAAATGTTATTGTTTTTGTTATTTTATTGTTTTCATTTCAAAAGAGGTTTTTTTTTCGATATCAATATGGCCTGCACATTGTTATATGTGAAAACTAAAAACCTATCAATGCCTGAGATTTGGGACTGTATAGTACGCTGCATTATAGCATGTAATGTTAAAGAAACAAATATAGCTTTTGCGGTTACTTACCCAGCAGCTTAGGGGCTTCCGTTGTGTGACGCCGAAATAGAAAATAGATATTACAGCTTAAATCTTGGACAACAAAAAGTTATTGAATCTTATGTTTGGAAATGTCGCATGTTGAGGAGAGAGCTTAAGGGGAAATTTGAGTTAAAAATTTTGATTTACAGAACCGTAACTCATTAGATAACTCTGAGTTCGAGAGATCAGAATCCTAGCTTCTTAACCAAGAGATTCTGGTTTCGATTCCGGATGGGGTGGGCAAAGTAGAGGCATTTTCTATTACCTGCTGCATCAGTGTGTGGAAATTAATGAATAGATTGGATTTTATAAGCAGCGAAGATTACATACCTATTGTAAAACACACCAAGCCATGCCCTGCCATTATGACCAAGGAAGTTAAAGGTGGTTGTATAAATAAAACAGTTAACCGGTGAAAAATCAGCAATTTGTAGTCACGTCATGAAACGACTCTGCATGACGTCCATGTTTATTTCATTCATAAAGCAAACTTACGACATGAACAGACTGCATTCATTGACAAAAATGCAAACAGAATTACACTATTCTTCATTGCGAACTATGGGAATGTTCTTCGCTTCCTGGATCTCAAAATGACATTTTCAAAAACACTCAAATTTGCCTTCTTCACATAATACTGGGAAATAAAGGAAGCTTAAGTTACCTGCATTAGTGAATCCAGAAAGAAGGATGGCTGCAATTGCGACTAGGTACCAGAACTTTGTCACTATGGCAACAAAACCAACTTCACCAGCACTACACACAGAGAACACACCACTTACACTACCAGCACCACAAACACTCTCACAGCACCACTCGACCCTTCCTGTGGTAGTCCGACAGCCACATCTTCCGCGGAAGTTGTTCTTCTCCAGCATGGTGACGTCATGCACATGCACGATGCTTAGTCTTGGTCCCGCTAGCTACAAACACGGCGAGCCTTCTCCGCTTGGCGCGTCGGTTTCTACTGCCGCAGCAAGGTACCGTAGCTGCAGCAATCTCTGGAAGAGAAAGTCACCACCTTCCTCTCTCTCTATCTCTCTCTATCTCGCTCGCTAGCTTGTCTACCTTCATGGTGTAATATATACCTCCTCCATACTCCTGATGCTCTTGTACCAAGAGAGTACTCAGTCCCTCCTTCCACCAACAAATTCTCTCTGCTGCTATAGGAAATACTAAGAAGATAAAACTCTTTCACAATTTTCTCTATTACTGACTGAGGTTTTCCAAGAAAATATAAAGTTATGAGCAATTTGTGATTTAAGGTTAATAATTCAGCAAATATTATTATTATTATTATTATTATTATTATTATTATTATTATTATTATTATTATTATTATTATTATTATTATTATTATTATTATTATTATTATTATTATTATTATTATTATTATTATTATTATTATTATTATTATTATTATTATTATTATTATTATTATTATTATTATTATTATTATTATTATTATTATTATTATTATTATTATTATTATTATTATTATTATTATTATTATTATTATTATTATTATTATTATTATTATTATTATTATTATTATTATTATTATTATTATTATTATTATTATTATTATTATTATTATTATTATTATTATTATTATTATTATTATTATTATTATTATTATTATTATTATTATTATTATTATTATTATTATTATTATTATTATTATTATTATTATTATTATTATTATTATTATTATTATTATTATTATTATTATTATTATTATTATTATTATTATTATTATTATTATTATTATTATTATTATTATTATTATTATTATTATTATTATTATTATTATTATTATTATTATTATTATTATTATTATTATTATTATTATTATTATTATTATTATTATTATTATTATTATTATTATTATTATTATTATTATTATTATTATTATTATTATTATTATTATTATTATTATTATTATTATTATTATTATTATTATTATTATTATTATTATTATTATTATTATTATTATTATTATTATTATTATTATTATTACTTTAGGTACACATTTCCTTACAATGAATAAGAAAATAAAACTATGGTGTAAGATGGACATTTTCCTGTCATGAGAACTGAAGTAGCATATGCACTTTCAGCTTGTAAAGGTTATGATGTTGCGATTCCACCGCAGCATTTCATTGGTTCTTTTGAGCCAGGTTATCCAAAAGAAAACTAAAAACATGACTTTTATACGCACTAAAAGTGCCTGCATTGGATTTTGAAGATAATTTCTCCTAGGCAAAGTTTTGCATATACTCGTATTTTAAAATGAAAACAATTCAGTACTCTTAACTGAAGCCGTTCTAATTGAACGTCGAAATTATGAGCACGCTTTGGTTGCTCACTTGAGGTTTTCAAAGGCAACTATGTCATCAGTGGTATGGCATACGACTGTTTAAAACAAATCTTGTAATATCTCGATTAAGACCTGGGCACCAACAGAAGAAACCTTTAAAGACTACCTTAATAAACAATATCTTATTTAAACTCTGGCACAACTTTCTCTACACATGTAACACGTTATGTACTGTAGTAGTCATATAAAAAAACAATGTCCCTGTTTATGTTACGTAATGATTATATACTTCTGTGTTGTTCTGTCATTTCAAATTAAACAATGAATACATACGTACAGCATTTGAATAATTAGTCGTGGGAACGAGTTCTTCCGCTAAAACAGAAAAACGGAATACCAAACCATCTAGTCGGTGCCTCAAATCACGGATTTGAATCACGGGATAATAAGGATAAGGATAATAAGGATAACAAAAGGTTGACACATGCACTTCTATGTTTATTCTATAGCTCATTTCCTATGATTTCTCTCATACACAAACTTTTAGTACAACATTAAACAAAGGACTTTACAGGTTACTCATAGAAATTATTAAAATACATTTAATTTGTCGCATTAGCATTCGAAATATGTTATATTTTAATCAAGTTTGTCAGAGATATTTTTGGGAAAAAAAATAAAAATAAATATGCCTCCACGTAAAGAGTAGTTATAATGGGGAAAATCATAGTACTCAATGTGTGACTCAAACATGGAATCCGGGATGTATGCAACTTTTCGTTTTGAGTTCTGCCTTTCCTAGAAAGGTTTCATTTTGTTCAGTGGACCTCAGGTGAGTATTTTCAGTGAACTCCTCATATCGAATTTTATGTCTGGAATAAAGTATCCCCTACTCCAATTGTGGAATTAAGACTAATTAAATTCATAATTTCGTTTTAATTAATATTTGAATACGTTAATTAAATGTTGCAGAATTAATGCACCATCTGGTACAACAAAGACTTCGTAGTATCGCAGCTACACAATATAAAATTAATTCTTTTCGATAAACTGTTGCACCATGATCTCAACACATCCATGACATATTTTATCCACGATAATCTTATGCAATATAATAGAAACAAATAACTAAAGAAACATCTAAATTGCTTATATGAGCCTGGTATTAAAAACTACAGAACGTTTGTCTTTTGATTTTCTGCGCTTCCTAGATTTGAGGTCAAAAGAAAAACAAAATGCAGGTTTAGTTGTTTTTTCGCTCGGTTGCCTGTGTAATGCTGCGCTGGTGGTAGAGACGATTTCCAGACTTGTGGCATCTCTTTATTAGCATATTGTATCCGATAGCAAGCTGGTAGAAACCAATACAATTTATACCATTATAACTCCTCTAACTATGTTTTCCGGGCTTGTAGGCCGTGGTCCATTTTCATTTCCTTCCGACGTTTCGCCGAAAACTGTGTTCGGCATCTTCAGGGTTCTAAATCAGTAGACCCGGAGTCCAACTACAAGCCCGGAAAACATAGTGGAGTTAACGACGCCGGCCGTGAAAGCCTCAGTATTTATACACCATTATAGTTTGGTATTCACTCTCTCAAAGTGTTAATTATCTGAGGAAAAAAACCCTTTCTGGATCATTACCTTCAGCCGTAACCTAGAAACCAAACAGGTGCAGTGGTACTAGGCTACATATTACTGCTCCTTCCAAAGGTCTCAAAGGTCTGTAGTTTATGATTTGTCGAGAAAATAATTACTTTTCGTATGCAATTATTATCTGTTGATGAAACAAAAAATTAGGTATACCATACGCCACAAATTCATCTGATAATACTAACAACGGACGTTGTCCTATGGATTTCACGCACATTGAACTGCAATTAATATAATGCATGCATTCATTCATTCATTTACTGCCCATAGACTAATGCAAGTATCGAGCATTATCAATATATATAATACAATTAAAATATAATTTACAATATTAACATTTACAGCATTATATAGCTTGCAAAAAATCATTTATATTATATACAAGATTATTTAAAAGGTATTTTTTTAACACATTGCTTAAATTTAACAGCATTGTTTTCTCTTTTGACATAGGCTGGAAGTCTATTGTACATTTGTAATCCTATTATATATGGATCTTTATTTACAGATTATACATTATAACTACTATAGTGCAAGTCAGATTTATATCTAGTATCATGATTGTGTACTTCACTATTTAATTTTTCATCTGGTTTATTAAATTAATGACTTTATATATGTATAAAGACACAACAATAAACTTCTTTTCTTTTCTAAAAACTTCTCAGCATGATTCACGCATTCCCATTTTAAGCATTGTTCTAATACATTTCTTTTGTAGTACTAAAACCCTCTGAATATTAGAATTATTACCACCACTGCACAACTCAATACCATATTGGATATTTGAATAAAATATTCCAGAATATAGCATATTTAGTAAATTTACATTACAAGTTTTTGCAAACTTCCTCATTAGGTACAAATCTTTACTTATTTTTTACAGAGGTTATCAATATGATTATTCCAGGATATATGTTTAGCAAGTTGCATTCCTTAAAAGCTGTGAAAGTCAGATTCATATATTATAATGTTATCAAATTTAATATGAAACAACGTAACTTTTTTCTTACTATTTAGCTCAAATTTAATTAAATTTGAAAGTACGTCGAACACAACAATATACGTGTCTCGCCTATATCTCTCATGGGTTCACTCGCAAGGAAAATATTTTAAAAGTTTAAAGTTTAAGAGCTCATTCAGGTATATCTTCTGCTAAATGATCAGGTGGGACGAGATAAAATGTTACCCCACACCAAAGGCACTTGGATCCGCACGTAAAACCGCATAATCAGGATTGCAAGTAGCGAAGAAAACTCGACGGTATTTTTGCTTCATTCTCTGTTCCCTCTCACCAGTGATGGGTGCTTCAAAAGAGAGATTGGCGAGAGAAGAAACTGCATACTTCTGTAGGTACTCTTTCAATGTCGATATATTCAAGGAATTAGTTATAATGAATGAATCGTTTTTATTTGTAAATATTTTTTTTCTTGCCAAAAAAAGAAAACCCAAGACAAGGGTGTTATTATTTTCGATTATTTTTATTATTTTCGATTTACACTCCTAAAGATGAATCTCTGCTCCATTTGTAACATCAGTGCGAAAATGGCATCTTCTAAGGCGGAGAAACAATTGTTTGTCTTTGAAAGGCCGTACGAACAGCCAACGTTATTTTCAGAAAATAAAGCAATCTGTGCATCAATTGTGAATCTATAAACTAAACCAACTTTAAATCGACCACAAAAAAACCCTCAAAACTGATCTACTGCATACAAGACATATAATTTGACAATCATGGAATGTGTTTCATGATTTCTTTGTTCAAGTAAAATATATTTTATGAGACCATCCTGATTTAGCCCGTTTCCTTGGAAGGGAACACTGTAATTTATCTGAAAGCAAACGAGACGTCTTATCGTCAAGAAAAATACGTCAGTAAAATGTAATAGTAAACAAATCTAGCAAATGAATATCATGCAGCAGGCCTTCCATGATTTCGCTTTAACCACTAATAGAAAACTTTAACTGCTTGATGCCTCCTGTTTCTTCGTAAGAGGTAGAGGAATAATCGTAATTCAGTACTAAGATAACAAAAAAATATGTCGTATTTTTAAACTCTCAAAACGAGTCTTTTTAAATGTGCGATTGCTCTTGGGTGTATCTATGAGAGAGAGATTGTGAGAGCTGTATAACTAAAAAATAAAAGGTTGGGTTGGCATCAAATGTCATATATATATATTTGATTTATGTCATCTAAGGCGCCAACATAAATAATTTCAAGATATTCAATTCTCACAAGCAAGCCTTCATATGGACAGTTATTTTTATTATTATTATTTTCCCAGAACCGGTCCTAAGTAAAGATGCGGCATAAATAAATCATAGACCTTGCACTTTCTGTAAACAGCTTGTGATATTTTCTTCAGACTTATTGCATTTTATGAATAACTGTAAAATTTTAAGACAAAAACAAGGTCTTCCAAAAGAAAAAGTGTGGAGATCATTACACATATAATGTATAACTCAACTGAAAAATAAGTTGGATTTGTTTTTCCATATATTTTATGTAATTAAGAAGGTCATTTGTAGTTTGAAATACTTTCTAGAAAAATAATGTTTATTATGAATTATATAAGGCACACAGAATAAACGTTTTATACCAAGAAACAGTAAATAAGCGCAAACAAAGAAACGGTAAACGATCACGTAGGCTTAAATGGGTTCGAATTTTAAAAGGGTAATTAGGAAAATTGCAAAGAATTACAATATTCCACGGCTGCCCCGTAGCTCAGCCGATAGAGCAGCTGCCAGCCGGCTAGTGGTCCCGGGTTCGATTCCCGGCGGTGGGAATTTTTCTCCGAACAAGATAATTCCTCATAGTCCCAAGAGTCTGGAAGTACGAATGAGATTGCGAAGGTGTGCATGATCTAATGATTAAAACCCAATGAATACGAGTTAACACCTTCGTTATGTTCCAAAGGAGATCGGCCGCCGATATGACCATTGCAGTTTAAAGGCGGGGTATAACCAGGGCCGTAGTGGAGGGGGAATATGGATATACGCCGTCCCCCCACTATTTTTCGGAGGGGGACGCAGTCCCCTTACTAATAATATTATTCATACTTTTTTAATTCATTACATTTTTTAATTTAACATTCAAAATACTGCAAAAATACAAAATACATACATTCAAAATACATTCAAATAATATTTATGACTTAACGGACCTCCAGTACATATGTAGAACTTATAGGATTACATAAAAGAATGGATAAAAAGTCATACGCATGCTGAGGACAACCAAAGCAGGAAGGCGAATTTACAAGTGCAGAATTCTGATCAGTTCTCCAGTATTTGGAAAGTTTTTAGCTGTGCGTCCTCCCACTCTTTTAGTTAGGAATACGGCCCTGGGTATAACTATAAATGGAACAAATAAAAATATTCCAATAAAGGATCATGTGGAGAAAGACATAGGGAAAATATGATTAAACACATTGGATAAAAGTAACAGCTCGTGTAAAGTTGTGTGTTACAAAGAAACAAAAATTGAACTTAAAGGTTGTAGATCCTATAACATAAGATGAAAAATAACTACAAATGAAAATATTATAAGTATGATAAAGGATATTTCTTAAGAATCAAAATAACTTTAAAAATGAGATAAATTTGATAAGTTTCAAACTCTTCTAACCCAAGCCTAGTCCAGTAATTCCTATAAGAACAACCTAAACAGGGTGAATAGCACAGATCTAATCCACGGCTTGGATGACTCGGAAGTAATGTGCGAGCCTTACATTCTGAACGTGCTGTCTTCGATTGGGCCGGCCACTCTGGTTGGCAACTCCAATGCCGAGTGATTTTTCTTTCATTTTCCTCGTTCATTCCCTATAATTTCACTTCTTCCTTTATACTTCCAGATGACAAATTCCACAGATGCTTACTCATTTTAAATTCTTCTCGGATCTGCTATATGGCACGTTTCTTGGTCAACTTTAATTGGATAAAGCTCTCCGAGGTTCCGCCAGAGTTACAGCCTGCCGGTGTAACCGGGTAATCAGGTTAGGGATACTTAGGGACCTCCATGCGTCTCTGCTGACCAAACTGACAGCAGCCTATAGCCTAATTCACCTCCTCCCTTCCTCATTTGGGTGGGAAATATAAAAGATGACTTTTGATCGAGGTACTTAGGTGGCCCCTCTTTTCCTGGTCATAGCCATAATCAATAGATATCTAAAATCTTGCGACAATAAAGGATTGTGCGATACAAGTGACATCCCTGCTTGAAGTAGAACGAAGCTCTGAGAGCAGTGACACATTTAAACCCATTGTTGAACTTTAGAAGTCTGGAAGCGTTTAATCCCGCGCCGATAATGTAAAACATGGCGTTTCGAAGGTGTCATTCAGCTATATCTAGTTGTTTCCTAGACAACTGTTATATTCTTTACCATCTATATTGCAATACACGGAAATTTTGATATGCAGAAATAACCAAATATTTTTCGTTTCTTGTTCCATAGAACCATAAAGCAACATTTTAGGAAACCGTGCCAGTATAAGAATGTGTATAAGAAGTACAACTAAAAACTGAATAGAAGAACTTCCAAACTTTCTATAGATTCAGCATCTACTAAACAATAGATTTTTTATTATTTTCTATTTGATAAAAGGTGGTTCTAACAATTTGGATTAAAATATAATATTTAGTAAACAATGTATTATTAATGTAAATGATGAGTTCTCGCAAATATCCCAAGAAGTCTTCATACTAAGTTTTGTATAAATTTGGTAGGAAATCACAAGAGATAAGCAAAAGCTTATTACAGCAGAAATATAGAACTTACTGAAGTACACAGAGTTTTAAATAAACCCGTTTATTAATATTAATCGTCTTTTTTAAATATTCGTTACCGCCATAGGTATTTACAGTTTTCCAAGTACTTCACTTCCCAAACACTCTTGAAAGTTGGAGATTGTTCTTTTCTTTTAATTTATTTTTCCATAACAAAGGTTTTTTAGGCATGTCTTAACATATGAATGCTGTTTTCACGTTTTAGAAGTAGATTCGCACTTATTAGTTATATTGAAATCATTCCTTAAAAATCACATGCTTGAATAGTGCAATACAAAGTTTTTTTTTTTTTTTTAATTTTAGGTCCTCCAACGTTGTCATATCGGACGATGAATGGAATGGATGAAATGATACTCAAATGAGCCCAGGGTCCATAGAGCTTAGAGTTACCTGACATTCGTCTTTCAGGATAAGGGAAAACCCCGGTAAAAACCTTATCCAGTTAACTCACCCTGACCGAGATTCGAACTCGGGACCTCTTGAACGTGAGGCAGACTCGCTACCATCTACGCTACCGAGGCGGGCATGTGCAATACAAAGTAGATTCATGTGCGTATCTGACTATTTTTGTTAGTGAATGTTACTTCAAATCAATTTACAATTATCAAACTTTGAGAAAAGGTACCGTTTTCTGGAAAATGATATTTTTTCCACAAGTTATGTATGTGTACTCTGAACTGCTTAACTCAAGGCAGAAATCTGTGATATCAATAATCCCGTATGTGCTTCTTGGTATTTTAAACATTAATGGTGTTTATAAACACGTATAAACAAATTTAAAGAATTCTTCGAACAAAAGTTGTAAATCTTTTATTTAAAAATCAGTAGCTCATTCAAAGATGTGTTGTAAACGATTTACCACTGTATGAGGAGAATTATCAAGTATTATTACAATGACTGGGTGAATTCTCAAAAAGATATTAGCACTAAGGAAATGTTGATTGTTTTTACTTTATTTGATCTATTTTTAACATTTCGTTTTTGTTATTCTAATTTTAACATGCCTGGTAAAACTTTCAAATTTTGAACATTGATGAAGAATTGTATATTGTCACCCAATTATCGGAAGGCACGACCAGCGAGCAGCTGGGTGGGCAACAGGAGGCATTTAGACCACGCCTACCCATTTATCTCGTGGCGCTAACTGAGGGGATGGTTAGGGAAGTATCACGTACCGTCTCTTTCCCCTCCCCCTGACTTCTGGAACAACCGGGATGATTCACTGAGCCACGAAACTTCCAGACACAGCGATCTGCGTATATAAAGGATGCAGTGGACGAGTCAGTTCAGTTCTTGGCGAGCAGCCGTGAGGAGCGCAGTGCTAGCGAACGGACTGGAAGACTGCGTACGTGTATCAGAGGAGTTTTTAGTCGGCTCTATAGAGGGTTGTACGCAATTGGAGTGTTACGTAATTGTGTATGATACGTGATCCTACTGTGATTTCTAAGTGAACCAACTGTAATTCGGCGGAAATAAAGAACATTTTGACTTTGTGCAACTAGACTTTTAATTTCACGAACCCACAAAGTCACAATATCAAACGCAAATCCAGGTTTCATTACATTATATGTAAACGTTTGGATGTTACAAATCAGATTGTTTGTAATTATGCATTTTACTTCAATTCCCCCTTAAATGAAAAGTGCGTGTCAAACTATTTTTGAATCCCCCTCAAAATGTTATTTTGACATTATCAGTAGTTATCGTAAAAACCATGTTGTAGTTTGTTAAACCTCTAATGAAGCGATGACATTTAAGAAAAAAATTCGTTTCCCAAACTTGTGAAAAATTAAATGGATGCATAAATCTTAAAATATTTCAAAATGTAATACATCTAAAAGTTATATAAAAACATATGTTGTAAAATTATCGGTGCAAATTCCTTTTAGGTTTTTTTCTTTTTTAGTTTTATAGATTGTGGTCTATTTCGATGAAGTTTTCAGCATTAAAAATTTGGCATTTCTCTCGTAAATCTTATGTGAAAACTTTGATAAATGCACTGAACGAACAATACCTGAGATTATGATAGAAATGAATAGCTTTGTTTAAAATCATATTATTGCTGTTCTCATTATTACTATTGTTGTAGTTTATTACCTTCGCTGTCTCTTACTTTGAAGGAAAACAGCAGAGAGTTTCAGTCGTAAAAATTCCAGCTTTCAGTACAGATGTCTTGCAAACATGATTTTCACAGTGACGAAAGAGCAAACAGTAGTTAGTCAGCATGAAGTTTTTGAATGAACTGTGTGTGCCTCATCATCCGTATTTAAGCTCTCTTATAGGATTATTGTTGAATCACTAACACTATTTTGCATTTCACCAATGCATACTCTCTCGAGGTAATGAAAAGGTTGTTATGACGGTTTGCTGCTAATGTGTTTCTAACATGAGACTTAATAGCACTTCAGTTTGAAAGCTCGGTACCCAATGACTACACTATTCTCGTACACTTACGTGGTCCTTGTGTGTTGAAAAGTAAAAACGTATACTACATAGGGATGTTATATGGTCCAGCAAATCAGAACTGTCTTGAATTTCAGGAATATATTTTGTGTTTAATGGGTTGAAAATAAGGATTCGATGGTTTTTGAAATAGCCTAAAAATTTTACTGGCACCTAAAACGTGTTAAGTGTGCAACATTGTCTAGGATGGTCAAATGTTGTAGATTTGTGCATAAGGGGTTCGAAATACGTGTAGGGGTAGATTTATGAAGTTGTAAGATATTTTATACTTTTGCCAAGTTTCATAGCTCAGGTGCAAATTCACACTCTGATTGAGCATGTACCATAACTTTGCCTATAAATCGCTGAAAATACGGTATAAGCGTAAGTATTTTTTTAAAATAAATATCTGACTTCCTCTACTCTTGTACAAATTAATCTTAAGAATGATTATTCCTCTGTTTACTTCATGTTGAGTAAAATAAAGAATTTTTTTATTACTTACTTGCATGTACAAGGGAAATATGGAAGCGCGCGCGCGCAAACATACATTACACACACACACACACGCACACACACACACACACACTCACACACACACACACACACACACACACACACAACGATACATAACAGAGGCACCTCACGCACTGTTACCCGCGAGAGTTGTATTTTTGCTACACTTTCCTAGAAGAAATGAATACTGAAGAAGCCATAGGCGCAGATTCCCGCAGAAGTTTGTAACAGTTCCTGGCTCGAAGAGTCGTTCCACTGCAGACCTACCCAGAAATTGAAATTGAATTGTTATTTATTGGCGCTCTTTAAATGGTTATGGCTTTAAGCGTACCTTGTATACTGAATGTGAAAGAACTCTTAATTTTGTTTACAGCATCGTTATCAGGCTTGAGGTTCTTTTACATGCCTTAAATATACCACACGGATTTACTTCCCCTTCGAAGAAAAACAGCTGAGGATGTTTAAGTCCGAAAATATCCAGTTGCCTTCTGCGATAGATTAGCGAGAAGGACCCGAAGAAAGTGAAGCAGAAAGTACTTCGTCCTCATAATCAGCATCGTTATATATTTGCTGCAGATGCCAGCTTAGAGAGAGAGAGAGAGGGAGAGAGAGAGAGAACTAGAGAATATAATGTTGAAATAAGCCATTTTTCAACTTGTTATGAGAAGTTACCTTTGCAAAAGTAATGGGAATCGGTGTAGCTGTGTAGATTTCTATTGAGTGAAAGTAAAAATATACTCAGAAGATTTGTTTTAAAATATGTAATTAAATAAGTATATTATTTTATGTGTGTATATGTGTGTGAAAGAGAGAGAGAGAGGGAGGGAGGGAGAGAGCTGTACTATTTTCTTCTGTTATACCGTTACAGTACAGAGTAATTTATATAGAACTAGCACATTTCTTTCTTTAATTATTCCATTAGAAATTCATTGAATGGCCCAATTTTAGCACCTAATTAAGCATAATGTTCTGGAGTTTCGATTCCTTGTCACTAGATGCGCAGATGTTTATGTCTTATTCTTAATTACTATTACTCGCAGCTGTTTTCGATAGTTTGTTCTAGTCAACGTGAAAATGCAGCAGCAGCGAAATTGTCGTTGGAAGGGGATTTCATCAAAGGTGGTGAAGCCTTCCGACAGATACCATTCCAGGATTGTGAAAATGCAGTTCACATTAAATCAATGACTCTTCCTTGTGAGGCAATATGGAATACGAATTCAATTACAACTACTCAAAGGGCATACCAGAGAGAATTTGGTGTTCGCAATCCTCCCAAAAGAAACATTATACTGGGATTAATAAACAAATTGGCAACAACTGAATCTCTGGTGAGAGAATAAGGCAAGCATCGCTCAATTTCTTTTCGGGCAGCAAGTCAGGTGAAAAGACGATTAGATATCGACATTTCGGGAGTGTGCATCTCTCCCATCATCAGGATATTTATAAAATGTTATAACCACAAATGAAACACTGGATATAACACAAATATAAATAAAGACAAAACAAAATCAAAATTCACATACGTAACTACTTAACTTGATTATCAAGCTGTATTGATCTTTTCTTCTTAAATCGACGGATTTCCATTTTAAGGCCGGTTTCCAAGAGGAGCTGAACTGAAATCCGGCACCACGATTAAGCGTGCTCCTTTCAGAGGAAATCGCCAAAGCCTCCTTAATTCTCCACTCCCAGTAACTGTTGCATATTTCCAAGACGGTCGTCTCCGGAAAATTGGCTCTATGGTCGTTATCAAAACAATGCTCTGCCAGATCAGACTTCTCAGGTTGCATTAAACGAATGCTCCATTCATGTTCGATTATTCTGGTAGCGAAGGTTCTTCCGGTTTGTCCTATATACGGTGTCCCACATTCACAGGGAATGCGGTACATTCCCGGAACTTGGAAGTCCAGTTTGTCTTTCACTGGTTGCAACAGATGTTTAATCTTCGGAGGTGGCTTGTGAATGGCCCTGATGTTGTATTTGGCGAGAATTCTGCTGATTCTGCCGGATAGATTGCCGGTAAACGGGATACAGGTTGTAGCGGTAGGCTTATCTGACGCTTGCTGTATTACAGGTTTCCCTTACCTAGCTTTGCTGATCGAGGCTTCAACGTCATATTCGGAGTTGCCGTTTTGACGGAAAGTGAGTCTCAGGTGCTGTAATTCCTGTTTTAAGTGACTGGGATCAGAAATGAAATGAAATGTGTAGTGTTTAACGCCCAATTTTACTACATACGGCACCGTAGGCGATGACACTGATGATACAACTGGGATCAGCGATAGACAGACAAAGCTCTGTGGGCCAGTGTATTGAGAACTCCCAGTCGTTGAGACTTATCATGGAAACTATGAGCGTTCAGGTAGAGATCGGTGTGTGTGTAGGCTTACGATATACAGCATGCCCCAGTGTACCGTTTCTGTTTTTTGAAACAACAATGTCCAGGAATGGAAGAGTTCCATCTTTCTCGACTTTCATGGTAAACTGTATTTGAGGTCGAAGGCCGTTGAGATGCGTAAGAAAGCTAGGCAAAGTGCCTGATCCATGTGGCCAAATTACAAAAGTGTCGTCCACGTATCTATAGAAATGAGATAGTTTAAGTGGAGCTGTGACAAGTATTTCATGTTCTAGGTGTTCCATATAGAAATTAGCTATAGCTGATTCACTTTTGTCACCAGAAGAAATTTAGCATATTCTTCGCCATGAAAGGTTTAGGTCTTATTTTAAGGCAAGCATCGTTCATCCAGGCTTCTCAAGGTTGTTGTTAACGTACTAGCACGACGGAGCAGTCACCCAACAAATCATTAAGACGCTTTTCACAGGAAATAGGGTACACCTAGTCAGTGTGTCAGAGAGCTGCGATAAGTGCAGACCTAAAGACATATAGAGTTATGGTTGTTCATCAGCTACAGGAACCAGATAAGGATAAAAGATTGAATTATTGTCGTTGGTTTCAGACGTTTACTGTGCAAAATCCGGCCATATTGGCCATCACATGGTTCACAAATGAAGCATGGTTCCATTTATTCGGTTATGTGAACTCACAGAACTCACGCCATTGGGTCATCGAAAATCTGCATGTCATCCATGAAACACCTATGTACTCGGTTAAAAGCGGAGTTTGGTACGCAATATCCGCACAGAGAATAGCGGGACCATTTTTTTTTTTTTTTTTTTAACCAGACTGTGAATACTGCAGAATGCCGACTGATATTGAGTTTATTGAGCAATTGGATGATGTAGAGCTGAGTAAAGGATATATTCAGCAACATACATCAAATGAGTCCATGAAACTAATTACAAGTTTGACGATCGGATAATTTCCAGGAACCTGTGGCCACCGAGATCTCCGGATTTACATCACCAGACTTCTTTCTATGGGGTTACTTAAAAGACAGGATTTACGCCGCACATCCTTAGACATTGGACAATCTGAAGCACAACATCACACAGGAGATTCAAGCTATTGACAACAGAGTCCTCAAACGAGTGGCCAGTAACATGGAAGGATGTGTTGTGTTGTGCCTTATGCAGGGTGTAGGACATTTTCATAATTTACTATAGAGTGAAACGGTACTCTCTTCCTCGAGTTGATTAATTAAATGTTAAAGGAATATATATATATACATGTATTAAAACAAAATCTTGTGTATATTGTCAAGTTTGTGACGGACTCTGAAAAAGTAGTTTTCCTCCCCTTGGTAGGGCGGACGCAACCATAAATTTTAAGGGTAGCAACCGGTGTTTATTTTCAAGCCTAGTTTTGACAGGAGAAATCGTGGGAGGTCTAGAAAGATGGGAGAGAGGTTGTTCCCGTAAAAGAGACGCCAAATGCGTTTTATCAACCAACTAATTAAAAATAATAAGCTGAAGGGGAAAAGTGAATGGTCGTATGACCTATCCGAGGAACAAATGTCTATCCAAACCGTGCCAAACTGAAGAGTCATGTAATAGCACACGGGAAGAAACCGCGTTCATTTAAGTTAGTTGGCATCTGTGTGCCAAGCTACAAAAACTTGTTTTAGTACACGGACAGATATCGCGCCAATTAAAGTTATTTGGCGTTTGGGGTCAAATTGAAAAGTCGTGTTATAGTACATGGGAGAAACCGCGTCCATCAGTTGGTATATGAGTGCCAAGCTAAAAATTCGTGTGATGACACGCGAGAAAGAACCACGCCAGCGCGAAGCCAACCATTCAGGGTTCGTCTAATCAATATTGTCACCCAATTAGCGGAAAGCGCAACCAACGACAGCTGAGTAAGGGGCCAGAGACAGCCAACCACACCCTCCCATTAGTCTCTGTCACTAACTGAGGGGGATGATTAGGGAATTGTCACTTGTCGCTGGCCGCCTCTTTCCCGCCTTCCCCTGCCATCTGGAACTTTCGCGGTAATTCACTGAAACCAGAGACGTCTAGGAGACGGTGATATTCCTATAAAAAGGGCTGCAGTGAGTGAATTGAGTCAGTCAGTGAGTCAGTGCTTGACGTGCTAGCGAACGGACGAGAAGACTGTGTACGTGCATCGGAACGGTAACGGACGAACTGGTGAATCGTAATTGTGTGCATTACGTAATTCTGTGTAATTGGCAAGTGTTCAACTGTAAGTCGGTGGAAATAAAGAACATTGTTGAGTTTGTGTAATTGGACTTTTCATTTCACGAACCCACAAAGTCACAATATGTATTTCGATAGTGATTGAAATATAACCAATCGTCATAACAGAATAAAACTTTAAGTACCCAAATTGATCCACCCAAAACGCCCTGAATCAAGAGATCCTTGCTACAGATCCTATATTCGCGAGCTTTAAGATAACTCCAAGAGCAGCCGCGGACATCAAAATTCTCAAATTTGCACTGACGAGGCTGACGAAGGAGTCACTTCGCAACAAGAGGTAAATAATATCTCAAAATTCCTCTATATTTTAGGTATAATAAGTTGTCGCTAGCACAATTCGTTTTGAAACAAAGAAAGAAATGTGGCAGTTCTATATAAATCACTCTGTATATCTTTTATTTATTTTCACAATGGTTTAAGAATCTTGTATGTCAGCTGCAGCGTAGTATAAAACAGCTGTTGCTCCACTTGTTATCCATTTTGTGCGGTATTAGTCTGCTTTGTAATTTGAAGTATGCCAATATTATAAGCATTTTTCCTGATAAATACGTTCCTTTTTTAAACATCTTCTAACCTTAACCTTTGATGTGTTTTTCTTTAGAATAAGTAAAATGTGCAGAATTCGAAATAAAAATAATTATCAAATAAATAAAATGCAGTTGTTTGGGTTAATGTCTCTGTAGGCTTGATATAAGTTATACATATGCACAATAAAAGACTATTGTATATGTCATATATTATTAAAAAGACGTTATTAGGTATTAGTCTATGTGTTCATGGTTAAATTGATAATTATACGGTATACGTAACTCTTTACGTTGCTGGTAATTAACTCATAGTGTAGCTTCGTTCCATAAATGAAGTTTCTAACTTCTCCTCCAAAGCCTTGTGGGTGTTTTTGTACGTTCTTTTCTCCTTGGTCTACTTCTATCCAAAGCTACCTCACTCCCACCTGACATACCTACGTCAAAAACCGTAGGAATTATAATGAACATATAGCTGTTCCTTGCATAAAACCTAACTTTTAATAAAACTGCACATCATTGCAGCTTGAAATCTCTGGTATTTGGCTCCTAAGTCAAAACTCTACGTTGAAAATCTATCCCAGTATGAATCCACTAGTAAAAGTAACGTTCAAAGTATGATAGATGTGTGTTAACATTGCTATTTATAAGAAATTATGAACAAATCTAGTGGTGACAGGCACAACGCAAGCAGGGTCTGTTAAGTCTCCATGTAGTCTTCTTCATAATGGCTGCCCAATCCTAAACAAGAGAATATTTCCCTAAATTGGACAAATCTCTGAAAATATCCATCGCTATGCGTCGCACATCATTATCCGTGCGTCCTTCTTCTTTAACTGCCATCGTATACCACTACATGGTGTCAGGGTATTCTTGTTCCTCTTAACCGTTATGCCAGTAGGAGGCTGTTTGCGGAACTTGATCTCTGGATCAGTGAGAGACAGAATCCAGGATGGGCGATCAGCCCGAGACCTAGCATGAGAGTGAGGGAGATAGGTCACAGAATGTAGGCGAGATGAAATGATAGGAATGATGATGGTGGAGCAATTGATGGAATCCTGGTAGGGGAAACCACAAGACGCGGAGAAAACCCACTGCAACACCGTACTGCCCAACACAAATCTCACTTTGCAATCGCCTGAGATCGAACTCGGGTCGCTTTCGTGAGATCCAAGTGGTCTAACCACTCAGACATGGCGTGGCCCATACTAATTCTCTAAAAAGTAAAAATGAGTTGAACTAATACGAAATTATGGACCTCTGACTTCGTGGTTCATAATAATTAATTTAATCTAACGACCAGTGGAAGGGAGAAAGAATAAAGATGGTCATATCCCGACAAGGAACAACTTGAATGTCACGGCCTCAGGTATCCAGCTAAACTAAGGCTTCCTTTTCCGCAGAACTGTTGATTGTATTCTACTCATTGTATTGGCATACAATGCTTTAATTAAACATGTATTTAAACTGCAGTGTAGTCGTAATATTTTGCAGCAAACATCATTTAAATTCTAGTAGTGCTTGCTTTTTGTTTATTATCAAATATTCCATCAGAAATATGATCTGAAAGTATATTACTGCATTTTCATTTAAAATACATTTTACTACGTAAGTACTACAAACTCAGAATCTTCCCTCTACAAATTATCTGTTTAATATGCCAAAGAAATATCCACCATATCTTTGACATTTTCTGTAACCTAAGAAAAAAATCCTGTATGGGAACTCTACGTGGTTGTGGAGGGCACCTAGTGACTAAACAAGGACGTAAATTCTCAAATTATCTCCTCATTCCTCATTTTTAATTGTCCAATTCTGTAGGACTTCATTGAGCAGACATCTCCTAAATGTAAATAACCACTAGAGCTACCTCCTATCGACTTCTACGTTATTTCTTTTTAATTTACGTCCTTCAAAGGTCATATCGTAATATGAATGAAATGGGAAAATTATGCTCAAATGAGCCCAGGTTCAATAGAACTTAGAGTTACCCTACATTCGTCTTTCAGGATAAGGGAAAACCCCGGAAAAAGCCTTATCCAGGTAACTCTGACCGAAATTCGAACTCGGGACTTCTTGAACCTGAGGCAGGCACCCTACAATATACGCTACCAAAGCGGGAAATTTATAAGTACTTTAGTGTAGCTTTATGTCTATTCCTTGCCTTTTTTTTTTTTTTTTTTTACTTCTTTTCCTTCTTGCAGTATACTGCATCTTTTCCTCTTTGCCGCTTCTTAGCTACCTGATGTTCGATACTGTCTCCGCCTACTCCATGTTCCTGCATACAGTACTTGGATTACATCTTCAAACTCTTCCACCTTTTGATTTTCCTCCTGTTACTGATTTTCCTGTTGTTGAATTGTATTCTAATTGATCTCCTCGGTTCCATCATTCCTCCTGGTTGTTTGTTCCTAAGAAGTACTCCAGGTTTCTTTTATTGTAGATAATTCTTTGTAGATCTTGTTGATACCTCGTCTACCATATACTGTAATTTTCCATGTTCTCCTTCATACTCATACGCACCTTCCCTCAAGTGTTGTTTTTCTCTGTTAATAGGTCAAGGTATTTCGATATTAAATAATCACATGTTCCGGACATATCTTGTCCCACATATCCGAGCATTATCGTCATCCAATTGGCTAACTTTCTGAAAATATGTTCCATGTGACTCATTTCCTGTTTAATAGTCTATAAAATCTCGGTTTGATTTAATCTCCTTTAATTGCAGTCATTCCTGGAAACATGGATAAGTAAGTGCCTTCCAGCTACTGTATTGTTCCATTCTTTGTGCCATACTAATATCCTTATTTCTAGTCTATTATGACATCTTTTGCCTATTATATATGTCTAAGATTTCGTTCTTAAGCCAATAATAGGCTCCCCGTAATCTATCGTGCTCCTTATAAGGTTTGCTAGTCATGGATGCCAAAATCCTCCTCACTTTGCCAGTACTTGCCAAAAGTGATGTTGCTATCCACCCAGCTTTTATCAATATGATAAATACTTTCAATTTCTCAAAAATATGTTTTGTTGGTCAAATAATCGTGCCACCAAGTAACGATATGAGTGAGTTATATAAGTGCCTTTCGATTGTTTTCTGACATTTCCGCATTTAAATCCTAGTTCTCTCGACTAACAGGTGGCAATTTATTTAGAGAGGAAACACGCTTTCCGACAACGTAAAAGGCGTCTTTCCCTGGGGTCGTTAGAACACTCCTTTCGCCACTTACACTTAAATCCTAATCCTGTTTGCGAATTCTTCGGTTTTTATTTCAGAAATCCCTATATAAACGGCAGCACTTGGAGTTTCTCAACTCGCTGGAAGTTTCATAGACTTGTTCCTAGCTTCCTCGTCACATCTCACCCATACCCTTAGAATGTATCATGCTTATTTTTTCTTTACTTTTGACATAACACTAGCGATTCAAATACATTACAATTGAAACTAAAATCAGCAATGAGTAAACATAGCGTCAATAACATTGGAGGAGTAAGTTGGAAACACCTCAAGCAAAACAACGTTTGCATGAATCTTATAAAACTCAGATTAGATGTGAAGAATGTCTCTCCTCTCCCCTTCATTCTCACGGGGCCATCAGCTCGCGGACAGACCGTATCTCGTCGTCGTCGTCGTGCTGTTAGCAGGTTGAGGGACAGCCCGTGGTGTATCATGCATGTACCTGTTCTAGGAGGGACTTAACCACGTATGACGGGAATGTGGGTTTTACAGGATGGAGGTTTGAATTTAGGTTGCTGAAAAGAAGGGAGTCAGCTTAAGTTCCTCAATGATTGAGAAATCAGGTGCAACAGCCAGTTGCGCACCACTGGGTGTAATTTTTTAAAGGAAAATAAAAAGGAAATTGATTGAATTAAAGTAATCCAGGCAATTCTTGGGTGGGAATAACCTTAGGGTTACCGGTTACCGGTTATACCCGCAAGCCATGGGGGAAACCGGAGCCGCTTTAGGCGGTTGGGGCGATAATTCCCAAGAGATCTAACCAGGGCGCTCTGGTGATGAGGTAAACTCTCGTAGAATTTCTTGGCCCGGCGTCTAATCACATCCTCCACATAGGGGAGAGATGAGGTTTCACGGGAAAGCGTCTGCTTACAGAATAGATATTTCGAAGACATCTATTCTGTACCCGTTGTAAGAGCAGCATGTTCGAGTCCGCAGTCATGTTCAATTTTCTCACGCATGAAGCATAACAGGAAGCACTAAAGCCTTGAAAAGGCGTAGCTTAAGTGGGATAGCCGTATCTCGGGAGAGCCCCTGATGATCTATCACACCGTGCTACTAGCTCTGCAGGGTAGTATCCGGGACCTTTTAGGTGTCCTTCAACCTCGTCTGAGCGCCTAAGCCAGCCATACGTACCCAAAAGCCATGGGTGTTGGGAACCACTACCCTGCCGAGTCCAACCCAAGCCGAATAACTCCCATTCAGGGAGGGACTCGAATGTTTGTCCCGACGTACTTCTAGTAACGTACCGCGAGTGCTAGGGGACCGCAGCGCTCGCATCATGGCAGCGTAAACTACTTTATGAGCATCTGTTAATACATCTTAATTTTATGCAAGGTAACTCCTAAGAGAGGAAGAGTTGTGCACCATGGTAGCAGGAACGTTTATGTTACTGTTTTGAATATATGTGATCTTGCAGCGTCTATGAAAGCAATATTCTGCTCCGGAGTGCTCTTGCTTCCTTTTAAATATTCATGCTGCCTCCGTCTATGACGTGCTCCAACCCTTAGAGTTATCCACCAATAAGACCACTCGTTCTTCTTCAATAATCCCAGTCTTTGGACCACAATCCCTTCCAAAATTTGAGAATTTAAGCTTCCTTTTCCTCTGCTTTAATTTGTGCGGGAAGATTACATTCTTATTTTCACAAAAGTGTCCTGGTAGGAAACTAATTATGCATAGTACCTACAGTTCTTTGGCGTTTACCAATACTGTCAGATATATCTATGGCTTGCTGCATTCTTTTCGCCTAGCTGTAATTATAAGTCAAATCATATCATACAAATGGTGGAATTCCACGGGCTTGCGAGCGAGGGTTTTGTGGTTCAAATTCTGCCAGCACCGTTCATGCTGACTGAGGTTTTTTCAGTTTCCCTCAGTCCTCATAATTGACAAACGCCGGGGAGGTGCTCTAAACTTACACTTGAAACATTTCCTCCCCAAATATCATTTCTGTACTATCATTGTCGCCGTCTGTGGTAAGAACTACAAAAGATAGTAAGGAGGAGCTTCCATTGTCAAGTAGAAACTATACCTTACAGTAATCAAGTTGGTGTCTATGAGGAGAATCACTTTTCTCTTTGAAAGGCAAAGACAGAGCTAAGGAACTCTTTATCTGCTATTGGAAACGCTGTCCATATCTTACTGAGATCTGGCAGACAAGACTGTGGTTTGTTATGTTGCAACACCCGTCTGACTGACAGTAGCTTTTGTGTATGGCCTACTACAGCTTTCCATTTGATTATTTCAAAGCCCCGCCTCTCTGAGGTGTTGCTCTTGATTTTTATTTTATGTGTTTGTTTCCCTCCATACAAGCTTCAACGGCTCTTGTACGGCTCTTGTTTTGCCATGTATGGGTGTCTCAGTGGTTAACGTTTTGCTCTGGGAAAAATGAACTGAAAATAAAAAAACTACTGCACTTTAATCTGTGAATTACTGTAAGAAGTGTCGCTTCCATCAGAAGCATTATATACAGCGAATTTCGTCTCCCAAAGTATTTATATATTCACAGTATCTAAGGCTGTTTACAAATAAAGAATATACAAAGGGAGAATACACAATAGATAGCTGGACATTATAGAAAAACGACTATCCCATTTATTTCAAAGTGCACTTTTATTATGAGTGAATAGTTCACAGCAGAAATGTATATTATTTCTAATTCATTGTTTGGCAAGCATACAATTTTATTATTCAACTTTGGGAATTTTTATAAGACAACGTACTTCTCGTGATGATCATAAGATTTGCCTTTTTCTAAGCGTTTGAGCTTCAGGATTTCTTCGACATTGTGAGGTTTGGGGTAAAGTTGAATTTGAAAATTATATTCCAGGAGAGAGATCTTAATATAATGGTGTAAACCACTGTATTGTAGTGAAATCAGAGCAACGCTCCGAGGAAGAATAAGCAGACCGACACTTGCCTCACTTTTTTCCGACGATCCTACGTGTATGATTTTCTTATGTGTCACAGACAAAGTCGAAATATATGTGGGCTTAACGCCAGACTAGATCCTTATTTTTATTCACAATAATCATTGTTTAAATGAATAGGAATATAATGTGCTGAGCGTTGGAGCACAATTAAATATTTTGTTGTCAACATTTGGGAGAGGAATTATGATTAGTAATACGTATTATATTAAGATGTTACCACTTTATGTCCTATAACTTCAAATCTTACCCTCTTCGATAGCAGATCACTTTATATATTTAGGTTATGCTCAGCTTCACGAATGAACTTTTCTTTTCGGAATTTTACTGCAAGACAAATGTTTTACAGCTGAGATATTCTGCTTCTTTAACTTCCCTAGTTATACCACTATCATGGTGCTAGGTATTCCTGGTCCTGTACTCCTTATGCCCTTAGGCGTCGAGTTGAGGAACACAAACTCTGGATCAGGTAGAGAAACCAGAAAGACTGATCAGCCTGATACCTGGAATAAGAGTGAGAGAAGTAGATGGACGGAATGAGGGCAAAGTTGATGAAAGGAAAGATGATAATGGAGCAATTGGTGAAATGGTGGCGAGAGAAACCGGAGATCCCGAAGAAAATCCGCCTCAGCGCCTTGTTGTTAACCACAAATCTCACATGCCTGTAGGTATAACTAGATCTATACATTTTATTACAGTCTGATTTTTAAAAGAAGATACGTGAAGGTCATGAAGCAAGGGACGCGAAGGGTAAGAGGTTAGATAGTTGCTATGGTAACGTAAACAAAAGTTGCCAGATTGTTACACTGGTGAATCACATACTCCTCAGGTCAGTTATCGCTAGTTGTATGCAAACAGAGTTTACTTGAGTATTCAGTTGCGCTGTGTATTGTTAGCCTACTTTGTTAAAACACAATTAAAATGCGTTTTTATGGAAGCAAGACGAAGTGGTGGTAGGATTAGAGGTGGACCGAGGAATCATGGCCCAAGGCAAAGATCAGCTAACGGTCGGGGCGTTACATTGCACAGCCAAGCTAGAGAATTTGTCTGTTCTATTAGAAAATTCTTCCAACAGGAAGACGAGAATTTGCTCCTTATCAATGAATAACTTATTCCTTTTATCCACAAGCGACAGCTTCATGTCAGTAGATATGCTTGCACGTAAAAGAATTTCCTGTGGGTCAAAATTCCGGCTTATCGGCGGCGTTGATATGACCATGTCAATTAACAAAGTCGTTAATAATATTATATTGCGATACTAATGTGGCAAACACTTAATACGAAACGAGGAAACGTTTGAAAAAACGAGCCGCTTGCACTGAAGATTCCATTGTGTGCTTACCACATGTGTGTTGCACATTATTTTTTGCACTATGTGTATTTATATCAATCTGAATTTTAGTAGTTAAGATATTAGCTGTGATATTAATAAATATAATTGAAGATAAATGTTAGATTGTACAACGTGCATCACCATGTATGTTTCTATGGAGAAATACTTATCGCAATAGTGCGGGAATGTCAACTTAAAATGCATAGCTTCAAGAACGGTAAGTGTGAAATATCAGTTACATAGTGCAGAAATTATTTAAAAGAACTCACATGTAAAGACGCTATAACGCAGTGAATGTGTGAACAAGTTATTTCTGTTTTTAAAGTAGGCTAATACAGATTAACTGTACATGTTTTGTTGAGGTGAGATAACTCGAACCCTTGTTTATGTTTCGAGTGTTGAGAGGGTAAATAAAGAGGATCTGCTGGGCGACATTGCGAGCGCCCACCTGGAGAAACAGATGACTTTCGCGTATCTTCTTTGAAAAATCAGACTGTATCTTTACTTTCATCATCTATGTAAATGTGAGCTGGGCGTTAAGCTGCCCATAAAAACACAAAGGCTGCCAAAAAAGCAGAAGATTAGGGACATATATCTGAGAAATGTATAGAGCTGCAACTGATTGTGCATAGCAGTACATGACTCTGGTAGCAGCCAGAGTAACAAGTATGCCTGCAAGTATCCCCAGACATCGACCATTGTATTAAGCGGCAAGGAAATCTAAATTCTTATTTTAGAACTTAGTTTTTTAGAGCAAATGGCATTAAACATTATAATAGTTGCCTATATTTCCTCCGAAACTGTTAGATATTAATATTGTAATTAGACTCAAATAAAAGATATGGCCGTAGGTGTATACATACACTATGCCGTATCAGCTTGATTGTCTTTCAGATAATGTTGAAAATTATCGACCTGAAGTAACCTTAATGTGTGTGGGTGTGCAAATAAAAGCAACAAGACCTGCAAGGTGGAGTGGTCAGTCTGCTCATTTGGTAACTTAACGAGAGCAAGGTTTCTCTGTGGCTTTCCTTGATAAATAGCCTTCTCAATATTGAGATATTGCCAGGTACTGCAACTAGAATTTCGGGTTCCGGATGCGAATTTCCGTGCAGTTAGTCTCCTGTCCGCCAAGTGATTCTCATCAGTATGATTCCAGAAAACTAGTAATATCTACATGTTACATAGGCTTTTAGATAACAGAATACTCGATACTATTAATGATTACGAAGTCCACCTCTGAACCGATTACACCATTCAAACGTAGTCAGTCAAGCAGGTAGTCTAAGCTGTCTATAGCAGAGTTAATGGAAATGTGCTGCCGATTTAATAAACTTCAATAGTGTTACATTGGAGAAGAAAATACGAAAAGTTTCAATTCGATACGTCAGTTTTGGAGTGCTCCTCTCCTTAGTGAATCAGCACAAACATTTTCTATAGTGAAGCTCCTCCCAGACCCTTCCAGTTGTAACAGACACCAATATATACTTGCTGTGCGTATGTTTGAAGGTTAAAAATGGCACAAGTTAAGTTTAGACATATACGTTGTACTTTTAAAACATTTCAAAACTCAAATTATGCTACAAAAAGTCTGTGTTGCACTCACATGATTGTATACGTTTGTGCAAGCTTATCTTCTGTCTTATTTATGTTAATCGACATAAGCATTTGTAGAAGTTATAGTGTTACATACATACTTCTTTGTAGATGCAATAGAAATTGGGGAATATAGTAGGCTCAAGCAACAGTCAACAGCTGATCAGTAGCATTAATTGTAACTTTCTCTTGGTATCGCCAGGAGATAGAAAAACGACTTCCTCTTTCAGCACACTGTAAATATTTTAAAACAAAAATCAATGACAATGAATATCTCGAAAAAGCCTATCTTCACAAACAAAATATGTATCACGTAAATTATGTTTCTAAATGACAGCTAAATCTTCATGTAGTAACATTTGTTGCATCGTTTGCCAGTTTTGCAAAGCTCATTCAGAATGAAGTGGACTTCAGGGGCTATTCCCAGACAATTCAATATATATTTTTATTTTTCATGAAAATATCATACATATATATAGCATTCTAAACAAAATGTTAGACTCATTTTTCATAAATTAAAAGTTTTTAAAGTTTTTCCACTTGAAGCTTAATTTGGGGTAGGAGGAATTTCTTGGAAACCTTGGAAGATTGTAAACTTAATGACCAAGTTTAATGTTTAATCTAATTTTCATTTTTTAGTTACGCTGGACTTGTATACTCACTGATCTTTTCTTAAACATGCCTTTTAGGATTCATGAAACTTCAAAACCGTTATTTCCAGTAACGTCTAGGTATGCAATAACAATTTTGGGTGGTATGCAATAACTCCCCCACCAACTATGTACTTGGTACTGAACTATAAACAATCTAAAAAATTGTGTTTACAGTTTCAAAAGAATAGTGATTACTTCAGTTCTCATAATGGATTTCATGCTGAATAAAACTTTCCGTCTCTCCCATTATATTTATGCGAATTTCAGTGCGTACATGCATGTACAGTAGCGACGATAGTTCTGTGCCGGTGACCAACTTTCTTCGCGCACTGGAGAGAGTCTATGCCCAAGCTTCACTTGCATCTTCTGCTACCGCTAGATAATGGAAGACAATGCAGCACGGCCATATTTCACAGACTCGTCTGCACTAAAACGCATGCCTCAAGATATATGAGCACTTTCTCATCTAACCACTGAGAAACAACAGATCTTCTTTACTGTTTTACTACTTTGCTTTCACAAATGTTTTAATTTACAGGAAAATAAAAATCTGGAGTGATGCCTTTGTGGCTTGTAGCGCATGGAAGTGAGTTTGCCGATTCTCGTATGAAGATATGTTTTAACACCTGCGATTGGACACTTGAAAGTCTGGAAGCCAAACTTTCAGTCTCTATCCAGATCAGGGCTCAGCCCTCTACTGGCAAATGACGGTAGAGATTTGTTTTGGTGTTTTTTCTGTTAATTATATATATATATACATCGTGTACTGATAGTGCAGTGTTTTCATATGCCTAAAACAAGTTTTGGTCTTTCGTATTTTTCGCCGGGGTCGATGTCGTACTCATCTAGACTGCGTATAAGGGAGTTGAAGTTATGGGAGAGGTTTTGACAGAATGGGAGTGAGAGGGTGTGGATGCAGTCTATTAGGGTAGGAATTGGTAGGTCGCGAAGGATTACGAGGTTAGGGATGTACGATGGGGAATCCGTGGCAATACGGAGGAATCGAGACCGTGGGACTTCAAGGTGGTGTAGGTGAGTTTTATCTGCTATACCACAAATGGCACAGGTATAAGTGATAGCTGGTCGGAGCACTTGTTTATAGAGGAGCAATTTATTGGATATGGACATCATTGAGCGTCGATTGTACAATGGGTATAACATACCCAAACGTTTGCTGACCTTGTTGGCTGTGTAGGTTATGTGGTCCTTCCAGGTCAGTTTTACATCAAGCAAAACACCTAGATATCGTACATATGATTGCCAATGTACTTCCTCTCCGGCTAGACGAACAGGTGGTAGGTCCTCTAGCTGCCTTCTGGAAAGTGATGGCTTGGCTCTTCTGGGAGTGGATGCTCAAGCGCCATTGTTTGAAACAGGTGCTGAGGAGGTCAGCGTATTGTTGAATTCTACGTGCAGCCATATAATGTTTAGTTGACATGGAGGTTACAGCTGTGTCGTCTGCAAAAAGGTACAGTGAGCAGCGGAGCAAAGAAGATAGAGTGTTGATATAGAGAAGGAAGAGAGTGGGTCCCAGAACACTACCTTGAGGAACAACAGCTCTAATAGGACGAGGTGAGGATAATATGCCATCATGGGAGACAGAGAAGGATCGGTTGAGGAGATAGGAGTGTATAAGATGAATCAAGTATGAAGAAATGTTGTAGTGGATGAGGCGGGAAAGTAAACCTTCAGGCCAGACACTGTCAAAGGCTTTGATGATGTCTAATAATAGAGCAGCGGCATACTGCTTACGGTTGAAGGCAGTGTACACTTCTTCAACCAGCCGAAGTAGCTGATGCTGGGTGGTGTGTTGAAGATATGTTTCACCTTCATAGATAATTGACCTTCCTTCGTCTCTAAACATTTTTATGGCACGTAAATATCACACGCACCAATTTCTCATATAGCTTTCCTATAACAAGACTTTGTTGCTCCTTGTTTCCTTCCACTTAAAACCTACGCCAGTTAAGATAGTCTTTAAACTAGTGATTCCTCCTTTAAAGTAAATGGAATCTTGATGTTTCAGGAGTCCCAAATTTTGACAGTGGGTACAGTTTTTTCCCTGAATATACAAATAATAAATTGTTTGGCGAATTACACACCTATCAAAGTCATCAATGACAGTGATTGTTTCTGGTACACGATGTACTTTCCAGATGTTTAATAGGAGGTCGCTTATGCCTCACATTTTCCACCTTCTTTAATTATTTCACGAAATTTACTCTCAGGTACTTTTGTTGCTGCACTCACCCTTCCTTGCATTTTATTAGCATATCACCAGAAACTGCTTCGCGTTTCACAATAAATTGACATTATTAATAACTTCGCGTATTTGGCTGTGAAGTGTTTTCCACCAAGTTTGCTTTGAATTGGAGGCATTTTAATCTAAATAAGAAAATACATACATTTACACAGGCAAAACGCTAATCACCAGTGCGATTAAGAATCAGAATTTCTAAAACTTTAAAATCTTAACGTGACGGCACCGAAGCGTTAGAAGTTACTCGGGCAAACCTCTCGATGATACTGGCCATTTCAGTGTACTGCGCATGACCGAGAGTGTAGGTTCTGCAACTGCGCACACGGTCTCCACCGGCACAGAATCATCATCCCTACTGTAAATTACTCAATACATAAACTACAGTAATGCTAATCCTATACAGCAAAACCATGTCTTTTTGGAATAACTCAGTAATTCTGACCACAAAATAGTTTACTACGGTATCAATAGATTAAAGGATCCAAAGGGCCAAATACACATCTTAGTGCAATTATAAACAGATGATTAAATCCAAAATAGCAAATGTAGATTTCGTACGGTCACCAATACTTCTTGATATATTCCAAGAAAGCAAGGGAGATGAATGATGAAATTGACTAACTTGTTAATCGTATTCTGTTAAATAATAGAACAATTAAAGCCATCACTGCGCGTATCCTATTATGTCGAACTTTAAGAAGGGAAAAGATTTACATATGTATTGGTATTTCACCGCTATTCATTTCCACTAAGCTCTCTAAGGAAACAAAGGCGATAACGATGAACAAATAGTCAATAGCTTGAGTCTGTGTTTATAACTGAAATATGACATTTCTATTCTTATCTCGGCTTTCGAGACAGTGCTCTTTGAGGAATCTAAGTTACATACTAAAAGATGGGAATGTATCTATTCATCAACATAACACTAATGAATATAAATTCAAGTTGTGGAATCAATTCATTGTGAAAGAATTCCTTAAAATGTCATAACGATAAGTACAGTAAAAACAATGTTTGACTGCTATAGTTAAGAAGTAGAAACAGAGGAGGACTTTTGCACTGCACAAAGAGACTGGAGCAAAGGTTTTGCAAGGGAAGAAATAGTTCTATAAGCATAACTATGCGGTATGCTGCCTGCCTACCTGACCCGCGTCCTGGAGGATAATGAAATGAGGGGAAAGGAAACTCGTGGGAATCTCACGAAAATGCATGAGGTCAAAGTGGCTGGTCCAATGGGAATCGAGGCCACAACTTCCTGGAAAGACAGCCAATGAATTATTGATTGTTAATATATACTATTATTGTACATATATCCTTCCGCTGGCTTATTTGCTGTTTTTCGTAATAAATATCAAAATGGTCCAAGAAATTCATATTTAACAAAACAGGAATGTAAGTTCTGAAATTCTTTAAAGAGCTCTAAGAATAATTCGTAAATTATCAAAAACAGACAATACACTGATCATACAGAAAATGAAGCAACAAATACCACACAAATAAAAATATTTGTAACAGAATCTCCACTTATTAAGAAGTTGATATTAATAACTCCTTCTTCTTTATAAGATCGATTTCGAAGGCACATCGTCTTCGTCTTCAGTTAATTAAACAAAATCCGTTAAGGAAATATCGTTTACCATGTTATTTTCTGTTGTTATGTTACGTTTCCAACATTACCAACATCTGAATACGAAACAAACCTAAAAACAGTATCAATTGCCAGTATGTCAAAATTCGTTATTTTTTAAAATAAATATTTTCTCCCACACTATTAACTCTATGGAACCATTTAATTGTTTTAATAGTTCAACTTCGAGATTTATTTCATGGTTAAATGACCAAAATTGATCTGCTACGACCGATTTATCAATTTGTTTACATTTAATGTTACGAAAATGTTCTTTCTTTCTGGTTTCCAAATTACGTTTCATTTTTCCAATATAAACCTGAAACAATTTAATTGATAAATACCAGATTTTTTATTATTAGGAATTTTTAACTTTTTTAGAAAATTGTAATAAATTTTAATACTATATATATTTTTAGGAATTGAAGTTATACCAACTTCTTTAAAAAATTGAAAATGTTTATTAAACCAAGGATGGTAAGTAAATTATTTAAAATTATAATCATCTTTTATTATTTTAAGAGTAGAAATATCATTAACAGTTTTTATTGATATTTAAACTTTTCAATCTTCTTTTGTATAAAATCTTTATTAAAACCATTAATAACATGTTTATATTCTTTATTAAATTCCTCTTTATTCAGGGGTATATTTATTAATCTATAAATCAAACTACTAACAACATCAAATTTATGTGAAAAAGGATTAAAACTTTTATTTTTATGTAATTATCAATATGAGTAGATTTCCTATAAATACCAAAATCTAATTTGTTATTATTTCTTATTATTTTCAAATCTAGAAAAGGAATTAATTTCCTTAACAACGGAGTTTGTCTAATAAACTGAAGACGAAGGCGATGTGCCTTCGAAATCGATCTAAAAAGAAGAAGGCATTATAAACACCAACTTCTTAAGTTAAGTGGAGATTCTGTTACAAATATTTTTATTTGTGTAGACAAGTACACTGTTTAGTTTATATACCTGAATACCAGAAACAGCCAACGAGGAAAAATCTATCCTCTTTGTATATTTTTTTAACGATCCTGAAATATCAACCACAGACGTCTCTTGTCATGTCGGTGGCGAAATACGAACTTTCGCCATTCCATTTTTGGCGTGCTAGGGACTTTCTGTTGCGAAAAGCAGATATGTTATCGCTGTTACTGGCAACAAGTCCAACTTATCAGATTTAAACAAGGTTAACAGGGAATCGAACTAAAGTCCTCGCCTGAAGAGATGTGTCGTAATATCCAAGGTGCTGCTGACTAGCTTGCAGGTTAGGTAATTAATTTCAGGGAAGTTCGATCCCTGCATCTCAGAACTTGATGTCCTGATTTAGAATTAGGAGTGCAACAGATAGGAGTTATATGTTCTTTCTATTTTATGGATGAACTGATGAGAATTTTAGCTAATTTTTGACAATATAACTACGAGGGCTGTTCAGTAAAGAATGATCATAATTTTTTTACGGTCATAATTTTTCGCACTAAAGTTAAATCTTATTATATTCTGTTAGCTTAATGTGAAACAAACACGTCGTGATAGTTTCATTGTTGGTACTCCTGGTTTCCGCCTGTGAGAACCAGGCAAGTTCAGACATGTTCAGTATCGCCTACCGCTGCAGTGGAGGTAACACGCGAGGAACAATATGCGGATTTGAAATTCTGCTTTCGTCTCAACAAATCTTCAGTTGAGGCCTATACAATGTTACAGGAGGACTATGGAGAGTCGGTTCTTCCCTACAGCACAGCTCGAAAGTGGTTTAAAATATTTAAAGAGGGGAGACAATCGATTTCAAAGGAAGGTGGACCCGGTGCTCCAGTTACTACTCTTACGGAAGAAAACATCAACACTGCTGTTGCCATTGTGAGCGAGGATTGATGAATTACCTTAAGATCACTTTCTGAAATACTAAATATTTCATTGGGTGCCACCCACACGTTGGTGACAGAAACATTAAACATGAGTCGTGTTTGTGCGCGATGGATTCCAAGACTGTTGATTCCCGAACAAAAGGGCATTCACATGCAGGTCTGCATGCAGTTAAAGTTGATGTTAGAGGAAGATCCGGGGTTTCTTTCAAACGTAATCACTGCTGATGAAACTTGGCTACATCAGTTTGATCCTGAGAGCAAACAGCAAAGCTCAGTGTGGAAATCTCCTTCATCACTAACCCCCAAAAAGGCAAAAGTGGTTGTTTCTTCTGGGAATGTTATGGTCATCTCATTCTTTGATATACTTGGAGTAGTTTATCAGCATGTTGTACCTGCACACACATCAGTAACTGGACAATACTACAGGGATGTCCTGAAAACACTGCAAGTCGATATCAGATGTAAAAGACCACATTTCCGTGAAGTAGGCTGGATGCTGCAGCACGATATTGCGCGGCCGGATATTGCCAATGTTGCTGAATATTTTGCAAAAATCAACGTGAAGTGCATCCCTCACCCTCCCTATAGTCCGGATTTAGCCCCATGTGACTTTTTTCTGTTCCCTAACTTGAAGAAACGCCTTCGTGGGAGGCATTATCCATCATCAGAAGCAGTGGTGAAGGCTGTGGAGGCGATTTTGAAGGATGTCTCAAAAATGGTTTCCAGCATGTTTTTGAAGACTGGCAGAAAAGCTGGGACAAGTTCATCGTATTCAGGGGAGACTATTTTAAGAATGACCATCAAAATTATGAGGATGAGTAAAGGTACGATGTGAAAGAAAAATTTCCATCATTCTTTATTGAACAGCCCTCGTATATTTTGCTATACAGTAATAGACTTTAGTATAATAAGAGCTTTAAGACACCGATATCTCTTGGAAAATTTGTATGTTTTATATTATAATGGTACTAAATGAAGATGAAAAGTTGTTAACTGTTATGAATAACAACAAAATCTACAGTAAATGCTTTTTATATCTACTACTTATTAATACTACAATCATCACAATTAAATAACTAAATGTTTTAGTATTTCAGAGCTGACAATTGCCAGCATTTATATTATCACCTCTGTGCCCGAATTTTGTTACGCAGTTGTCCGTAAATCTACTCCCATGCGGCTATAGGTTTTAAACATCGCTCTGAACCGGGTTTGGACCCCGACTTTGGTATCTGTGGGCCACTGGCTCGCCAAATGAGTCATTCAGACCTACATAATCAGGATATTACGTCTAAACCGTTAAATAATTAAGGTTATGATAAGTACATTAATAAGCCATTAGTGTGTAACCTTATATAGATTTATTCAAATTATTTTATTTTGACCTATTAAAGCTTCAAAGTTCTAAATTAAGAAAGTAAGATAATATGGTACGTTCTGTATATAGGTTGTACTAATATATTTAATGTACTAAACTGAATAATAATTGGTTTATATATTCTTGAGTGAAAAAGTACAATAATCTCACGTGTTATATTTATACTCTAATTTTCTACCTAACATTTATTTTTACATATCGTTAGAAAATCATTGCCACATTCTGTTTTTCTATCTATTTTATATTAATGGAGCTGAGTGTCTTTTTTTAAAAAAAAATTTACGTCCTCCAACTTTAAGTCACATCGGACGATGAATGGGATGGGTAAAATGATGCTCAAATGAGCCCAGGGTCCATAGAGCTTAGAATTATCTGACATTCGTCCTTCAGGATAAGGGAAACCCCGAAAACCCTTATCCACGTAACTCACCCTGACCAAGATTCGAACTCGGGACCTGTTGGACGTGAGGCAGGCATGCTACCACCACGCTACCGAGGCGGGTGCTGAATGTTAAAAAAGACGGTTTCGTTGCACATTTCATGGAGATATAAAAAGCTGAAGTGATTGTCAGATCCTTAAAAAGAATTTATTATTTAGGTACTGAATGGTTTTCCAAAAAGGAACAAAATTGAAGAAAGAGGGACAAAAGTTAAAAGTTGTGAAAGAATTTGAGTACTTAGGGTTTAGGATGAATAATAACGGAGAATGGGAAGCGCATGGAAGGAAAGTGGTAGCCAACGGTAAGACAGCAATGGCAGGAATAACAATATGCAAAGCGAAATTTGACATATCACGCAAATGGCTAGAGACAAATCACTGGTAGAGTCAAGGATGTCAAAAGTAAGAAATAAACTAGATCAGTTATACAAACCAATTTGCTAAGCAGATGCTAGGATTGCCTAGATCAGCTGCAGAAGTACCCTTAGTAGAAATAGGAAAACCAAAAGAAAAGGTATAGTAATTGTAAGAATTTTGAAATTGTGGTATAAATTGATAAAAGGTAATGATGAAATCCTAAAGGTATGTATGAATCAACAAAAGAGAATGAGAAACAGAAGGAGGTGGTGGTCAGTGGTAAAAGAAGCTGTGGAAGAAATAGGAATGGGGGACATTTGGAAGCTAGAAAATAGGAATTTAGCAGGTTATTGGAAAATAGTGAGAACCAGAATGGAGGATATAGAAAGACAGTAAACATGGGGAAGGTTAGAAAATAGAAAAGCATTAAAGTTTTATGGGATAATAAAGAGCGAATGGGGAAGCGAAAGATATGTAGACCAAGGTAATAGGCAGGAGAGGGAAGGAATGGCTTGGATTAGAATGGGATCAATGTGTTTGGGGAGACTAAGAATTATCAGTATAGGAATGTGAATAATGTAGAGAAACAGAAAGTAGAGTTCATATTCTGACAGAGTGCAAAGAGCTAGCAGTAAGGAGACAAAAGTTATGCGAGAAGAAATTGGAAAAGATGCAAAGCAAGCTGTTAGCTTTAAAAATAGTTAGGGGAAAAAATGAAAGTAGAAATAGAAATATGGGAAACATACAACTGAGTTTTATGTCGCTTAATATCCAGCACAAAAGAAAGCTTTACAAAAATTATGTGCTTTAAAGGGATCTATATACATATTTTTACAGTAAATTTTTTCGTAATGGTTCACAGCACTATAACATTAGAAAGAAATAGTTCAACAGGAAAAGGAATTTATAGAAAATGTAAGAAATATGCTTATTTCTAAATCAAACATTTTAAATATGCCTACGGCATCTTAATCAAAATCCTTAGAACCTGTTTTTAAGAAAGTGAAAAGTAACTAAAATTCTGCGAGGAAATTGGTAGTTTGGAGGGAAATATTTTCTTTAAAATTCCCATAAGATGCCGAATTTACCCACCTATATTATCAAACTCGGTGTTTACCCCACATTTTGCTCTTTGAGTTTCATGCCATGGGTATAGGTCCGGATTGTTTTCTAAAACTGCTTTTGTTTCTTAATTGAAATTATAACTTAGAAACAGACGTTTCTGCTACTTTTAGATATCAAAGTATTTTGGATAGAATATAAATGCATTTTCTAAATTATTGTTGGAGAAAGCATAGTTAATATAAACGAAAACAGACTCATGTCTTTGGAAGGAATCACGTCGAAATCGTTAAAGAAGGAATACTACAACCTACGGAAAAGAGAATAAATTTGATAAAAAAGACAAATAATGAAAAATTACGACATTTTAATTAAATATCGTGATTTAATTCACATCAAAGGCAACCGTTGCTCTTTGGATGCAAAAGCTATGAGCAATTTTTGGAAATTTCTCAGTAGTTTAATTTTTACTGACGCAACTATAATTTATGAGAAAACTTTGCTATTGATATGGGAGCTGTTTGTTTTGATGGGGAGAATAAGGTAATTGCCTTGATAGAGAGCTGAACGAGCCTACAAATAACTCATTACCATTAATTAGATAATGTGGTTTGGCTTCAAGGGACAGAATTCTCTCTGTCGCTTGTTGGGACCATCAGGCAATGTTTACACAAGCGATACAAGTTTCCTAATCTGGTTCGCCGATAGCTCCTAGAACTTGCATCACTGTCAGACACGCTCTTGCAAATGATTATAATCAGAGAACATTATGAACTTTGAGATTTTTAACAAGACATATGGAGGCAAGATTATGGTCATCAAGAAATATGTTCCAGAAAATACGAAGTATAGACCATTTTATAATTAGACTGACTTCGCAACTAAAGTGTTCACAGCAGTGAAGTGGAGCCAACAACGTACTCTACTCGAGTTCTATCCTGTAGAAATCAATAACTAACTTGGACCTCAAATTGAAGGAGGTTTGAACTTCTGTTCTGTCTTGTCTAGTAATTGTTAAGTTGATGTATGTGAAAGGTAGAATCAATGCACTGAGACTGAGAAGGAGCGACGTTGACCCCCAGCAAAGAACATCCCCAGCAATCCCATTTATGAAAACAAGTTCTAGAGGATATAGAAGTGGCTATAAATCATCCTTTCCATTCCAGGTGTAGCTGTGATGAATGAAGTCAAAAATAAGATATCCACTCACAGTAACATGAAGTATGTCATGTTTTAAACAACTTAACGACCTTTACCTCAGTACCATCACAATACCAAAGCCGTAAGAAATTGATAAATGCGCTATTCTTTGTCCGTCATCCCATGCATTTTCACCTAGGGGATTGCAATTCCAAAGATGTCATCATCACCATTATAACCTCTATTAACTTCTTGCATGAGTCTGCACAACTCTTAAAGAAATCTCTGTTGAATGCAGTACTTCACTAGTGAAGAATATTTCAAATTGCTACTTAGCTTTAGCTTGTTAGCAAAATACATTTAAAAAGTCTCTCTAAAATTAAATTCATATGTATGATTATTTACGTATTTATTACTTATTTATTTTCTTAACTTGTGCCAATGAATACATCAACGAAGTAGTCTTCTTATTTTCTCTTTTATAACACTACGTGGTGTCAGGGTTTTGTTGTTCCTCTTAACCCTTATGCGGGTTGAGGAACGGAATCTTTGGTTCAGTGAGAGAGCGTGATCAGCCCGACGCCATGTATGAGAGTGTGGAAAGTGGATGAATGAGGGCGAGATGAAATGATAAGAAAGATGATGGAACAATTGGTGGAACGTTGGCGGGGTAAACATGAGGACCCGGTGAAAAACCACAGCACCGTGTTTTCCGCCATAAATCTGTTTGCAGTCACCTGGGATCGAACTCAGGCCACTTTGGTGAGAGTCAAGCTAACTGCTCGACCACCGTGCTGCTGCCTTACGAATTAGGTCACCAATAAAAATTGTAAAAAGAAGCTGTCCGACAATTTCCTTTAAAATGTATAAAATTTAGGTCCAGATTAACATTTAAATGTTTATGTTTGAGGATGAAATTATATTTTAAAATAGAAAGAACTTTTATGCATATGCTACAAAATACGGAGATTATTGTGACTAGTTTTATTTTTATAAACGTAAATGTATAATCTTATACATTTACATTTTTAAAACTTAGTATCCATTTGTTTAAAGAATATGCATATTATCCTAATTACATTGTTTTTAACATTTTAAAACTTAACAAATGCAGCCCGTCTCGGTAGCGTAGATGGTAGCGTGTCTGCCTCGCGTTCAAGAGGTCCCGAGTTCGAATCTCGGTCAGGGTGAGTTATCTGGATAAGGTTTTTCCGGGGCTTTCCCTTATCCTTAAAGACGAATGTCGGGTTAACTCTAAGCTCTATGGATCCCGGACTCATTTGAGCATCATTTCACCCATTTCATTCATCGTCCGATATGACTTGATGAGGACGCAAAATTACAACAAAATTAACAAATGCATTCATTAATAGTAGCAGAAGAACCTTCCTTCCAGATCACTTTGCATAAATTTGCATAAAGTCGCGACACCGCCGCCGGTGGGAGGGGGAGGGGAGGGGGGTGTGAGGACCACCCAAGATGTTGCAGGTGGCATGGAAACATGTCACAACTTGCATTCCCAGGGGGCTTTTTTTTAATGGAAGCCATAAATTAATGTAAATGTATGTTATAGATACAGACGTCGTGACTGTCTGTGGAAGGGGGAGATGAGATCGGCCACCTGTTACTCGAAAAAGATTATGTGGGAGAAAACATTGAAATGAATTCCCAGAGATTTTTAATGGAAGCCATAAATTATTGTAAATGTATGTTATAGATACAGACGTCGTGACTGTCTGTGGAAGGGGGAGATGAGATCGGCCACCTGTCACTTGACAAAGTTTATGTGTTATGGAAGGGGGCATACATGTCTCGTGAGATTGTACCGAACCCTTGTGGACAGTGTTAATAATGCTGTGTTTTCCATCGGCACTCGTCATAAATTGTTTTTTTTTCCGCCCAAACGCTTTCCCACCTCTGAATTCCCCCACCACTATTGAAAGAGTATATAAGACTCTCCAGCTTGGAGCGCTAAATTAGTTCGTGGATTCTCTCAGCGTTCTTATTTGCTATGTCTGATATGTCAACTCTTGGGAGTGAGTGTGCAGCGGAGGCGCATCATTACGCGTATTACCACAAAGAGTTATGCAACGGTCTTATGCATTCAATCGTTTGTAACAGACCTTCATACCATGATCAGATGTCTTCTCGGGAAGTATGCACAGAAAACTGCCCAGTCTACAGAAAGCGATACATGTAAGTATAATAGCAATTATTCTTTTTTTTTTTCTAGAGAAGTTAATGCCGTTTTATATTTAAGTAGAAAAAGTAATTTGAAACCTATTCGCTATTTCAGGCAAGAGCCGGTTCATGAGCAAGAACAAAGCGGAGTTGATGAGGTTGATAGATTCGCTCCAAGTCACGAGGCCATACACCACTCTGAATTTTGTAACGGTGATACGCATGCAACCCTGTGTACGCAGCCCGAGGCTCATGAACATATGTACTCCTACTTCCTCTGCAATGAGAAGTGTAGCGTGTACCAGCTCAGACAGAGACAATCAAAGTGAGTGAAATTAAAGAAAATTCACGACTCTTTCCTTACAGAATCGCTGAAATATATAATTCCATGTACAAAAAATACCTTTGTTACAGGCTACGAATGACAGTTCGAGATCCTAGGCCCGTGATTGATAGCGAAACCTCCAGCAATGAAGCTGAAAATGATGCTGTTACGGCGCGATCTACACAGCTTGTAGACGACTTCCTGCCAGATCAGGACGATGAAATTACTGAGAATGTTACTCCTAATCGTACCCCGAGCACACAATCCGAACGCCGCAAAACATCAATGTAAGTATTGCTATCATACAACTTAAAAAAGAAACTCTTGCGCCTCTTAAGTGCTACTCTCTCAGGAGACAATCTATTTTTTTTTCTCTTGCTAACACACATGTTATGTGCTCTGTTTCAGGACAGCTATAAGGAAACCTCGAAAAAAGGTACATAAAAATAGCTTTGCGGATCTCCAAAGGAGGCTGACACTCTTAGAAGAGCAAATGACGTCTGCTGCTGCTACCCCAAAGAGGCATGCAAGTAGTTCCCGTTTACCAAGACGCCTGAACCTCTGAAAGAATTAGAGGGAACAGATTCGGGCTTCTTCATTAAAAATAACGGGAATCATGACATCGGCTACCATGCTCCACGACGTTCAAATATCCAAAAGTTACAGTGTTAACGTAGGACTAATCTTTCGTATTCCAGCTGTAATCATAAAGAATAGAGCCAGTGACAATTTTGTGTATATGTCAGTGTATGACTGGGAAATTATTAAAAGTAGGCTTCATGTATTTGAAGCATTCCTCAAAGAGAGAAACTACGTGTGTTGTGATTACAGTGAGAACATTGTATATTCCTTTAATGTCATTGTGTATATGGAAGATGAGAGCATCAGATTTCTGAATACAGTTCTAAACAGAGGTGAAATACTTTTAAATTTTAGTGAATTTTGTCAGTTAAAGAGGTTGGAAGGTTATATACAGAGACACTTAACGAATCTAACTCTCTTTAATGAAATATCATATGTAGGAACAAGGAGCTGGAGAAGGGCGGCATTGGAAATGTACAATGATATGAAATAAAACTAAATTACTTTTCATATTATATATCTTTTTTATTCACTTGAAATCCTTGTTACATGCATCCTATATCATGTATATCCTTCATTACAAGAATCCTTTGATGAAATTAAATTAATGACTGCATCACGTGAGTCAGAGGCTTGTATGTGAAAACTCGGTCATGTATTACCAGACAATACAAAGTAGTCTGTGCGGGTATATTTGCACTAGTTTCAATTTCAAGTCTGATATTGACAGCGCCATTTATAATTTCCTCAGGCTGATGAGAGCAGTCTATGATGAACAATGGTGCATGCTTGAGAAAATCTTTTCTCTTCAATAGAGGATAGTTTTCTTTCCCGTAATAAGAGTTTTGGAACTTTGAATACATTTCATATAAAGCTGCAAATCTAGAGTTCCCAAAGTCCAAGTTCATATCGTGATAGGGATAACACTCACTATTGAGATAAAGCCGCAAATTTGTTATGTTACAATGATCAAACTCGGAACAGTCCTTTGATGCATTATTTGTTCTTGATGTCTGGGCTCCCACTATAACAAATCTCGGCTTCTCCGGTTTCGAAGTTGTTGCGACGTTCCATGTAAATGATCTAGTTTGCGGAACGGCCGGTTGGGTATGTATATCCATTGTTCTAAATGCGATATGCAGTGGTCTGTCTGCCTTGACGATCTTGAGGATTTCTACCTTTTCAGTGTCAGAAAGGCGGATTACAGGCATCCTCCACTCGATGCGAGCAAGTTTAACGATAGCATTTCCTTCTCCTTCGGGTGCCAGAATGCAGTTCTTAGAGTCCTTAGATCGAATGAGCACCAACTCAAACTTGCTATTGAGAACGAGGTCCTTGTGGTCATCTGCAAATCCCAGAAGCATTGACAGGGGCACTACGGCATTGAATGCTCCGCTTGTCGAGTGCACAATATCCACATCTTCTCCAGGATAGCACCATCCGGCATTGATCAAACGATTCGATTCCATGGGATTGAGAGCAGCATAGTTGCGCATAGTCGATGTAATGCCAGGATTCCTTGTTCTATCTATACAAGTTCCATTCATGTCCAGCCGAATCTCATCAAACATAAATGCCAGGGCATTGTTAGTCAACTTCGCCAACGTAGCTGTTCCATTAGGCTTAGAAACAGATCCCTCAATGTAGAGATAACTCCGGTTAGGCAGAGTATATAAATCTTCCGCTTGACAAGGTATCCTAATCTCGTCATTAGCGTCCAGAGCCGATGTATTATACGGGAGAAACACATGTTCCTCTTCTTTAGCAATCTTATCCTCAAATGAAGGCGTTTCGGTCACGTTAAAGATGTCCATTACAGAATTCTGAAGCCCAAAGCTTCGAGGAACTTCTTGCTGCTCGATGTTAACACTCTAAGAGTCAAAGGGTGAGTACGGGGATTATGTGATTGTACTGTATTATATGCTTTGCGACGGTTTCTCCTTCTAAAATCTATCCCCATTTCGTCGAATATGAAGACGTATGCTTATATCCTCGTTTCTAAAGTTGATGCTATCTCCGTTCTGATCGACCACACGAAGGGTGATTTGATCGATAAGATTAGTGTCTATTATAGGCAGGTAAATAGGGTTCGGAGGCTCTTGAGAAATGTGATATCCAGGCGGCACAGAAGGGAAAAATTCATAGATCGAGTGTCCTCTTTTACCATCGATGAAAGAGCCTGTCGCAATACTGCATTCGATTCGAATGATGCTCACCTTAAATATGTTTACTAGGAAATCAGATTCAGTCACCTGATTAGGAGCAATAACTTTGTTTTCACTGAATCCTAAAAGAGATCCAATAGAACGTCCCCTAGAAAAATCAATAGAAAAGGGGCACTTGATTTCAGCCTTCATTGTGTTATTATTAGGACGAATGAAGAAGTCGTTTTCATCGAATTTAAGCTTATCTTTGAGGTAAGTATTAATATCAGCAATTTCGTAAGTTCCAGGCGGAATATCGATGACCTTAAGAGTGTCATTGGAAATGTAATGGAAGAGATTATTGCTCTCGTCCACATTGGGAATGGAATAGAAGGTTTCAAAATTCAGAAGAGCAATTTCATAATTCCCGCGAGGATCAATCCTCAGAGGGGGATTCAGGTAGGTGGTAAGATCGGAATCATTCCCGCTAACAGCAATAGTGTAACTCATTGTGATAGAAATTGCAAGCACAGGTGTCCACAGATAACTGAGCTAAAACTCTGAAATCTTCTTGTATTATACATCAGCTTAACTCCTTTGAGATAGCTTTCTACCTCTTTCGGAGGTTTCAAGTTTCCAAAGCTATCGAAATAAAACGCGATATCACCTTCCTTCTTTATAGCTACCCAATGAGTTCCTTCATTATCAGAGTAATCGAGATTGACAATAATCCTCTCTCGTTGATATGGCTTTGAAGGTAGCTTATCAAGCATATATACACCTCTAAAATGGGGAATTCTTAAACGACGAGCGTATAATGCAAGCTCAATGTTACTTAGGGCTTTTTCCGGGACAAGTATAGCCCCTGACCGGAGTTTTTTTTTGAAGGATGCTTATTCTGGGACTGCTTCCTCCTCTTCAGACCATTTGCTTTAGTAGACTTATTTGCTTTTATGGCTCTGGCAATTTTGGAAGCAAGAGCTAAAGATGCGCCGAGCGGTAGCATTGGGAGAAAACCACCAGTTCTCTTCTTGTTAATCTTTTTCTTATTACTTTTTCTCCCTCGGAGACCTTTTCCTTTTGCTTCCATCTCCCTGTTATGTCGTGTCATTTCTGCAAGCTGTTTATCTGCAGCTTTCTTCTTATTCACTGCTGCTGCAATTTGAGCTGCACCTCCGGCTGCAGCCCCTAAGGCTGCAATAATTGGTATGAGAGGCAGAAATCCACCATGCTTCTTTTTCCGGGATCCTGCACCAATAGCTACCTTGCCCTTCATAATTGATGTTACCAGCCTTGCAGCCAACTTTTCCCCTAGGCTAGCGTCTGATGATTGAACTCTTTTCCACGCCTTCTCTGCTAATATTTTATCCGCAATATTTCGCGAGGCGGAGTCCTTGCGCTCTGCGTAGGCGATGTCGTGAAATTTACAAGCTTCGTCCAAAGAATTAATTCCGGGATCTCCTCTCTTGAGGCGTTTTTCTAGTTTTGTCCCGGGACCGCAATATCTGTAACCGGGTAAGTGTACTTCAAATGGTAGGCGATTAATAAGGGAGTTAAGTATCCCTGATCCTCTGGAGGTCTTGCTCCTCCTATGCACCATCATAAACTACTCTACTTTATGATTTGCCCTCATATTTTATACAATTTTCGAATCAACGTCTCCTGTTGAAGAATTTCACATCCATTAAGTTACACCATTTTCGCAAGTGTATATATAAACACTAGGTATGCACGTAAAATTCAGTCGTTAGGATGGAGCTTGTGAAGCAAGATTGCTCCCTACCTATTCAGGTGCTAGACTTTGAAAGTGATTTCAGGCGCGAACGACATGGGAAGCTATTTCCTTCTAACGTCAGAGCTCTTATTCTAGGAAGTTCCAGTGCAGGAAAAACCAATGTACTTCTGAATTGGCTGCTTCATGAGAATGGCTTGCGCTTTGAAAATGTGCACATATACTCAAAGTCCCTTTATCAACCAAAGTATCAATATCTCATAAACCTACTCGGAAACATTGACGGCATCGAAATAAAAACCTATGAGGATGGAGAAAGCGTATTACATCCCACCGACGTTAAAGAAAACTCAATATTTATATTTGATGATGTCATCACTGAAAAGCAAGGAAAGATTGCCTCCTTTTACAGCATGGGAAGACATCGAAACGTCGACTCAATATATTTAGCACAGTCCTATGCGAAAGTCCCGAAACATTTAATTCGCGATAACACCAATATGATTATTCTGTTTAGACAAGATAATTTAAATCTGAAACACATATATGAAGATTATGTAAACACTGACATGACATATACAGAATTTAAAGACTTGTGCAAAGGCGTCTGGGAGAGTGGATCAGAAGGAAGACCATTCGTAACAATTGTTCCTGAATTCTCTATCAATGGCGGTCGATATAGGAATGGGTTTGATGTATATATTAAAGTAGAAAATAAGGAAAATGTCATTTGAAGTTCATCATGAGTATTGACAGGTTCGGAGCACAGAGAGCTCCCTCAACCAAAAGATCACTTCAGCACTTTATCATTAACAGAGATGGGAAAGGTAATTATCAATTTAAGAACAAGAGGCTATGTATAGTCCAGGATCCTGAAGAAGATAATGACGCGAGCACTAAACGATATGTGGATGCACTCGAAAATAGGATGATTGTTTTCTCGCAGCAGAATACTGGGAGAATTGAGACAAACGTTAAGGTCATGATCAAGGATTTGGTTTCAAAGTATATTTTCAAAAGAGATCAAGAAAATAACATAGTGATTGATAATACCAGATTAAAAGTATTATTAGATCCTATTCATGATAATGATGTGGTAAATAGAAAGTTCTTTACTGAGTATATGAACTCTCGCATTCAGCCGCGAGATAATAATGGCAACATCATATTTAGCAAAAAGCGAATCATTGATATAGCAGATCCTGTGGGAGATCTGGACGCTGTAAATAAAAGATTTCTCCGAAGCATGATTATTCAAAAGGCAAACGAGACATGGAATAACTTAAACAAATTTGTTATAAGGGAAATTGAAAAACTGATAGACAAGAACCTGAAAACAATTAGAGAACATTTGAACAAGACAAACAATGCGATGGATGCACTGACGCAGTCTACAAAAGAAACTGAGGATTCGCTGAAGAATTCTATTACTCAAGCTAAAGAAGTCCATCAAACACTAGAAAATAGATGTAATATGCTCTCAAGTGAAATGAGTAGGCAGAGCAAAGAGTTTGGCACCAATTTTGAACGTACAAAGGCAGTTACCGAACAGATTGCTAAAACAGTGGATACATTGAAAACGAGGCTATCATTAATGAGAGGACATCTCGTTATTCAACTACAAGCGTTTCCTCCCAGTACTGGTAACGGCGCGTACATACTTTCTACAGCTGACAGATACTATTCATTTACAATAGATGCAAATCTCTTATCGTGCACTATTGTAGTGCCAGAACAAGAATTGAGGAGCAGCGAGCGTATACTTGCTCATCGCAAAACCGACATTACAATCTCGATAAACAAGGATACCATTAAGACCTTTCCTGTAATCATTAAAAAGGGCGATCGCATATCATTCACTCCACTTACTAATCGTGCATTCGATCGAGGTGCTTTACACATCGAGTTAGTGCTTGAATATAAACTCTTACCACCACCGATGCTATAAATAAATGCAATCTCTTAGCATCATACCATTTGCACAATGGACAGTGAAAGCATAAGACTAAAGGAATCTATAGCCAAGCATTCTAAGGCTATACGCGAAAAGTTGAGAGCGTTAAAAGGGCACCAGCTTGATACCCAGAGAGTAATGAGCGAGGCTCTTCAACCAGTAACAGAACCGCTGCGTGATATCTTACAACTCCAGAAAAACAATACACCTACAACACCGGCGGAGGAAAGCAAGATAAAAAATAATGTGTCAGTTGAGGATGAGAAAAGAGAAAAAATAATTAGCTATCTCCAGAAAGTTCGAAAGAAGGACAGAAATGAATTAGATGCATCATATGGTATAAGATACGAAGATGGTAGCTACATGCTGGGAAACAAGATCATTGACTTTATTAATAATCGAATTCGAGTAGGTGAAGAAGCGTATGAGGTTACACCTGGATTAAGTGAACTCATTTTTAAGAGGATCCCTGAAATGCATGCATATACAGAAGAGGATCTGGATACTTATGGCAAAATACTGAGATCAACTCTAGTGCATCGGCGAAACTATAGCAAGCATGGTCAGCTGAGGGCGGGCAATTCATACAAGTATAAAAGTGTTATACGTCCATTAGTGAAGAAACACAAAGGTTTAGGATTGGAGTGGAAGGAGCATCGTCCTGGCGCAGAGCAAGACTACATCTATTGGAACGACCCCAACGACCTGGTAAATCGCCTCAGGCTTCTAGTTGCATCTAGGGACGCAGGAAATAACAATCATACCCAAGAAATTAGGGAGATAATTCAAGAATTGAAATCGGCTAAAATTATAGCATGACCCAAGTAAAGCAACATATAGCTAGTGAACTTCATGCTCCTGCACGGAGGAACTTTTTACGACGCAAGATCATCAGTAAAGGACTACATGATCTGGTGCAGATCGACCTGGTGGAGATGATACCGCATGCAAGAATAAATAAGAACTTCAAATATATCCTTATTGCAGTCAACTTCTACTCTAAAATGGCGTATGCCAAGCCATTAAAGACCAAGTCGGGGCTCCAAGTTTCAAAGGCTATGGAGGATATATTACATGACATGAAAACACCTCCCAGACATATACAGAGCGATAACGGGAAAGAATTTTATAACAAACACTTCAAGAATTTAATGGAGAAGTATAATATCAATCACTACAGTACTTATACACATGTCAAGGCTGCAGCCGTGGAACGGTTAATAAGAACATTAAAGAATATGATGTATCGAGAGTTTCTAGCCCAAGGTTCCTACAAGTGGCTAGATCTCTTACCTAGAATCATTGCAAAATACAATGACACTTACCACACCACTATCCGAATGAAGCCTCGTGAAGTGCAGAACAATGATCTTCTTTTGTCTGTTTACAATTATGATGAGCCGCCAATAGAGAAGAGGAGTGCCAGAAAGTTTAGTGTTGGTGATTATGTGAGGATATCAAAAAATAAAGGACATTTTGAAAAGGGGTTTGAACCAAACTGGAGCGTTGAAATCTTCAAAGTGGCTAAGGTGAAGCAAACCAATCCTGTCACATACATTCTAAAGGATAAGGACGGCGAGGAAATAAAGGGAGCTTTCTACGGCCATGAACTTCACTCATCATTATTTCCCAACACTTATTTGGTTGAGAAGATCTTGAGGCACCAAGGAAACAGGATTCTTGTGAAGTGGTATGGATTCCCTAATAGCCAGTGGATTGACAGGAAGGATTTATTGTAAAAAACAATCATAGTGAAATAAAGAACACTGCATCTCAAAACATATGTGAATGTTTCTTTATTTTTTTCTGAAAGTTCCTATCCCTTTATGAATAGTATTTACAATAAAATAATAATAAATAAATAAAAAATATACATTTATACATATATACATATGTACACGAGATGGAGATGGGGCATCCAGGTTAGGGTGAAATGTCTCATGAAGACCTGAGGGAATAATGGCCCCACGCAAGTGTTGCATGGGAGCCATCAATAAGCTTACGCTTAGTGTCTCCTCCGTGCAATGCAATTTTATTAATTTCGACCGTCGAAACTTTATGTTTGGTGCTTCTGAAGCAAATTTGTTTAGCCAAAAATTTTTTATTCAAATCCAGTAGACACTCGAAATATTTCTCAAAGGTGATTGTTCGCATTCCACCTTTGGTAATCCCCTTCGCCTTCATAACCGCTTGTTTGTCATATTTATAGCTGTAGAGCTTTGCTCTGAGACCAACATATTCGGTCATCACCCTTCCACCCAATTCATCTTTAAACAACCCAATCTTTTTCTTATTGGCCGGCTTTATCCCATATACATTATCGGGTGCATAATTTGAGGTATCAAAAAGGTGGGGATGCATCTTCATGAAGTGGTATACATCGGAACTTGTTTCCAGAATGAATGAATCTGTGTCCATATAATCCAGGACAAGATCATTCAGATGGGGTTTCATTACATGATAAAAAAAATCATACATAATAAATTTTGAGATGTCTAATATCGCCTGACCAATATAGATTGGCTTGTTCATGAGGATCTCCTCTCTAGCCAACTCTATGCCAACCAAGTTTTCATGGAAAAGAATGCTCCTTATATACGTTGGACGTGCCGTATATTTCCGTGCTTGCTTCCAGGCAGTTACAATACGGAAATCACGGTGGTTACGCACGTTTTCCATAAACTTGCCGTACACAGCGTTGTTCATTTTCTTCCAGAGGTTTTGACCAAACTTAGAAGTTTCCCTGGCTCGCTTATTGGCATTAAGGTCAATATAAACCTTAAGCCATTTAGCTTGGTCATACGATACCACCCGATGAATATGTCTCAATATCAGCCCTAATTCTAAGCACTGCTGCAAGGTTTTATAATGCAAGACATATTTGCTTTTGTCAGTGAGACTTGCAATCAGTTTCTTGTATTGGCTGCCGGGTGGTATCTCACTCTGGGGGCAGAGAGGAAGATCATTATGGGCGTCGTGGAGATGGTCAGGATACTCTAGATCTACTTCTAGAACATATCCTGTCTTGGAGTCCTCGGGGATCCTGGCGAAGTTTATGCTCTCTATTTCATTCCTCTCAAGCCATCTCAGGTTGCCATGCGGTAAAGTTTTAGCCATTGAGCACCCATATAAGTTATTCGCATCCAAATATGCTAGAAAGTTCCTTTTTTGATCAGGCTTATAGTCTACCATATATTCATGGTTGGCTTTGGAGTAGCGCTTTGATGCTGTGCAAAGACCCCCACGAATACCTTTCTCGAAAAATTCTAGCATACTGGGATCCGATAGTAACTCTAATTCGACTCCAGTTGTTTTCAGCATGGCGTCGAAAGCTAGCGATGGTAATGTGTAGTACCATGCTGGGTCCAGATGATACATCTCCAGTGACAAGTCTCTAAACTTTTCAAAAGCATCCGCTAAAAGAAGCGTATCTGTCTTCAAATAAAGATCACTATATTCCCCGAGATTCTTTATGTTGAATGTGCTCCACACCTTAAGCGCATGGGCATATTCCTCCTCCGAAATACCATCGAAAAGCTCGATGGGTGGAAGCTCCTCTTCTTGGAGCTTTTCGACAGAATCTAGATAAGTATATGGAAATATTCCCTTGCACTTCATTAGCTGCAGGTGTTCTGGGTTCGAATACTCGGCATTAGTGACCTTGAAGTCATCATCATCTAGCATATCAGCTAGGTTGGATAACTTATCATCAAGAAACTTGTAGCTGTCGAGGAACCTGAATTCTAAGCCCCTATACCTTTTGCTAAATGCAATATAACGTTCAGAAGATTGTGCTATACACGAAATGTTCCCATTGTCATAAGCCATGTGCCTTATCAAGAAGTGGCTATCATAATTGCTTAAGCAATGAAAAAAAATTGGAATGAAGTTCGGCAATTTCCTATTCAAATTGCAAGCATTATGCGCCGCTCCGAGATATGCTCCAGTGATATGGCAATGGTCCCTCACCCTGATATCATCTATAGCAAAACCTTTCCTGCATATATGACATTGATCAGCATTGGCGAAATCCTGCTCATTCAGGGGTGTCATTTGCAGTGGTATAATTTGCTTGTATACCTCAATGACTTCATCACCAATCTTCCTAAGTTCAGTGAAGAAGCCATCGAGTGCATTAGCACCTCTGAAGAGCTTAAATCGCGACAATGACTGGTCATGCCTGCATATAACTTTCAGCGCTATAGATATCGCCTCATGCTCTTGTAGGGATCGGGTCCAGCTCTCTGCGTCTGAGGGCTCGCATGAGTGAACCTTCCTCAAAACAGATTCGATATCAGCATAAATAACAAACGGTACAGGAGCAGACTTGGAATATGCATTAAACGACAAACTCTCACCCTGCGCAGGCATTTTGAGTGTCTGACATTTATTGCATTTCAGTTTATGCAATCTCAAGGCATCCTCATTAGGACACCTTGTCATGCATGCTTCGCATAGCCACATTTTCTTGCGATCTGCAGTTATCTGACTTCTAATAAGCCTCGATATGTTGGTAATGAGGCAGTAATGAGACTTATCACCATCATCGATGATCAGCAGGTTAACCTGGCTAGCCTTCCTCTCTGATGGTTTGCGAATAGACTCCACCGAGTTGTTGGCATTTAGAGCAAATACAGCTATAGATACATCAGGATTTTGCTTCTCAAATCGTTCAATTTGATCAATTGGAAATGGGAATGTAATTTGCTCATAATTGAATGCTTTGAATAGCAAGTTCCTAGGGTACGATGATGGACGACATCTATTTATCTTAGCGGGAAATTTTGAAGCCAACATGCACCAAGCGAAACAAAAATCATCATTATTCTTAATGTTAAGAATAGCATTCTTCCTCCTGATGCATGCAGGCAACTCAATATACCCTGAAGCGCGAAGAGGATTATATTCTGCTGCGCTGTTTACTAGCGAGTGGATTGCGAGCAAAGTCTTTGAACTTGCTTGGCCTTCAAAACAGGCTAGGTTTTCTAAAATTTCATTTTTCATTGCACGGAAGATATCATTCACGTTAGTTGATTGCTGGATCTCTTTAGTCTTGGAATTAAAATAAACCGATTCCACGTTTTCATGGTCAGGTGTCTGAATTAAGTATGAGACGTTCAGTGAACAACTCATCTTTAATCCGGATATGCTCCTCTTTAATGTGGATTCAATTTCTCTAATAACGAGACTCTTGCATTCATCCAGAAACTCGCTGGGGACCATTATTCCCACCGTATTTTCAATTTTGCTGTTGAAGATACGGCCCTTGAATGCTGACTCGATAGTTTTGCATTCTAGGTCAAAATGATCATTTCTACATACCCTTTCTGCCGGTGATGATGATGATGATGATGATGAATGAGATGGCCTGCAGAGACCTGAAGGCCCCGCCACTGCTTCCTCCTCCCTCGGGTTTCCTGTGTTCCTGATGGATGCGGGAGGGATGCGGTCTTCTTCGCTGCTGGTGTGACGGAGCCTCTTCGGGTCTCGCACTGAAACCTCTGGTGCTGGACGCTGGAGATCCTCCTGCACGGACATTGGTTCACCATCTTTAATAAAAGAAACATGTAGCAATTACACAATAATAAAGAAAAAACTAGACATATTAGCTACATATATTCGAAATAACAATAAGACATTCAATGTGCTAATAATAATAATAATAATAATAATAATAATAATAATAATAATAATAATAATAATAATAATAATAATAATAATAATAATAATAATAATAATAATAATAATAATAATAATAATAATAATAATAATAATAATAATAATAATAATAATAATAATAATAATAATAATAATAATAATAATAATGAGATGGAGAAGGAAGAAGAAGGAGATGGAGAAGAAAGCGCAAGCAGTATAATAGTACACATTAATGGAAAGAATGCCTGCTTCTAATTAATGAAAATAATTTGTCAAATGCACTTACATTGCATGGGATGTAACAGCTCGCAGAGCCGGATCCTGTACACACAATTGGTGCAACCGCACCATTCGGCTTCGGGATCTGGCATTGGTCCTGGCTCTGAAATCGGAGAAATTAATCATATTACTAGCTTAAAATCCTGTAAGAATAAATATAGTGAAACAAGCTCTACTACCGAGAATGATATAATTGAAAAAACACACACAATGATAGCTAATGGCAAATTACATTTCTTATATTCCAATATTATTACACTACAACCTGCTTTGCGAGACTAAAAAGTGCTTGAAGCATAAACCATTTCATTATACTCTATTTCTTAGTTGGCGGATGGCTGTAAATGTAGATAAGCGTATTGCGCATTATATGCCTTTGATATATATCTTTCTAATATATAAATGATACAGAGACTATGTTTATTTGAAACTATATCCATTTTGTCAATTACAGTTATTCTTTATCTGCTACACAACACATATGAGACCAAAAGTTAAAATTTAAAATGTAAAATTTGAAAGTAAAATAACTAGATTAATATATACAAAAAATAACTATATATATACTTGAAGATCTCAATTAGAGAATTTATTTGAGTATAAATTCGCCTATGTTCAGGCCCTTAGTTTAAAAGTTACAATAGAGTGACCTATGTCTTATCGAGCAGGAGATGCGGTGGAAAAACTAATTAATAATTAGCGCAATCTTCTGAAAGAAACTCATAGTTGCATGAAATGAGGAAAGTGGTAAAAAGTACAAATAGAAAACCATGAAAGAGTATTGCTTACCTGCATTAGTGTTTTCAATCCATTCTAGTGCAATCCTATAGCCGCAATTCCGACAGGAACATTCATCGTCTTGAAAATCTGTGGGCGGTGGAATGATGTAATCCACCCCAGGCAATATTGGCGACGCTTGCTCGCTGTCGGGAGCTTTACGCTTTCTGCCGGCAAGGGTCAATTTATTTACCCAATTTTTTCTAGGATGCATCTTGTTTTCCTGAAATAATAGAGATTACGATATAACTATGAAGCAATGAGCATTTTATAAGTTAAATGAAGCAATGAGCATTTTATAAGTTAAATGAAGCAATGAGCATTTTATAAGTTAAATGAAGCAATGAGCATTTTATAAGTTAAATGAAGCAATGAGCATCTTATAAGTTAATAATGTCGATTGCGATTTGAACAAGAAATATTCTTGAAAAATGCACGCAGTCTATACATCTTTTATCACTGATAAGAGATAATTTCCTTCAATATATTTTCTTGCAAATAAACACTCTCTATAATTATATCACTGTAATTATAAATGAATCGAAAATGCACGCAGTCTATACATCTTTTATCACTGATAAGAGATAATTTCCTTCAATATATTTTCTTGCAAATAAACACTCTCTATAATTATATCACTGTAATTATAAATGAATCGCTTACCTTTTTATAAAATGAAGTCTGGATGAATATCCCGAAGAAGGAAGAATTGCTGTCTGATGGGTGTTGGCTGTGCAATGCTACAGACTGAATAATTGTCTATCAAACAATCGTTTTTATAGCGATTTCAAAATCCTCCCCTCCACTAGTCTAGCGAGCCCTGTATAGAGCGTTTTGAGACTTTCGATTTTCCCTCTCCCCTCTGTCATCCAAAGATATTTCCTTCTCTACGTGCGGTACAGTCTGAAAAAGATGTTATAACTGCAAATGACGCTTCTCCTCAGTACATTCGTATACATGTGAGTGTGTATGACTATGTGCGTATGTGTGTGCCTGATATATTCATTTTAAACCATTTGTTTCATGAGTACACTATATATATATATATTCAGATTTATTTGAGTTACATCCATGAGATTCGAACCTAGATGCGTTGGCTACCAACCACTGAAGCTTTTTTTCCCGTCAATTTTCATGTTATTCTATAGATGGAGTACTATTTACGTTCTTAGCCAGAGGACTATTTATTTCAAATGATTTTTTAAAAATTAGCATTAATTGCTGGCGCCCTGCCTTGGTCATAAACATTGAAAGTAAAAGAATGGTATTGATTTCCAAGCGGGATCAATTTAAATTTTCTCTAAGTGGTGTACATTCGTTATTACGCTTCACCAATTACGGTTATCTTTTCATTCTTAACGCTAAAACCCTTTTACAAGAACTGAAGAATCTTCTCCTGTAACCAACTGTAAATGAAGAAATACATTACATATTTCCTTGAATGGGAGATTATTTGGAGTCCTTCAATGTAGTTAATTAAATGTCCTGTTGGTCATCACTGACCACATGCGTGGTTAAACGGTTGTGTGTAACTTTTGCACAGAATTTGGTCTTTTCTCCGAAAGTTTTTTGTTTCCTCTCTCACTCCCTCCCTCCCTCTCTCTTTCTTTCCCTCTCTATGGTGCTTGCTTGTACGCGTGAAACAATCGCTTCCAGAGTATACTTTTGAGTGTGAAATATTAAGTAATCCTCTATCTAATTATCTCACGAAAATCAGTTCGCAGATAGATCAGAAAAAAGAAGCTAGCGCAAATGCTTTAGAATATTAGCAGGTATTAAGAATAATGTATACGTAAATGAAATGTTTCACCTAAATTCAAACTCTGTATCTTTAAGCCCCATGAAGAAAATAAAAACGTTTTGTCATAAGCAGTTCTAAGAAGGCGCACATTGTAATCTTGAGAAGAAAACATTCGTAACGCGATTAAAAACAAGTGAAAATAAGTTTAAAGTATGAACGCGTAATCTTTGTCATGGATAATGTTACAAGTTGGGGATGGATTTTCCAGAGTCCTTGCTTCTCTCTGGATGCTGGAAACAATAATTGATGGCTTCTCTTAAAAATCTCTGGGAATTCATTTCAGCGTTTTTCTCCCACATAATCTTTGCCCTGTAACAGATGGTCGATCTCATCTCCCCTTAGAATATTAGCAGGTATTAAGAATAATGTATACGTAAATGAAATGTTTCACCTAAATTCAAACTCTGCATCTTTAAGCCTCATGAAGAAAATAAAAACGTTTTGTCATAAGCAGTTCTAAGAATGCGCACATTGTAATCATAGTAAACGAGAGAAGAAAACATTCGTAACGCGATTAAAAACAAAGTGAAAATAAGTTAAAAGTATGAACGCATAATCTTTGTCTAGTAGCAGGTGGTCGATCTCATCTCCCCCTTCCGCAGACGAGAGATGTAACGAAGGATAGAGAACCCTCACCTCTTACTGCGGTTGTGTGGGGTCGGGTAAAACTTTATGTGACGCTAATTTGTGTTACAACCCACAGTTTGGCGATTTCTTTTCGGAAGAGAGGGACCCTCATTCTGCGCTATGTTTACCAGGAAACAATTTATGACGAGTGCCGATGGAAAACACGACATTATTAACACTGTCCACAAGGGTTCGGGACAATCTCACGAGACATGTATGCCCCCTTCCATAACACATAAACTTTGTCAAGTCGGAAACAATTTATGTCGAGTGCCGATGGAAAACACAACATTATTAACAATGTCCAAAAGGGTTCGGTACAATCTCACGAGACATGTATGCCCCCTTCCATAACACATAAACTTTGTCAAGTGACAGGTGGCCGATCTCATCTCCCCCCTTCCACAGACAGTCACGACGTCTGTATCTATAACATACATTTACAATAATTTATGACATCCCTTAAAAATCTCTGGGAATTCATTTCAATGTTTTCTCCCACATAATCTTTTTCGAGTAACAGGTGGCCGATCTCATCTCCCCCCTTCCACAGACAGTCACGACGTCTGTATCTATAACATACATTTACAATAATTTATGACATCCCTTAAAAATCTCTGGGAATTCATTTCAATGTTTTCTCCCACATAATCTTTTTCGAGTAACAGGTGGCCGATCTCATCTCCCCCTTCCACAGACAGTCACGACGTCTGTATCTATAACATACATTTACATTAATTTATGGCTTCCATTAAAAATCTCTGGGAATTCATTTCAATGTTTTCTCCCACATAATCTTTTTCGAGTAACAGGTGGCCGATCTCATCTCCCCCTTCCACAGACAGTCACGACGTCTGTATCTATAACATACATTTACATTAATTTATGGCTTCCATTAAAAAAAAGCCCCCTGGGAATGCAAGTTGTGACATGTTTCCATGCCACCTGCAACATCTTGGGTGGTCCTCACACCCCCCTCCCCTCCCCCTCCCACCGGCGGCGGTGTCGCGACTTTATGCAAATTTATGCAAAGTGATCTGGAAGGAAGGTTCTTCTGCTACTATTAATTTTATATTTTCACTCGAGCTGACAATTTTCCAAGACATTGAATTAATTACCTAACATAATAAGGTAAACTTATTCATTTATGCACTAATTCAGGAAATTAATATCTAGACGATTAACTTCATTTTAAAAAGAGAATTACAGTAGTCCCCTAGAAATTTATTTTGCTGATTTATGACATTTTTAATATCAAAATGCGAGAATTTAGCTTTTTCTACCATTTAGAAATTTCTTTAGATAAAGCTACAATTGAAAACGTACAAGAAATTTGCTTTCTGAATTATCTTAACCGATGCTTAAATGTAATGTACCATAGGCAAGTGAGTTTAAAGTTACAGGACCCAGCATAAGCGTACTTTTGCCTGATTTGATATGGACTGACCCTACAAAAATGTGCTTTAATTCATAGAGTGCTGAAAACTTGTTTTAAGCAATTATCATGTATTTTCTTGTGAATGGCAGTTGAGATTTCTCAAAACATTCAGTTAAACTAAAAGAATGCTTAAAGTTTTATGTTTTAAAGGAATTGATCATTTCTATTATAAACTGAAATTTACTCCCACATCTATATAAAGGCTTTACACAGTCTTCCTTGCTTTAATTTAAAGCGTTTTTCTGACAGTTGTGTTCAGGATATTTAAGTATGGAATAAATGGAAATCTCATTCACCATTTCTCCTAGTGAAACATATATAGAGAAAACAACAGGATCTTATACATAACCTCTACATGAACCTAAGTTGAAGATATTTTCTTTTCCTCTTATTAAGATAATCATCAGTCTGTATTAACGAAGGTAAAGGCTCTCTGCCGACAAAGGCGAGATACGAAAACGGCTGAGTTTGTTGCGCACCTTCAAACTGAAATGAGGTTAACGGTAGTGTTACACAAGACTGCAATTTCAAGGAATTACGGCACTGGTTGGTTAACTTCTGCTACTAAAGCTTTGTTGTAATAATATATTAATCTCAAGATCGCCAGAATATGATAGTAGAGCTTTCATGAGCTAATCTCGAAATACTTGGATTATGCTAGATACAAAATACCAAATATTAAAGCAGTGCAAACATTTCCAAGCAGTTTTCACGCCTACAAAAGCTAATGCTTCCAGATATTATAACTGAATGTTAGGTAAATTTTTTTTCCTGATAGCAGAATTTGATGACATTATGAATTTAAATGGTGAAGCCATTACGATCAAATTAAAATGTGCCGGGCACCTGTGGCTCCAAGGAGAAGCTAAGGTCGTCAGTCTATGTAATTAATTTGCTTTGATAGCCAAGTTCTGCATCCTGCCCAAAACAAGTTATGAAAGGCTTGAGTTAAGCACTTTTACTCCCGGTGTTTTCTACTATCAAAATGGCTGGTTTCTTATATTGAAGACAGTTATACGGTTGTCAGACAAACAGACTGAACTGAGGCTCAGACTGATTCGTAACTGTCTACCTACAAAACTTCTCAGGTGCAGCAGTTGTTTCTGATTAGTATAAGCCTTAAAATATAAATATTCCCAAAGATTCAAACGTTTACACATGCAGATCTTTATTGTAGATGCAGTGTTATCAAACCTTTAAGTAAACATTGTGTATTAAGGAAGTTAAATCTAACTAAAGTTTACTGATCTTAAACAGTACCTCATCATCTCGACTTTATGGTTGCAATCTACAAAATGCTTCATTTTATTGCCTCTTTATGTTGGATGAAACATCACCTTCTACAAACACATGTTTATCATCCATGACAAGAATGCAAAAAGTAAATTAGCATTATGTTCACATAACCAACAATTAAATAATGTTGAAACAGTCAAACATCCTAAAAGGGCACTCTTCTTAATCTTTTAGCTTCAGAGAGAATTTATTCATAACGTTGCCTATTTTATATTCTTTTTACCGTACCTGAAGTAGATTTGATATTCAATCAGTTATTTGAAATTAGGAGACAACAGCTTGCAGTGATGTAACTCCACAAATAGGTTTACTTCATTTATCCTTTTCCTTCTGTGCTTCAGCTTTATATCTTTGCCCCTTTCTTTTCAGAAATATGTCTCTAAATGAACTGTTTTCAATAAAATTCATAGGAGGAATATCTAAGAAAGTGCATCAATTTATAAGTAATAACAATTTAAGTAATGCATCCATGCTTGAGCTCCAAGTGAAATATTACTGAAAATACAAATTTCTGACGTCCTATAAATACCCTCCTTCATGAACATTTCTTGAAAACTCTCCCTGGACGTGAGTCATCGAGTGAATGTGTGAGTGGGGGGTGCGTGAGTGAGTGGGTGAGTGGGTGGGTGAATGAGTGAGTGAGTGAGTGGGTGGGTGGGTGCGTGAGTGAGTGACTGGGTGGGTGGGTGGGTGAATGAGTGAGTGTGTGTGAGTGAGTGAGTGGGTGGGTGGTTGCGTGAGTGAGTGGGTCAGTGGGTGAGTGGGTGGGGGAGTGAGTGAGTGGGTGGGTGGGTGAATGAGTGAGTGTGTGTGAGCGAGCGAGTGAGTGAGTGGGTGGGTGCGTGAGTGAGTGTGTGAGTGAGTGAGTGGGTGGGTGCGTGAGTGAGTGTGTGTGTGAGTGTGTGAGTGAGTGAGTGAGTGAGTGGGTGGGTGCGTGAGTGAGTGGATGGGGGAGTGAGTAAGTGAGTGGGTGGGTGAATGAGTGAGTGTGTGTGAGTGAGAGAGTGAGTGAGTGGGTGGGTGCATGAGTGAGTGGGTGGGGTAGTGAGTGAGTGAGTGAGTGAGTGAGTGGGTGGGTGAATGAGTGAGTGTGTGTGAGTGAGTGAGCGAGTGAGTAAGTGGGTGGGTGCATGAGTGAGTGGGTGAGTGGGTGGGGGAGTGAGTGAGTGGGTGGGTGGGTGAATGAGTGAGTGTGTGTGAGTGAGTGAGCGACTGAGAACAGCATACAATTATTGCAAAAGTTATATAAAATCTCTTCCATACTATTTTCTTACAAAGAATATTAACCGTATAGTTTTTAAGTTGCCTAAAAAAATGTGTATGCTAAATTGTATAATAAACCTGTGAAATTTGTTTCGTACGCATTGATTTTGTGCAACTGGAATCCATAGTGAAATACAATAATCCATACAAAATCAAAGTCATTAAAATACGCAATTCGTAGTAAATAGAGTCTAAATTTCATTAGCTGTTTCCAAAATATTCCCCTTATCAAGTTGTTAATCAGAGCACAGAGATGTCGTTGAAGTCATCCTTCTCCGAGGACAAGGAGCCTTCGACGTTTTGCCATTCCGGGACTCTGTCCCTTACTGACATTATGCTGAATATATAATAATAGACGGTGGGTAGATGGTGGCTTATTTTTTATGAAGTATCACAAGCTGTAGGATGATAAATGAAATGTGTAATGCTTAACGCCCGCTTTTACTACATACGGCACCGCAGGCGGTGACGCTGATGATACATGAGATGAAGATGGAGCACCGGTGGAATGAGATGGCGGGGGAAACCGGAGGTCCCGGAGAAAACCCGCCCCAGCGTCGTGTTTTCCACCACAAATCTCACTTTGCGGTCGCCTGGGATCGAACGCGGGCCGCCTTGGTGAGAGCCAAGCGGTCTAACCACTAAGCCACGGCGCGGCCTGTAGGATGAAAGAGAGGATATGTTTATTATAGGAGACTATTGGGATATTATGAGCTTAAGGTGAGTCTAGGACGCTTGAAGTTTTCCCCGGGTTCAATGTCATATTCCCTGAGGCCTCGGTTAAGTTGATTGAAGCTGTAGGGAATACGGGAGTAGAATTTATGAAAGAGGTTGAGAATATAGTAATTTAATTTGGGAAATGATAGGTCTGAATGAATGTTGTCATTAGGAATGTACCATTCGGCAGCTGTTGCTACTCAAAGATATCGATTCTGAAGTACTTGAAGTTTGTAGGGGTGAGTTTTTGCAGCTGCGCCCCGAGACCAAGTTGTTAATGTGCTAAATCAGACTTTCTTTTTCTTTTTTCCTTCCTTCTCTTTATTTCTTCACCTGAAAACTTGTTAAAACAAAACGACAAAGAAAAACAAAGAAGTAAAACACTATATAAACATGGATTTGGATGAGTAGAGCCAGACTGAATCAATGCCATAGCCGGGATTTGAACCATGGATCTCCCGCTCTCCATGCAGTTGCTCTAAACCATTGAGCTACTATGGCCAACATACCCATATAACATTAAATTCTCCAACTGACTTGTATATTTCCCGGTAGACCACTAGGGGTTCTCATATACAATGAGACGCGCACCTTTTGTAGCGACGTACTATGCTATAAGTACTTAAGGTCCAGGCTTCATAGTTAGACAACTATGTTTTTAGGGTAAATTGATGGAAATAATCAATTCTTCCACACCAGCCGTGTGTAGGCTAAGGTTCAAATCCCGGCTATGGCATTGAATTTGTCAGTCTGGCTCTACTCATCCAAACCTTAGCATATGAGAAGCATAGTCTCATAGCATAGCATAGCAAGTCTCATAGCATATGAGAACCCCTAGTGGTCTACCGGGAAATATACGAGTCAGTTGGAGAATTTAATGCCATGTTGGCATGTTGGCCATAGTAGCTCAGTGGGTTACAGCAACCGGACGGAGACCGGGAGATCCGTGTTTCAAATCCCGGCTATAGCATTAAATTTTTCAGTCTGGCTCTACTCATTCAAACCTTAGCATATGAGAAGCATAGTCTCATAGCATAGCATAGCAAGTCTCATAGCATATGAGAACCCCTAGTGGTCTACCGGGAAATATACGAGTCAGTTGGAGAATTTAATGTCATGTCGGCATGTTGGCCATAGTAGCTCAGTGGGTTAGAACAACCGGACGGAGACCGGGAGATCCGTGGTTCAAATCCTGGCTATAGCATTGAATTTCTGAGTGTGCTCTACTCATTCAAACCTTAGTCTACACACGGTTAGTGTGAAAGAAATGATTATCTCCACTACATAAACATGTAAATTGTGATTTGACTTTACCATTGTTGCAAGTAAATAAGTCCAAGTTGTTTAATTTGTCATTCCCAAGCAGAGATTTTTCGTACTTGTGTTGTACTTCAGCCAAAACTTAGATGTCGGGTTTTCACCACAAATGTCTATTACAGCCCCAGGATAGGGTACGATAAAATCGTACCGAGGGGATTCGTCACTGCGGCCAGTCTTGATCTTTTGTACCTATGCCCCAAGTGGAGCATCCCCGGGAGGAAAGATGAGGCGAGAGAAGACAGAGGGTGGCCGACCCAAGAATTCACGACAGTGCAGAGCGTATAATCCCCAGCATTGACCAGTTGTAAACTTCTCAACAGTCCAGTACAACCGACATCCCACCCTCAGTGATCCTGAAACGGCCCACTGGCCGGCCAGGAGGCTGGAGACCGTCCTACTGGAGGAGGAAGTGTTTACCAGGAGTATATCATCCTGCCGTACAGCGCCAAGACTCTCGCCGACATTTCTACCCTGAAAGAGACCACCAGAGGAGAGATGATGTGAAATGATAACGGAGATTAAATGAAGGGACAGAAAAATTCGGGGGATGTAATTAGCTTATCCAGCATTCGCCTAGCGACCTGTGAACCCCCCCCCCAAAAAAAAAACCATGGATCAGGTACCCGGCCATAGGATTCGAACCCGGATGCGGGACACAGACGAAACCGCCTGAGTCATCCTCCTCGGTTTAAGCCCGAGTATACAAAAGCACCATTTTATATTAAAGGCTCATGTTTATGTGTGGATGTATACGTGAAGAGCGAAACGTTGGTTGAATACAATATTTCATTTCAGAGTTTGCGACGCAAAGATTCTCAAGAAAATTTCTTCACTCCAAACCATCTTTTGCATGAAATATTGTTTAAAATTTTGATTCTCTTGAAAAGGGCTCGAAGGTTCTCTTTTTATTAAAATGCCGTATGTTTATATTACATTATATATTAAGGAAGAGAAACACATGATTTCCTCAAGGTACATGATTAGAACCCCAGAGATTTATCCTTAGGGCTAACAATGTACTAAACGGAAAATCCCTTTCGGTCCCTTTAGTTCTTTACAACGTATATTAAACAGAGAAAGTATTGCGTTTTGCCCAAAATTAGATTGGATATTTCTTCGGAATAGCATGTTTTTGGATTCCATGAATCTAAAGTAAGTCATTTTTATAAAAAGCTGTGTCTGTCAACAGCATAAATAAAAAAACGAGAGGTCGATTAACTTGATATTTAAGCTCAACAGGTCCCAAGAATGCTACACAAAGATTTTCAAGAAAGTCCCGCCAGTCCAGACTTCACTTTACATGGAACATTTTTTTAAAAAATATGGTCTTCCTGAAAAAATTCATTAGTAATTTTGATTAAAATATCATGTTTAATATATTTTCATGACAAACGACATTAGTGTAGTGAATTTTCTGGGAATGTACTCAGCATTCCTCTTCATTCTGGGTGACTTTTGCATTACTGCTATAGACAAAATCTTACTACACAAAAACCGTAGAACTCGATAAAAACACGCAATTAATATCTGATACTTCTCTTTTCTTTGTTTCTTTTTGTTAGGTTTGTTTTTTGTGGGATGAACCATACTCTTGTCTATTGGCCATGCAAATTAAACGCAATTTCAAAGACATCACGTAGCGGCCAACTTTAAAAGATTTGACTATTACTTAAAGCCTACTGTATTCCCATGTTCCCCTTTGCATCTACAAGAAAATTAGCAATAAGGTAGGTAATGTCTCCATATATTTGTATGGAATATCATATAACAGATAGAGGGCATACGCGTTTGCAAGAACAGTTTCTGCAACAGTAGAGAAAGTCATGTGAGTACAGCAGGTACCATTTATTCCACAAAATTAGTTAAATTCTGAAATAGTATTTCTCTTTTATTGAATTTCGCTGCTATTGTTTCAATGAAATCCCTTGGGAACATGGAAAACTTATAAGGGGCTTTGAAATAATTGAATGTTGCTGTTTATATTAATTACCTTGAATGTTTCAATGGATATGGATAATTTTAAGAACCAAAATGGGAATAAACATCTATGGCCGCTTATTGCGCAATATATTCTTTGCTGTTGACCAGATTATAACAGGGCAGATAAAGATGATATAAAATATATGATTAGAAAGTTAATAAATGCATTTGAAGTAGGTGGATTAAAAATAAATACAGTTAAAACAGAATATATGGTAACAGGATGATGTAGTAATTAAATGTGTCGAACAATTTAAGTACCTAAGATCTATAATAGATAAGAATGGCACTTGTGAAAAAGTAATTATTAATAGGGTAAACTGTGAAAGGAAGGCGATTAGAAGTTTGAACAGTCTTTTATGGAATAGGAATTTGACTAAAAAGACTAAAAACAAATTTTAAAAATAATAATAGAAAGTATACTTACAAATGGTCTGAAAGTTAGACATTAAATGGAAGAACGCAGAAAAGAATATTAGCGATAGAAATGGATGGACTTCGAAGAAGTATGAGGATATCAAGGTTAAAACATGTCAGAACACCAACATTAGACATGAAATGGACGCACTGGAAACTGTTATAGACAGAATGTCCAGTGGAGCTCTACAGTGGTATGAACATGTACAACGGATGCCGGAAGAACGGTGGCCCAAACAAGTCCTAAAGTGGGAAGTACCACACAGAAGAAAGCGGGGAAGAGTCAGAAGAACGTGTCACGAGGAAATATATGGTCATATGAAGAAGAGGGGACTGGAAGAAGGAATGGAACGACCGGAATCTCTGGAAAGCAGGAACCAAGTGTGAACTGCTGTGAAATGGAAAACCTATAAATTAAATAAATATATAACATGAGCTGCTAGTGAGACAGTTAATGATTTGTAACTTAAAAAATACAGAATATTTTGCATTGGAAGAACGATCTTTTATAAACATCCATAGTAGTAGCAATAACAATGTAAATGCTATTGATTTCCACCGTAAAAGTATTACACTTTGCTGTAAGAACACTACTCTCTTATCTTGGTTACAAAGTAGGAAAATATTTTTGGAAAATGTGTATAGTTACCAAATCCAGACTTGTACACTCGGCTACTTTTATAGCTGATTTAGGAACCAATAATAGGACTATAAAAGCCCACAACGTGGCTGTGGCTGAGAGGTACACAGACAATATTTCTGTTGTAAATAAAACTAACATTGCAGAAGTCTAAGAAGACTCAGGAACTTCCAGTCAGGTAGGTACAATTAATAATTCCATTCTATCAATTAATTGAATTCCCCTGCTTAATCTTAAAACTAAGTATTTTACGTTTTCAATTAATGTTAATAACTGGCATATTTGACATAATTTCTTCTTGTCATTGTTTGTTAATATTATACCCAATATTAACCATACGTTTCGCTGCTACTGTTAGATAATATAAATAAATATTTTGGTTATTAACGACAAGTCAAGATTATATTAGCTCCATCGATATGCTGGAATTTCGTCACGTAGGAGTTCTTTAACATATCAGCCATGGGCTGTGTTTGAAATGCCTCTCCTTTAGGAAGACTGTCGCATTATCTTCCGTATATTATTATTATCTCTTTAAATATCGCTTTGGTAAAATAGAAACTAACAATTATAAGTCATGGAGAAAGATACACACATGGTAAATAAGACATATCTATATCTTGAATTTTCTGAGAATATCCCGTGTAGCCTTCTTCTTCTAAATAACGTTTGTCAAGCTGGTAAATTATAAGAGATTTTTAAAAGATTTAACGGTCTCTAACGTAGGTCATATCGAACGATGGATGAAATGATGCTCAAATGATCTCAGGTTCCACAGAGCATAGAGTTACTTGACATTCATATTTTAAGATAAGAGAAAACCCAGTTAGCTCACCCTGACCGAGATTCAAACTCAGGATCTCTTGAATGTGAGACAGTATGCGAAACTTCACACCACATAGGTGTTAGTATGAAAACTGTAGATCTCATTTAAGCAAATAATGTATATCAAATACATTTGTTTAGTTAACCAAGATAGGTGTTCCTTTTCGTGAGTATGAATTTTCCAACGTTTATGTTTCCCTCAAATGCAGCGCCGTGATTCTTTCTCCTGGGTTTGCAAAGAGAATGGAATTTTAGTCATCACTTACCGACCAGCTCCTAAATTAGTTATTATCGCTTTTCGCATTATATTTACAAGAAAATATGTAAAAAAAATATTTCCTGAATCTATTAACACGAAGAACGGATTATTGTAAGAATGGTTTGTTGAAGAATGAAAATAAAATTTAATTTAAGCTTTTATTTATGGGCGCTATTTAACTATAGTGGTTTTCTGTATGGGGAGAGAAAGTCATGTGAAATTAACACAATAGATATTTCTGATATATGAGTAGCACAGTAAATAAAGCATATGTTTGGATTTGTAATGAGTATGGGAAGCACCGTGAATGTGTCTATCATTCATCCAATGTGGAACAAGTATTACTACAATTATATTAAAATGTTCGAGATCTCTTGCATTAAAAAAATATATTAGAAAAATGTGTATATGCGTGTGCTTTTGTTTGTAAGTAATAAGTCAGCATAAATAAGTTACTAACTTGTATTTAATTAGATCGTTGTTCAATGGAAAAGACAATGTGCATAGGGCAAAGTTTGCGTGCCCACCCGTTAAGGGTTTTACCACAGGTAAAACACAGGATGATGATGTAAGATTGGTTGTGGGTTTTAGGTAGAAATTATTTTGAGGTTACAAATTTTATGTACCTCAGGTTGTGGGAATGGATGCAAAGCCTTGCATCCTGGTTGCTATACCCCCAATGTAATAATAACAATATAAAAGGCCATATCACAGATTTGTTTACTGCAGTTTATGCCCAAGCATATTCTATTTATGGGGCGCTGATTGTAACCTTAAACTGATGCTTATCTTAAACTTTTATTTGAATTCTTTACTATAAGTTACATCGAAAGTAAGTATAGCGAATTAAATAAAACTAGCAACAAAAGAGGCAATGTTCTCATACTTCAGGAACTAATCTTCATCTTAAGTTGCATTTTAAATATTAAAATAACTAACATGATACTTGTTTTCTAATTCTCTATTCTGTTGAAAACATTTTATTTAACTATAGTCAACTTAATCAAGTTTGTAAATGTTAAAAGCGAAGAAAACAACATGAAATTCACACTCACTACACATTAAGAATTATGCTTTATAATGAAGTGTAAGTTTTGCGGAAGATTTTAAACACTAAAGTTAAACTTCTGAATCGAAATAGAGATTCTAAATGAAATGAGTTATCAGCGCTATCTACCAATGTCTCCACGAACTATCACAGTGCAAAGAGAGCAGCTACGATGGATTAGTCTCAATACTCGTGGCAAAGAACTGCAGTGAGCCTTCGCAGCTGATCATATGGAAGCAATAATTCGACGTATTGTGTAGAGAGAGCGCTAATGCAACAATTTCGTCCCCAAGAAAAGCTCCATTGGCGATTTTTCTTTGGCCTCTAGCTAAAGTGTAGCTAGAGCGGCAGAGATAAGTTACGGGAATAAAATTAAACACCGTATCACACATTTAAGTTCTCTCGTTCTCCCATTATTGAAGCGAAATTTTAAATAGACGAGTCCTCAAGTTACAAAGATCATTCTCAGTTTTTCTCCTTCCAATCATCTATCCTTCTGGATTTGTAAACAATATTTACAGAAGTACTTGTGTTCTCACACAGATTAATGCCTACTTATTAAGAAAGATTTTAATAATGATGATAATAATAATACTAATCATAATGATAATGACAGTGATAGTGATGATGATGATCATGGTGATGATCATAATAATAATAATAATAATAATAATAATAATAATAATAATAATAATAATAATAATAATAATAATAATAATAATAATAATAATAATAATAATAATAATAATAATAATAATAATAATAATAATAATAATAATAATAATAATAATAATAATAATAATAATAATAATAATAATAATAATAATAATAATAATAATAATAATAATAATAATAATAATAATAATAATAATAATAATAATAATAATAATAATAATAATAATAATAATAATAATAATAATAATAATAATAATAATAATAATAATAATAATAATAATAATAATAATAATAATAATAATAATAATAATAATAATAATAATAATAATAATAATAATAATAATAATAATAATAATAATAATAATAATAATAATAATAATAATAATAATAATAATAATAATAATAATAATAATAATAATAATAATAATAATAATAATAATAATAATAATAATAATAATAATAATAATAATAATAATAATAATAATAATAATAATAATAATAATAATAATAATAATAATAATAATAATAATAATAATAATAATAATAATAATAATAATAATAATAATAATAATAATAATAATAATAATAATAATAATAATAATAATAATAATAATAATAATAATAATAATAATAATAATAATAATAATAATAATAATAATAATAATAATAATAATAATAATAATAATAATAATAATAATAATAATAATAATAATAATAATAATAATAATAATAATAATAATAATAATAATAATAATAATAATAATAATAATAATAATAATAATAATAATAATAATAATAATAATAATAATAATAATAATAATAATAATAATAATAATAATAATAATAATAATAATAATAATAATAATAATAATAATAATAATAATAATAATAATAATAATAATAATAATAATAATAATAATAATAATAATAATAATAATAATAATAATAATAATAATAATAATACTAATAATACTAATAATAATAATACTAATAATACTAATAATAATACTAATAATACTAATAATAATAATACTAATAATACTAATAATAATACTAATAATACTAATAATAATACTAATAATACTAATACTAATACTAATAATAATAATACTAATACTAATAATAATAATACTAATAATAATAATAATAATAATAATAATAATAATAATAATAATAATAATAATAATAATAATAATAATAATAATAATAATAATAATAATAATAATAATAATAATAATAATAATGATAATAATGATAATAATGATAATAATGATAATAATGATAATAATGATAATAATGATAATAATGATAATAATGATAATAATGATAATAATGATAATAATGATAATAATGATAATAATGATAATAATGATAATAATGATAATAATGATAATAATGATAATAATGATAATAATGATAATAATGATAATAATAATAATAATAATAATAATAATAATAATAATAATAATAATAATAATAATAATAATAATGATGATAATGATGATGATAATAACAATAATAATGATGATGATGATGATGATGATGATGATGATGATGATGATGATGATGATGATGATGATGATGATGATGATGATGATCATAATAATAATAATAATAATAATGTGACTTTGTGGGCTCGTGAAATGAAAAGTCCAATTACACCACTCAAAAATGTTCTTTATTTCCACCGACTTACAGTTAAACTCTTGCCAATTACACAGAATTACGTAATGCACACAATTACGATTCACCAGTTCGTCCGTTACAATTTCACTTGCACTCGTAATTACGTACAATCTTCCGATGCTCTCACACAGTCTTCTCGTCGTACACTAGCACTGCATTCTTACACCAAGAACTGACTGACTCACCAACTCGACGTGCTGCTTATATAGGGCCAGCGGGTCGATCGGAAGTTTCCAGATTAGAGGAAATATCGCGTAATTTCGAGAACACGGGTGGAAAAGAAACAGACGGTGCCGTGATGTTTTTTGTCCCAGCCATCCCTTCTTAACGCTATAAGACAAACGAGAGGGCGGGGCGAACACCGACCCGTCTGCTGCTCGCCCAGTCTATAGGGTGTTCCGACGCTCGGGTGACACTGCTCCCTCCTCAAAGCTGGTCGTCCCGAACAGCACCATCGTAGCGTGCCAGGCGGTCCAGGTGTACCACCAGCATCTGCTCGGAGTCTCAGCCAGAAGTAGCGCTGCCGTAGTTTGTCAATCGTTCGGTTCGCTCCCAGGTGTCCTCCCGAAGTACTGGCGTGCACTTCTTCCAGGACTTCCGGGACCATACTCCGGGGAAGTACCAACTGCTCTCTCTGCGTCTTCCCATCGGGTGATTCCCATACCCGGAACAGCACGCCCTCTCTGGTCTTCAACGAGTCCCATTGGGCCCAGTACGACTTGTAGGTGGCGCTCCTCGGTGGGATGTCGTCCCAGGTTGGTCTCGTCCCTGCCTGCACTTCCCTTAAGAGTGGCCCCAAGTCTGCGTCCGCCAGCTGCTCCCTCCTCAGGCCTGCGCTATCCCAGCCTTCAGCAGGCACTGCCACCACTACTCGGACTGCTGCGGCACGCTCCTTCTCTTCCACTCTTGTGCACTGGCCGCACTCTACTGGACAGGGTCTTCGGGACATGGCGTCTGTGTTACCGTGGCTCTTCCCTCTACGATGTTCCGAGGTGACGTCGTACTCCTGCAGCCTCTGGACCCAACGTGCCGTCTGGCCTTCCAGGTTCTTAAAGCTCAATAGCCAGGTTAGGGCAGAATGGTCAGTCCTCAGGTGGAATGGCTGACCGTACAGGTACTTATGGAAGTGCTCCAAGGTCTTTACCACCGCCAGTAACTCCCGTCGGGTGACGCAGTAGTTCTTCTCTGCCTTGGATAGCGTCTTGCTGTAGTAGGCTATCACCCGCTCATGGCCGTCCTGGATCTGCGATAGGACACCTCCAATGCAATGGTCGCTGGCGTCGGTGTCCACAATGAAGGCGCCACCCGGCTGTGGGAAACCCAAAATTGGAGCTCTGCACAGGGTCTCCTTTAGGTGCTGGAAAGCGTCTTCGGCGTCCTCCGTTCACACATAAGGTCGGTGTTCCTCTGTCAGGCGGGTGAGGGGTTTGGCGATGTTGTCGGCCTTTTCCTCTAAATCATTAAGGCGGTCGTCTACTTGACCCATCCGCTTGACCAGATTCGTGACGTCATCCCTCACGCCGGCCCATCGTTCCTCAAATTTGGCGGCGAGAGCCTCGTTCGCCACCTTCATTTCCGTGGCCAGACGGTCGTTCGCTGCTCTCATTTCTGTGGTTAACTCGGCCTTCATTTCTTCCATCTTCTCGGTGATGTTGTTCAGTTCCGCGGCCAGGTTGTTATTTGTAGTCTCCAGCTTCGCGGCCAGGCTGTTATTTGCCGCTTCTGTTTTTACAGCGAGGTTTTCATTTGCCGTCTTCATTTTTTTAGTTCCGCTAAAATCTTTTCTAATGCTGCCTCCATTGTGTTATGTCGCACTCCTGACACCAATTGTGACTTTGTGGGTTCGTGAAATGAAAAGTCCAATTATTATGTCGCACTCCTGACACCAATTGTGACTTTGTGGGTTCGTGAAATGAAAAGTCCAATTACACCACTCAAAAATGTTCTTTATTTCCACCGACTTACAGTTAAACTCTTGCCAATTACACAGAATTACGTAATGCACACAATTACGATTCACCAGTTCGTCCGTTACAATTTCACTTGCACTCGTAATTACGTACAATCTTCCGATGCTCTCACACAGTCTTCTCGTCGTACACTAGCACTGCATTCTTACACCAAGAACTGACTGACTCACCAACTCGACGTGCTGCTTATATAGGGCCAGCGGGTCGATCGGAAGGTTCCAGATTAGAGGGAATATCCCGTAATTTCGAGAACACAGTTGGAACAGAAACAGACGGCGCCGTGATGTTTTTTGTCCCAGCCATCCCTTCTTAACGCTATAAGACAAACGAGGGGGCGGGGCGAACACCGACCCGTCTGCTGCTCGCCCAGTCTATAGGGTGTTCCGACGCTCGGGTGACAATAATAATAATAATAATAATAATAATAATAATAATAATAATAATAATAATAATAATAATAATAATAATAATAATAATAATAATAATAATAATAATAATAATAATAATAATAATAATAATAATAATAATAATAATAATAATAATAATAATAATAATAATAATAATAATAATAATAATAATAATAATAATAATAATAATAATAATAATAATAATAATAATAATAATAATAATAATAATAATAATAATAATAATAATAATAATAATAATAATAATAATAATAATAATAATAATAATAATAATAATAATAATAATAATAATAATAATAATAATAATAATAATAATAATAATAATAATAATAATAATAATAATAATAATAATAATAATAATAATAATAATAATAATAATAATAATAATAATAATAATAATAATAATAATAATAATAATAATAATAATAATAATAATAATAATAATAATAATAATAATAATAATAATAGTCGCGCTGCAGGAGAGAACATCATACCCTCCGCCGTACCTATCCTTCATTAAATCACGGGGAGGCAAGAAAAAGAATGCACGTAACTTTTGAATTGCAATAAATAATATAATCTTTGAGGTCATATAATTTTGTGTGTATGGAGAACAATGCAACGCAATAATGCCACTTTGAAAACCGAGTGCACTTTTATGCACTTCATGTAAATATTTATCACATACGTTATTACGTGACATATCTGCTCTTATATTTTATAAAGAGTAAAAAAGAAGATTGTGGACACATTGATGAAACTTGGTTTGTGAAAACTCAGAATTTAAATGAAAATATGAATGGGGAGGAGAAAACATAGTTGCTTGCATTTTCATTTCTTACTCGCTTCTTACTCATTGGAGCTGACCATTGCACTCCTCAGCTCTTCATGTTTAAATATTTAAGTGTGTGTGTGTGTGTGTGTGTGTGTGTGTGTGTGTGTGTGTGTGTGTGTGTGTGTGTGTGTGTATGTGTGTGTGTGTGTGTGTGTGTGTGTGTTTCCTGGATTTGAAACCGCGACCTTGGAATCCAGTATCTAGCATGACCAGACCACACAGACGACAGTTTTCTCCAGGTTTCTCTCAGTCCTCATAGTTGACAATGTGGGTAAGCTTCTGGAAAATAGATCTGGGCTGTTCCTTACTAAATTTCATTGTTGCCCAGTAGTGACTTCCGTTACATATACAGTGGCCAAATTATTAGACTAAGCTGAGTTTCAGTCATAAAAATGAACTTATTTCAGCCTAACTCTGAATTAATGACAACATTGAATGTAACAATGATTGAATGATACACAAGAATCATTCAGGGATATTTTATGATGTTTTGAGGGATGTTTTGTAAGCATATGCTGGTATAGCTGCTAAGTTGACTGTCAGCTGCCGTAAGAGTGCATTTATTGTGTTTATTTAATATGTGCCCATGCAAATTTATTGGATATTTCAAAGGTTTATCTTTAGAACCCTTGGCTTTATTTTGTCACTAGACCTTTTCTATATTATAACAATGCTTTAAAAGTTGTATACACGCAGTGAAAGACTAGAAAACCTGTGAGATTTAATTTTAAAGGAAATATGGGATTATGGGGAAGAAAAGTGACTTATCACCTAGAAAATTTGGTATTACAAGGGCACTAATAGCAGAAGGACGGTATACACAAAATGAAGTAGCACAGAGACTCAAAATATCACAAAATTTCTGTAAGCAGAATTAAACAAAAGGTCGAAAACAATAAGATACATCAGAAACAGCGAAGCGGTAGAAAAAGCAAGTTGAGTCCTAGATGTGTAAGAAAAGTTATAGCTGAAGCACTCAGAAACCAAAAAGCCACTAGTAGAGACTTGAGGAATACTTTAGTGCTAGAGGCTTAGATGTATCAGTAAGAACTATCAGGAGAACCCTGTTCGATGGCGGTTTGAAGGCTCGAAGACCCAGAAAAAAAAGCAAAGCTCACACCAGATATGGCAAGAAAGACTCAACTGGGCAAACGGGCTTAAACATTGGTCTTCTGATGACTGGAAAAAGGTAATTAATGTGATACACTGTGTTACTCTTTCTCACAAAGATAATTTAATTTAATAACCACATTCAATTATGAATAACCTTCATAGACTATACAAAGTTATTATTCGGGATAACCTATTACGTATATTGTTGACCAATAGCTGCCATTAATATGGATTTCTCTTTCCTGGTTTGCTTAGTGATGAATCCAAGTTTTAAGTTACTGACGAAAGCAGTCATGTTCGGAGGACAACTGAAGAAGAGTTTCATCCTCAGTGAGTGTAACCAACTGTGAAACACCCTACAAAGGTGATGGTCTGGAGCGTTGTGTCTGTCCATGGTACTGGAAGATTGTACATTGTTGAGGGTACTATGGGGCAAGATCAGTACCTAGGAGTTCTTCAAACTCGACTTCTGCCCCTGATAAGGGATTGGTTCGCAAATGATTCTGTATCTTTATGAACGATGGTGCACTGTGTCACAAAGCCAAGAAAATATCACAATACTTACGGAATTTAGATCTTACAGTGCTTCCATGGCCAGGAAATAGTCCTGATATAAACCTGATCGAGAATTTATGGTCCATTGTGAAGAAGAAAATCAAGGAAACCCATATTACAACTAAAACTCAACTTATCGAGACATAAATATCTGGCAACGTGATGCGGATATTATAAATAAGTGTAAAACATTGGTTGAGGGCATGCCTAACCGAAAAATATGTTAATTTCCAACAAACAAGTGTATACAAAGTATTGACTCAAGTTTCTGTGCCATATATATGTCTCTGAGAGCTTATGTATTATTGTTAAGTAAATAAAGAAGGTTTTCAGAGCTTTAGTCTAATAATTTGGCCACCTCTGTATTATTAGTAACCATTGTCTGTGGTGCCGTATGTAGTAATAACTGGTTTTAAATATTATAATATTGTTGACGGATTAAGATAGCTTCTGGTTCCCAGGTTACGGGCTCAAATACGACAGAGGGCGGTTGAATTTTTCTGGAGCAAACGGCCTAAGCATATTTTCCTTCGGAAGGGAAGTAAAGCCGGTGGTTCCGTATCGGAGGTATATGACACGTAAAAGAATCAAACCCGATCAAGAGACCTCTGAGTAAAATTAAGCAGTCTTTCAAACCCAATATAAAATGGGAAGCTGAGAAGCACAGCAAATAAAGATCGTTCATAAATGAAACTCATTTTAATTTACTAGAAGAAAGTTAGATCAGGGAAGATAGTTCTGGCTGGATTTGAACCGGCCATATCCGCTCGGACGTCGATTTTTTTTCTTTCTCTTTTTTTAAACAATAAATGTATGCTTTTATCGGACGATGAGACATTTTTTTCAGGATAAGGAAAACACAGATATCCAGAGCTCCACCTGACCGAGATTCGAACTTGGTACTTCTTGATCATGAGGCAGACACACTACCTCCTACGCCACAGAGACAGAGAGTGTGCAAAAGCTGCATATTCTTTCATGTATCAATGAAATACGTTAGTGAATAAAAGTGTATTAATAATATATTATGCGAACATGAATAAAATCGGGTTACATAATAATTTCTATAATAGCGGTTTAAACGAAAGCGACATATATGCACAAAAAGATGGGTCACTATAGCGATAATTATCTATATTATATTATTTTCAGATATTAAAAATAAACAAGTAGCATTATGATGATGTAAGTCTTGTGCAATCATTTGAATCAAATGTACACTGATCATATTGTAAGCTAATAATGCTTTCTAATGATCAAATTTGGATTGGAAACACAGCATTCCACCAAGCCTATTGAATATCTTGTGGAGGAAGGGCTGAGAGCGGCGATATCTGTTGGTGACAATCCAAACTCGACCATCGCTTCTGCAATGCATCGTAGCTGCATTGTTACTTTGGAGCAGAAGATTCCATCCCAGGAATTCAATCCACCACTCCTAACCCTGCAGAATTAAAGGAAACGAAGCTACAGTAAAAGAAATAAGAATGGGGAAAAAAAAAAACGTGGCGCGACAGCCCATAGAGGGGCAAGGCCTGACAACCCGACTGCCGGACGCACGCCCACGGACGCGAGGTAGAGGTGGGCGATCATCTAACCGATTCGGGGAGGAGATGTGGTCAGCATCTCGGCATCCCCCAGCCGGAACGTTGGCTTTCGTGACAAGGGCCGCTTACCTATCGTAGCTCCTCACTTTCCTCGCGATGCTGAGTGGGCACCGGTCCTATACCCGGGACTTAAAACCCGCACCCCATGGGTGGCATTGAACCCGGAGCGCTTTCCGTGGCGAGGGGCCTTTGCCCACTACACCACAGTGCGGGTCAAAATTCGCACTAGTACATAACCCATTATACCGTTTAACCTGAAAACCAAGAAATAAATTTCTGAACTTTTTCCATCCAGTCGTGTACAATTTATTCTTACAAACGCTTGTCTTCATTTTAATCCAGATAAAATATTGCAGAAATGTTTTAGATTTCCTTGCAGATACGAAGGGAATACTGGAATACGGTAGGAGTAAGGATAGTCACATGTTTAAGTATGGGTCGCTATATGAAGGCTTTGAATTTTCATTCTCTTTGTATGATCTGCTAGGAACGAAACATCCACGAATTTGTCTTTCACCATTCAGCAATCTATGAGCGTTTTGCTGAAGTATCTCTGTCTCTCCCTTTCTTGCTTCCACATATTTGCAACTGGATCGTTCTAGTTTGAACAGATTGTCCATGCATATCAATATTTCATTTAATTCTCTTTTCAACCCTGTTTTTCTCTGGTTTGGTTTATCTAAATTCTTATTGTAGCCATTATGCATTTATATTAAAAAGGAAAGTAGGTATCTATTAATATTATAACTCTCGTGTTATCTCTCATTCCAATTAAAGTTTTAATATTACTAATATTTTAACTAAAATAACTGAATCTGGGAATTAATTCAGTTCAGTTAAATTACCACTTTACCTCTTTTCATTATGTCCATTTAAGTTTCCAACGTAGCTTGGATTTCGTTTCGAATTCAGAGCTTATATTTGGAATGGTGAACAAATATCTTGGTGAAAATTAACATAATTTTCACGATGATTCTGAACAATAGCTATAAATAAAGTAGATAACATTAACAACCCTGAACTTGAACTTTTATGGGGTAAAAATGAACATGCTCTTTCACTTTTATATTTGCAAAATCTCAACGTTAACCTTAAACGTACGAGAGTCATAAACTGTTTTTTAAATTAAGATATTCAAATATTAGATGCTCGAGTAAGAAACCGAAGTTTGTCCTCTTAAAGCCATCTTCATTCGTTTTAATCCTTACAACAAAACTTCCTCCAAAGGAATGCCTGATTCAACCTACCTGATAGGAGGACAAAAAATTGAAAAGCAGGTAGCACTGGAATGTGTACCAGGGTCGTCGCCAAAGAGGGAGAAGGAGAGAATCAGCCAGTTCCTATCCCAGTTCCTTAATGCGTGTTGGATATTACAATCGTGATAGAAGTGTATTAAAGTTTACTATACATTAATCAAACACCATCTATAGTTAGAAGCATAATTAATTTTCAATACACATCTGCCTCCATTCAAAGCACAATCTGACTTCAGCACATGACTGCTCGTGAGCTAATCCTCTGACCAAATTATCGCCAAGTCCGCTCTTTCTATCCGACTTCTTAAAATCACCTACTTATCAATGTAAAAGACTGAAATTCAAACTTGTAGTGCATTAAAAAGAATTCCGATTTGTAACACCGATATATGAACGTGTCCGCTTCACATTAGTAATCAAAAATATTTTGGTTACAATTTGCCGAAACCAGCTGCTCATAACAGAAAGCGGAAGAAATACTCAAGCTACATTTTAATTTTTGTTTGTGAGTTTCATTGATATAAAGTTCCTTGCCCTTTTTCCAATTTAAAAAAAAGAGCTTATTTCTATTTTGCTTCTTGTTAATCCTGATACAGTTTTGTAGAAATAGTTTTTGTGTGCGTGTGTGTGTGTGTGTTTGTGTTTGTTGTGGTTACAAGATAAATAAGTAGGCTATCAATCATAAAGCGGATAGCTGTGTGCTGGTTTTGAAATTCCATTCTTTTCATTATACTTACATAAAATACAAATATCAAATTGAAGAAAGTTGTAATATATTATTTTCTTTTTAAAAAAAAATAAAAAATACGTCCTCCAACTTTAAGTCGTAACCGACAATGAATGAAATGATGCTCAAATAGGCCCAGGATCCACAGAGCTCAGATTTACCACACATTCATTTTTCAGGATAAGGGAAACCCCCGAAAAACCGAATCCAGATAATTCGCCTGACCGAGATTCGAACTCGGGACCTTTTGAACGTGACGCAGACATGCTACCATCTACGCTACTGAGGTGGGCAATCCTTTTACTCATTATAACTTATTTTTATGTAGCTTCATGTAGCTATTCTCGCAAAACCATAATTTTTTTACAAATGTATTTATGTTAATCGATATAAACATTTGCAGAGCAGTTATGCATTTCATTGTAGATACAAGAGGAATCCAGTAGACAGAAGCTATATTAAAATATTTTAGAAGGATCTCTCTATTTTATACTCTTCATGACCACAAGAAATAATTAAATGGTGATAGAATTTTAAAATGTGATAAAAGTACTTAGCAACTCCAAATAACACGCACATGTTCACACACACACACGTTGTATAATGTTGGAGTATAATACTGCTATAGGTAAGTGATAAAGATTATAAAAATCAATACATTTCAAACATGTTGCAGTAAACTTCTGCCTAGGAAAATAAACGTCAAAAATGAATATTTGCATAAAGGAAGTAAAAAACTGCTGACAAAAGACTAATCATTGTAATAAAAGTTTACTTTTGTCTGTCTGTTATGTTATATAGAGTTCAGTGATAAAGGAGGATTATATTATTTCTTTAAAAGAATGTATAGATATGTATTTTATTAGTTAGGTCAGTACCTCAACACATGACATTTTCTTTAAAACAATTTGAGCTGTTTTGGAGGACAAACGGTTAAATTTTGGCCATGCATTCATTGTTGGCATAATATAAATAAAGTTTGCCTTTTAGCTTTAAAACATACTGATTTAAGTAAGAAATTAATGCGGAATCTATAAATGTGACATTTGGGGAATGAAATAATTGAGCGTAATTAAGAATTTGTATGCATTATACGTGTATTAATATTAATTATGAAATTATTTATTATAATTTATTCAGACAATTAAGGAAAGATATTCATTACAGTCTGTTTAACTGCTATGCAATGAAATTGCTGGTACGCATTAAAAGCTGACAGTGTTAGGTTTGTCGTCTGTACGATATGGAAAATGTCTATTGTGCAGTCTCAAAGAGCAAATCCCTTTTGTCTTATTGTTAGATAACATATGAAATAAAGCGGATTGAATAAATTAAGGTAGCTACAAAATAGGAATGAACATAAGGCGGGGCTAGGCGTGGCTATTCTGTGGCTACTAGCCAATGCGTTGCGTGCAACGTTGTACAGTTAAGCACGCATTCTGGCTCGCTTTGCCGAACCATATGGCTAATTTCTTTGCACGCTCTAAAGATACTAATTACAGAATTATTTTGTTTTCCCATGTTACAGAGCTACTTTTTCTGAGGATCACTGTCCAAACCCCATGTTTGTATCATATCTGGTTTTGGAGATATAGAAAGATAAGGCGCCTGATTAGAAAGAAAAGAATTATTAACTGTCAGTGAAGAAAAGCACACATGTTCTACGCTGCAGATGCATTTTGTGCCCTGTATTCTGTAGAATGGTGATATTTTAAGAGCGCACACGTGCTTTTCAAAGTTAGTAAATATACCGCTAGTACTGGTGCGTCTAGTAGTAACTGCGAAACAACTCTTAAGATTTTACATAGGCTACAAATATTCTTGTTAACGTGTATTCCTTTTTCAAACAGATGTCAAAGACATTTTCGAAAGTACAAATTTCGCTTAGAGTCGAGATTTAATGTTACAAGCTTGTCACGTGAGTGCTCATTCTGTGACAAACATTGTTAAAGAAGGCAAACAGTTTACCAAATTAGGAGAATTTTTCATATTTAGATCTCCAGGGAAACATCGGGCAGCTAAAAAACGTGCTACCAACTTAGACAATTTTCAAAAGTGTGTTTCACGTAGAACAATTTATTATTTATATGACAAGAGCGAATATCCAACTGCCAAAAGGCTGACCAATTTAATGAGAAGGAAAATAGAATATACGGATTCTGTATCTTCTATGTATAATATTCTGAAATCTCTTGGGTTCAAATATAAGAGAACCAATGATGGTCACAAATTGCTGCTTGAAAGAAGCGATATTGTTGCTACACGACTAAAATTTCTGCGTACAATGCATAACATAAGTACATGAGATTGATGGTGTAAAAATGCTTCACAATTACACATTCACATCTTCCTCTTTATTAAGTATTTTAATAAAACAAAAGTTGGTTTAAAATCCATTATAGGCAGTATACAAATATGGCATCACTACAATAGAAACCATATTCACAAATCGTTGAAATGTCACTATTTTGTTTCACTGTAGCAAACATCTTATTTCGTAGAACGTCTCTAATTTGTATAATTCTGTTTTGTGTGCATATGAACGATATCTACGTAAGCGATGTGTTCTCCAGTTCAAGGTTTTAAGGTTCAGATTTTGCGATAATCATTGTGTATGTTCTCACACACATGCTGAAATATTAAACGAACTTCTCGTCAGCATCTGTATCACTGTATATCTCAGCACCTGTATGATACTTGCTAGGTGGATTCGGTGAGACAAAGACAGATACATCTTCCATCTCTGTCGCCCGCTAGCCGTGGAACTGGTAACGCCAAGACAGTACGATAACCGTATTGGCTCAACCCATGTTCATTGTTATTTTGTAGCTACTCTAACGCAACAGTTTCTTCAGAAAATAAAGATAAAAAGACATGAATAACACCGAAGAATAAATATGCAGATAAAGAATTACGTATGAATACTCACGCCATGTAACATCAAATTGCTACCCGATAAACACGAGCTATATGGGATAAATTTGGTATACATAGTGTGCAATTAAAGATGGTCGAATAAAACCATATTTTGAAAGCTACGGCCAGTCGGTGTTACGGCCACTCCGCAGGGTATTATTGCCAGCAAGTTTCGGGATGTTTAATATTACCTAGCTAAAAAAATAACAACGAATTTCCATCACTATGTAGTTACGACATTACAAAAGTAGCAATATTGAATTAAATTAGTATATTGTATATATTAGTAAGTGTCGTAGTGAAAACACAAGTTGTAAAAAAAGTGCTACGTTTTATCATAATTAAAAACGATACTTCAGGGCTGGATATACAACGTTGAGTTACGCCGTGCCGTGGTCCTGTAGTTAGACCGCTCCCCTCTCAGCCAAGGCGTTCTCAATCCCAGAGGACCGTATGAGGGAATTGTGCTGGACGAAGTAGTTTCTTTTACCTCATTCATTAACTGGAATAAAGCTCTTTGCCACCTTGCATCTATACATTTGGAATCGATTTATATCTGACTTCAGCTAGAGCCATCGGAATATCTGTTCCATATAAAGAAAATCACACGATAAGAGCTGGTTTAGCTTTACTGCTATGAACAATTTAGCTGCGATGTTACTATAAAGTGGATTATACTACTTACTCCTTCGTCAGAACCCAGCTATGAACTTATGAAAGTAACTTATGTGCGGTAGAACAAAATGCATCTACTTTAACAAGTCATGACCTCAAGGAAACCGTAAACTGTGGTTGCTATGGAAACCACTTAATTGGAAGGACAAAGGCCAAGATTAGCTGACGTCAGTTTAACGATTGAACCTCCAGTTGTGCGACTTAACTACTCCATTCATAGTTTTTACGTTACTGGCACGTGCACTTTTGTTAGAGTTGTCATAATTTAAGAACCAAAATGAAACACATAGTCCAAACATTAATGCCGTCGAAAAGGAGTTGTCATTAATGATGGAAATTAGTCCAAGCATTAACGCTTGGAGTGTTATTAATGAAGAAAATTAATGCTAGTTTGCATTAAATAACTTTTTAATTGAAACATTACACAAATTACTAAAATTTTGTGACGATTATTTCATTTTTTTTTAATTTAATAATGTATTTCGAATTGTTCTGGAAAACGGTAATTTGTACTAAATAGGAAATGTGAAGCTTGTTAGGCCACTGAATAATACAATGCAAGTTAAATTATACATGATATTGTTGCTATTGGTAATTGAAATAATGCAATTACGTAATGTGGTGACGTGGACCAATAAAAGAGAAGTAATTTACTTGTTCTAGAAACATAGTGTGTAGAGAACCCAAAATAATCAGAGAGCTTGGCGTTACTTTGCAATTGACCGTCCTGATAGTAAGACGTGTTTTTGTGTCGTTCTGCGATCAGGCAGAAAGCGTTTAGTTCTGAATGCATTTGTGTTGCACTAGTGGCGTGTGCCAGAAATATAAATTTCATCGATGCAACAACAACTGCTTGTGAAAGGACAGCATCTATATTATTCAAAATTGTAGCAGAATTTACTAAGTTTTTGTGGAATAAATCCCACAATATTTAAAAGAGAAGAATTGTTGTTTATTTTCCAACAATTGCAGTATCAAATACCTTTACTCCGATACTACGACCAGAGTTAAGACTCATTGCTCCAGAGCTCCGAGGCGTCTACAAGATTTCTACAAGATCGTCACCAAAGATGAGAACCTAATCAGCATCTACCATCGCGCCTTTTGCAATTCCTGTTGCAAAATGATAGCCACAACGTGGAGCTTCTAGCTCGTCATCTTCAAACATTGAATTTTGCAATTTTCTGTAACACAAATTGTGTAACTAGAGTTTAGTGTTATTTTACACTAAGCTTTGTACCACTTATATTTCTCTGAGCGTCGATGCTCTGATTCTGGATGAGTTTGTGGAACGCAGTTTTTCGTGTTATACTAAATTTGGAGCACTGCATTGACTTAAGTTAATGCCAGCCTGTCCCTTTCCTCTGACCATCGTGCATTCACGATGAAAACAAAATACTCTCGAGTGTAGAAGTAGTGTTGCATAATATCAGGCTGTTCTGAATATTGCTTTTCACAAACACAATCTTCGAACAATTTCATCTACTTTCTTCCAAATGTTGATTCTATGCCTCTTCTAGAAAACGTTTCAATTTTACTACCTGGTCAAACAGCAAACTCTCATCCACTTTTTGTTTTATTTAAACAATATTTTACAGCCCGTGTTTTACCTAAAGGTATATCACGGGATTATTTACAATAGTTATTTTCACAGTACTATACAGATTTATTCAAGTGTGCGGTAGATGCTCTTGATGAATCCTGATACCATAACTGTATTGAAGTGAATCTTCAGAACCACGGGTAGATTGCATTATTTTGGAACTACTTCAATGAACATTCATCATTTTCCCAATCAGGTATAGCCTTCAACAGCATCCCGTCAAAATGTTAAAATTGGGGTAAAAGCTGGTGCCATGTGATCAGGTAATCTGTAAAATGCCATGAAATGTTGACTGCTGATACTGTGACAGATATGAAATTAATTCTTTTACTTCAGAATTCATGAACTTATATTTTTTCTCTCCTCTAAAACATGCACTATGTTCCTAAGCTCCAACCTAACCTCATTCACAGATATATCATCTTTCTCAATGTTGGGAATTTCCTTTTGAAATGGACTCATCTGAGTATGTCGAAATTGTAAATACATTTCTCCATAAGGATCAGAAAAATAATATATTGAGAAAACTTATCAAATGATAGGAAGTACGATTCAAGAACCTGAAACATATAGGTACATTAACCTTTCAGTTGCAGGAAATAAGCTCATCCAGCTACAGTGACTGTCATAATTTTTCGGAAAGGTGATCTGTACATGTAACATGACCTTTTTTTAAAGGAAAAGTTAGTGAACAAATCAAAATTGCTAAACTCTTAATTTTATGCACTTCAGAGGTATCGCAGTAATGCAGTTGTGACTTGTAAGTTATTTTAAAATACACAAAACCTGTTAATTGGTTGAGATACGAAAATTTGCTCGTCAATATTTTTCGGACAAGGGATGGTTAGCAACTCAAGGCATGCTTTACTTGTTATGTGCTCTGCGGGGAGATCCCAATCAGTGCCTTACTCTCACACAAAGAACACGCAAACATTTAAGAGTGAAATGGGGCGCAGAGGAATGAACAGTACATTTTAGCAATGACAATGAGTAATATTCCATCATTAAAGGAATCATCGGATCATCTTCCGATGTAAATATCAAAATAGTATTGAAAATTTGCCACAGACAGATCGCCCAAAGTTACTTAGTAGGAGAGAAGAGAGGGCAGTAATAAGAAATGTGAAAAATAATCCACGTCTTACTGCAACTGCTATTGTGGCTGAGGCAGCGAGTGCGTTTGGAAAGAGGATCAGCGCAAACACAATCCGGAGGCTGTTATACAGAAAACATCATGGAGGAACTACAAGAAAAAAGCCCTATGTCAACAAAATTAATGGGATCAAGCGGGAAAGATTTGCTAAGGAGCGCTTCAGCAAAGATACGGACTGGAAGAAGACAATAATTTTATTCGACAAGTTAAAATTCAATATTTCTGGCTCAGATGAGCGAATTATAGTTTGGAGATAGACCAATAAAGAATCTGAAGAAGGAAATATGCAGGCGGCAGTGAAACATGGAGTGGGAAATCCTACGGTTTGGGGCTGTATGTCAGCTGAAAGAGTAGGTGAGGTAGTTTTTATAGATGGACAATGAATCACCGCCAGTATCTCCAGATTTTATAAGATAACCTGAAGAAAAGTGGAGAAAATATGGTGATAGGGGGTTGTTTCAAATTTTATTAGGACAATGACCAAAAACATACGGCCCATAATGTACGGCTATGGTTGTGCAACTGACCTAAAGTTGTAAATCTTCCGCCACAGAATTCCGACATCAACCCGATTGAGAAAGCTGGTGTGAGGAGGCGACTGCAAGAGGAATGGAACAAATTGCCCCGCTCTACCACTAGCAAACCGGCGGAGAGCAGGGCTGACCGAAGTGCTACGGAGGAAGGGAAGAATCACCAAATATGAATATTCCTACATGGCCTCCAATCTTTCTATTTGTTTTGTACTTATATTTTTTTGTTCGAATAATTTTGAATAGGAAAATTTTTAATACTATATTTATATTCATATGAGTAGTATACAATTGAGCGTTTCAGCACAGTGTAGATAAGATGTTGAACTCTCCTCTGTGTTAATATATGAGTGATGTAGAATGCTCATTGATTTAGAACTCTCCTATATGAAAATCGAGTTGTAAAAGAAGGGGAGTGTTGGCGTAGTGCCGTTCTCCCCTGTGCAGTGAGATGTTTTTGAGGGTTGGGATGATGATGATGATGATGATGATGATGATGATGATGATGATTGTGTGTGTGTGTGTATGTGTGTGTGTGTGTGTGGTGTGTAATGTGTGATGGGTGGGATGGGTAACGGGGGTTCCGGGGATGTTTGAATTAAATGTGAATTCTTTTCGATGTGTGTGTGTGTGCTTGAACTCTCATGTATGAATATCGAAGTCTAGGGTTCGATATTGTGATGGGGCGGGGTGGGTAACGGAGTTCCGGGGATGTTTGAATTAAATGTGAATTCTTTTCGATGTGTGTGTGTGCTTGAACTCTCATGTATGAATATCGAGTGTAGGGTTTGATATCTATTACGTTTAGTGTATGATATATGATGCAGTATCGTTATTCTTTAGATAAAAGAATATCGAGAGAAAGATTAGGTATGTTTACTGGGAGAGATTTATGAAAATAAATGTAATAAGACATTCTGGTAAGGGGTGTTCCCTATGCAGAATCTCTCCTTGAGCTATTGTATCCAAGAGCGATGTAAAGGTTAAGAAAAGGTTAAATTCCACTCCCACATCGAGGTACGAGAAAATATAAATCTATTCCACATTGATGAAGTATAAGAATGGAAATGTAAATCTATGTGAGAGGGTCGCATGACAAAGAAATGTCCCCTCTAAGCATGATAAAAGTGGTACATAGCAAGTGTATATAAAATAAAAGCACTACCCATCTCTTTAAGAATGATAAAAAAAAATTGAGAGAAAAGTATAAGAATGCAAATGTAAATCTGTTTGAAAGGGTTTTCATGATAAAGGAACGCTCCCTCTAAGCACGATAACCTAAAAAGAATATTCCCTATAAGCATGATAAAAGTGGAACATAACATCGAAAATAAAATAAAAGCACTTACCATCTATTTAAAAATGATTAAGATAACGAGAGAAAAGTATCTCATCTTCAAGTAGATATGAGTAATACAAAACTGATCAATCAATACGATAATATATATACGCAAGTAGGGGTCTATAGTGTAGATATCCTAACTATTCATGGCAAGGTATCACCCTCCATATAAAAAAATTGTCTAGAAAATCTCCCCTCAGTATTACGAATACTCCACTGAACTACATCCCCCTTGGTATGTAGGTCAGAGAAAAAAAGAGTTAATCTCTCCAGACTGGTGACAGGGGTGATCAAAACATTCCTATTGCTGTAGCGAAGTCTAATTTTGTCAAATAACGTTAGGAAAAAAAAGAATATATTTTAAAATTAAACGAATGAATCTATATATTTGTATGAATGATGAAACAATACTATGAATGTGTTAGTATACCAAATGTAAAAAAAAAATCAAATGTTCAGAAAAATATATTTTGTACAAGTATGTATGTGTGTAAAGAAATGTGTAACTATATCACCCTCCCCTCCAAGATGTAGGGAACGAATCACAGTTAGTGTGCGCACGCAACATGGTGTTTGGGAAGGAGAGATACGGTTGGAGGGGGTGTAAAAAATGATGAACCTATATAAAGTTTAAACTATGATAATAAAGTTACTAGTAATACCTTCGAACTTATAACGTAGTCACAACTACTTTAAACATATAGCGTAATATGTAGACAGTAACACCTCTCCCGGACGGAGGGGGGGGAGCGGAGCATCTGTTAATAAATACCGCAGTACGGATGTGTGAGGAGGCAGTCGATTCTCTGGAAATATGGATCCTACAGGTAAGATAGAAAAGTTGTATACTGTAATTCATTTTTTATCTCTGTTTACGAAGAATGTTGAAGTAATACTGATTCGTGTGTGCTTATATGTATGTTTCAGATCATGAGATGCTACAGCTAAATCAACTAGCTGAAGGTGGAACACATCTTCCCACAAAGAAACTACGTGAATTAGATCAGTCCGTTCAACACATCATTCGATCCGTCAAAACCGTGAAGACCAGATATGGTGAACGGGTCGTCGTCGAAACATCAGATTTCCAAGTCTTCCTCCCGGAGAGATTCAAACACATGACCGCAGCGCAGAAAGATCTACTAAATCGTGGTGACTGCATACTCCAATACCATGGCGAGGAAACACTAGAAAGTGGTTTCAAACGACATAAATTGTCTTTTTTAAGCAGCCCGTAATGTCGTCAAAAGGTGAGTATAATTATTGAACAAAATTTCATAAAAAAAGTGATAATGTAGTTACTTGCATGTAAATGTGAAATCGTACATGTTGTATTAGAACTTAAAGTGTTAATTATCGCACGTCATGTAGTATTAGTAATTGAATGTAGTTACTTGCATGTAAATGTGAAATCGTACATGTTGTATTAGAACTTAAAGTGTTAATTATCGCACGTCATGTAGTATTAGTAATTGAGAGTGAACGTTGTAGGGTTAATTTTCATGGGTAATAATTACGTACATGTGATTATCGTAGTTCAGTTACGTTATTTCACATGCATGTTAGTTACGTTTGTTTGTTACACGTAAAAGTAACGTTGTAGGTGAAAAAAGAACGTTAATTTATATGTGTAAAACGTACTTGTGAATATCGTAGTTCAGTTACGGTATTTTACATGTATATGGTTTACGTTGTGTGTTTTTATCATTTATGTAAGGGAGAGAGCATTACGTAAAACAGTTACATACTATCTGAATATTGTAGTTACGTGATGATAGCAATAATTGTAAAATACATAATCATTATGTAACTATTTTCATATGTAAAAGTTACATGCATGTTACGTTCTACGTAAAGTATAGAGTTTACGTAAAATTGAGATTCATACATGTAAAAGTTATTAACATGTATGTTATTTCTGTTACCACCTTACATACATGTAAATCAATGTTCCCGTATGTAAAGTTAATCGAATGTTGTAATTGCTTTTTTCAGAAACGACGACAAGATGCTCCGATACTGCCACTGGACAACCCTCGATTCAGCAAGATGAAACCTGTTCGAACGTGACCCAGGCTGAACGATTACGATGTATTCACAGTGAGTCTGCTTTCAAAAATCGGTTAGCTACCTACGAAATTCGCAACTGTGTTAATATACTTGACCCCGTCATATTCTTAGCAGAATGCAAACCTTTAATTTTGAATGAAATTGATAAGGGCTTAAACATGTATAAATCAGGTCTTAAGATAGGACCCTGTTTATCCTGTCAATATGTCATAATATCACAAGAGAGCGATAATATTCATACATTTAACTTTAACAGTAAACTTGAGGTGATATTGCAATCTACAGATAAATCTATATGGTATGAAGAGAAGATTGTACAACCTATACTAGATCATATGGATAATTTTGAATCGCGTACCAGTTCAAAAGCTTTATACAGTATTGAGAAATTAACAATATATGTGACACAATACGATTCATTGAATGCAGGGATGTATACTGAATTACCCGACTTTATAAAATCGAAGAGAGCTGTTATTAACATTCGTAATACTGATAAATATTGCTTTGCATACTGTCTGTTAGCATCCAAATACCCGGTAGAACGTAACAAGAATCGACCCACCTCCTATAAAAGATATGATTTTCTTAACGAATTTAACTTTGAGAATATAACATTCCCCGTATCATTGAAAGATGTAGAAAAATTCGAGAATCAAAATTCAAATATTTCAATAACGATATACGGTGTTGAAAATAAATCGATTATTCTCTTATATCAACCAAGAGAGATAAAATCACATCATGTTAATCTTTTAATGTATAAAAGATATTATTGTCTGATAACAGACTTGTCACGTTTGCTAGGAAAGCAGCTAACTAAACATAATGGGCGAAAATGGTTATGTAACAATTGTAACTTGTATTTCACATCAGAATCACGTTTAAATAGCCATAAAAAGCGGTGTATGATGTTTCAAATTATCAGAATGCCCGAGGCTGGTAAAACTGATCTCGTTGAATTTAACGCATATTCGAAATGTCTAAAAGTTCCATTCGTGGTTTATGCAGACATAGAATGTATCTTACGTAAGGTAGATTTGTGTCAAGATGTATCCAGTAAAAGTTGGACACGTACCATTCATAAACATGAAGCGTATGCAATTGCATTACATTTGGTCTGTAGTTATGATAAAAATTTAACACGTTTCAAATCATTTGAAGGTCCATATGCAATTGAAAATTTTCTTAAATAATTAACGTCAATTGCAAATCAGGTCATTAATATATATGCTAATAAAATTGAAATAAGTATGAGAGATGTGGATGAGCTAGAATATCAAAATGCAACACGATGTCACATATGCAAACGTGAATTTCTTAACTCGTGCATAAAGGTTCGTGATCATTGTCATTTGACTGGAAGTTACGTTGGCCCAGCTCATAAGCACTGCAATTTAAATAGGAAAATGCCAGGATTCATACCAATATTCTTTCATTCCTTGTCAAAATACGATGCTCATTTCATAGTAAAGAAACTAGGTTACGATACGGAACCTATCAACTGTATTGCACAAACCTCTGAAAATTACTTATCCTTTAGCAAAAGATATACAAATTCGAATGGAATGAGTATATATCTAAGATTTCTGGATAGCTATCGTTTTTTGGATTCAAAACTTAGTAACCTTTCGGATATGCTAGAAGCAGATGATTTTCATTACACCAATAATATGTACACGAATCCTTTGCATAGACAACTGATGAAACGCAAAGGTGTCTTCCCGTACACGTATGTGGATTCTATAGAAAAATTATACGAGAATAGTCTACCATCCAAACATCAGTTTGATCATGTAAGCGATGAGGATTATAGTCATGCTAGAACGGTATGGAATGAATTCAATGTTAAAAATCTGGGTGAATATTTAAATATATATCTTAAGTGCCATACATTAATACTAACGGACGTGTTTGAACGCTTCCGTGAATTAAGTATCGGTTTGTACGGACTCGACCCGTGTCAGTATTACACACTTCCCGGGTTAGCCTATGATGCAATGTTAAGAACGACTAGTGTACAGATTTCATTATTAACAGATAAGACTATGCTAGATTTCTTCGAAAAAGGAATACGAGGTGGAATTTGCACTGTGTCCAAACGGTATGCAAAGGCGAATAACAGATACATGACTAGCTATGATAACACTCAACCAACTAATTATTTAATGTACGTTGACTGCAATTCTTTATATGGATATACAATGGAAAATAATAGCTTACCATACACTGATATAAGGTGGCTAACTGATGCTGAAATTAAATCAATAGATTTTATGTCTATTACAAGTGATTCTGACGTGGGATATGTGTTGGAAGTAGACTTTAAATATCCACAGGAACTTCATGATATACAAAATGATTTGCCATTATGCCCTTTGAATGAAATCGCGCCAGGTGATAAGTATACAAAATTGCTAACAACATTGAATGATAAAAATAAATACGTATTACATTATCTCAATTTTCAACAATGTGTTAAACTTGGTTTGATTCCATCGCGTATACATAGAGTAATAGGTTATAAACAATCTAACTGGATAAATCCTTACATTGAACTCAACGCTCGTAAACGTATTGAAGATAAGACGAAATTTGGTCAAAATCTATGGAAGTTAATGAATAATTGTGTTTATGGAAAATTTATAGAGAATGTAAAACGTTATAATTCATTTCATTTAGCTACCAGCTGGAAACGAGCGCGTAAATTTTTAGCTCGACAGACATGTATAAGGTACGTGATTTTTGATGAAAATTTAATAGGTATAGAATTGGTCAGAGATGAAATATTGATGAATAAGCCAATATACATAGGACAAGCAATCCTGGATCTATCCAAACATAAAGTGTATGATTTTTATTATGAAATTCTGAAGAAAAAATTGAAAGATGTAACTTTAATCTATACGGACACGGATGCTTTTCTCTTTGAATCTAGCTGCGATATATATGAATTTATTAAAACCAATATACATTTATTCGATACATCTAATTATCCAATGGATAATGTGTATGGTATTCCGTTAGCAAATAAGAAAAATTCAGGATTATTCAAGGATGAGCTAGCCGGTAGAGTGATGACTGAATATGTAGGGCTGAAATCGAAATTATATAGTTATCGATATGGTACTGAAGTGATTAAAAAATCAAAAGGTGTAACAAAAGATTCGATGAGATTCATAACCTTTGAACAATATCTCTCATGTATTACACATCCTGACACTATACATCGAAGCATGCAGACATGTTTCAGAAGTTATAAACATGATGTTCATACCATTGAATCTAATAAGATAGCTTTAAGTGGTATCGATACAAAACGATACATTCCCAATAATTCATTTTCAACATTAGCATGGGGACATTATGCTATAGAAAATTGTCAAGTGTAAATTTCTTTTTCTTTTCTCAATAAAGCATAGATTCAACTGAGTTAAAAGGTATTACTAGGCCACGATAATAACATATTACTGTATTTCAAAAAATAAAATAATTGAGTTTCAAGTATAATTGTAAAGTGTGTTACAACTGAGTTAAAAGGTATTACTAGGCACATGATAATAACATATTACTGTATTTCAAAAAACGAAATAGTTGAGTTTCAAGTATAATTGTAAAGTGTGTTACTAATTACATGATAATAACATATTTACTTCATTTGAAAGATAACGTGTTGCTTTTTTTATGTTTATGTTAGGGGTGAAGGAATATTTTTTCCTATTCATGTCGTTTTGAAATGTTAGATAGCAGAAATCAATGAAATGTTAATTCAACTATAATCATGTATGATTTTTTATTAAAATATATTTACTAATTATATCAAAATGTTATTATCATGTCTCCGTTAAGGGGTGAGGGGAGATTTATATATATATATATATATCAATGTGAACTAGCATGTACAAAGGCTCTTATTTCAGCTATAATCATGTATGATGTTTGTTTAACGTATATTACTAATTACTTCAAATTGTAATTATCATGTTTACGTTAAGGGTAGGTGAATTTATATATACTCAATGTGAACTAGCATGTACGTTATGTTAAAATCTCTACAATTAAATGTTAATTCAACTATAATCATGTATGATTTTTTTTTTAAAAAAAGTATAAAAATGTTATTATCATGTTTAAGTTAAGGAGATGTGAACTAGCAGTTACAGAAGATGTCAGGAATCAATGTGAACAAAAAAATAAAACACAATATATCATTAAAATTATATTTCTTTATTGAGTTGTGTGTTTTTTATTTATACAATGTCCACCTCATTAATCCATTCACGGGTAGGAAATCCTAACCATTTCACCAGAATCCTATCACCACGACGTCTGATGATCCTTTCAACTAAATACGTGTCTGGATATTGAGTTTTCTGTAATTCATAACCGTAGAATGCTCCTTCAATCAGTTTACCCTCCAGATCCTCGATGAGATAGGTCAATGGATGTGTCCTTTGCACTGTACGTATCCTAAAGGCTTCAACACTCCAATTTGGTAGATAACCTTTCTCCATAACACCTTTATGCTTAGAAATCCTCACGTAGTCACCAACACGATGAAGCCTAGATCTTCGCTTCTCACGCAGACTTCTATCATATTTGTATACGCTGAGCAGGAGAGAATTATCACGAACTTCTACAGGCTTCATACGAATCGTTCGATGGTAAGTATTATTGTATGTATGAATAATTCTAGGTAGTATGTTTATCCATTGATATGAGCCTTGAACAATAAATTCCTTATGCAAAATCAGTTTGATCGTTCTTATTAAACGTTCCACTGCTGCAGCCTTAACGTGAGTGAATGTACTGTAATGATTAATATTATTACGATTCATTAGTTCGCGGAAATGTTTATTGTAAAACTCCCTTCCTTTATCAGATTGAACATTCTTCGGAAACGATTCCATTTCATTCAATATCTCCTCCATAGCAGTCGAAACGTTAATACCACTTTTATCACGTAATGGTCGTGCATAAGCCATCTTGGAATAAAAATTGCATGCAAGAAGAATATACTTATAATTCCTATTGTCTCTTGCATAATTAGACATGTCCATAAGATCTATTTGTACTAAATCGTTCATTCCTTTGCTTATGATCTTACGACGTAAAAATCGTCTTCTAGCTGGTGCATGTAACTCGGTTGCAATGCGACGTTTAATCATGCTATAATATTTGATGTTTTAAGTTCTGTAATAATTTCTTCTATCTCGGGTGAGTGATTCAAATTACCTGCATCCCTCGACGCAACTAATAATCTTAATCTGTTTATTATTTCATTCGGATCGTTCCAGTAGATGTAATCTAATTTTCTCTGCGGTACATGTTCTTTCCAACGTAAACCAAATCCAGTTCGATTACTAACAAGGTCACGAATGATATGACGATACTTGAACCCTCGATTTGCTCTTAAACGTCCATCTCTTGAATAGCCGTGTCTGTAAACTTGAGTATTTTGTAAGATTTGCGAATACACGTCTAAATCATCATCTGTGTACGATGTCTTGCGAGGTAAACGTTTAAATAATAATTCATATAAGCCTGCTGTGGGTTCATACGTTTCTGTTCCTATCTGAACACCATCAGATTTAAACACAACTGTCTTGTTACCCAATTTATACTCATTATCCTCGTAACGTATGCCGTAAGTATTGTCCATGTCACTCGAACTGGCAGTTCGAACCTTGTGTAGATACTTTGACACGAGATCAGATCCGTTAGCATCATCTGTAGTTTCGTCGTCATCGTCATTGTTGTCTTGGTGTGCTTTCGCTATTACTTTCAATGGTTCGGTTACAGGTTGAAGAACTTCAGACATGACTCGTTGCGTTTCGAATTTCATTCCTTTGAGAGAACGTAACTTTTCTCTTATTGCCCTACTGTGACGGGCAATGGATTCCTTAAGTCTTATAGCTTCAACATCCATATCGAAATGAATGTATAATTAATCAGCTACTGCTAATTTATATGAAACTATCAGTTCTATACTTAATATATGACCATCTTTAGCACGTCCGGCTGGCGCTGTAAACGATAGAATATCGCCAGTTTCAACTCTTACAGGATATCTTTCAACTAATCTTCCGTTTATTGCAAACAATGTATCATTTACAGCATGCGGATGTACCGATGATACAATAGAACACGAGAGTACACTTCCATTTCCAGGAACTTTATAGTATTCGAGTCCCGATGTTAACGTATACCTTAAAGAGGGACCTCGAAACGGACGTGTTTGCAATGAAATTATGAGTTGTGCTTTCAATTGTTGTAACATAGTGTTTACAACATTTCTCATTCGTGTTTTCATAGTATGAATATCATTATTTATAGTGATTAGTTTATTATCAAGTTCCGTTTGTCGTGCGGTTAGTTCTTTCACTTCTTTTTCTACAGCTGTAGTAATAGTCTCGCTAGCGGAGGTGATTGTTCTAGTTAACTGACTTTGTAATTCATTCTGTTTCCGTGTAATAGTATCAGCAATGTTTGTTATAGTCTCAGTTAAACCTGTTTGCAATTCATTATGTTTCTGTATAAAGAAATGATTAACATAACTCATGGTGACTGCATCACTATCATCTATCGGGTCGGCTAAATCCTTCAATCTCTTCATTCGAAATGATAGAGTTTCATTAGAATCGTGAATTGGAATCCTATCATCTACATATTTTTTATTAGGAACGTCGTGTTCGTGAAGGGGGTCCAACAGCGTTTTCATTCTTATACCATCTATAATGACATTATTTTCGGAATCACGTTTAAATGCATATTTACTTAAGTACTCCATTAAATTGTTGTATTGGATGTCGAGCGATTTTTGTATGTGATCCCTAAGCATAGCTTCAAACTCGCCCATACGCTGATACGAGGTCTGCTCACTGAAGATCTGCATTCGATTCTCGACGTCAGCCGTATGCGTATCCACATAACGTTTAGTCGATGCATCGTCACCTTCTTCAGGGTCGTGAATATTGCACAACCGCTTTCCCTTGAATCGATAGTTTCCCGATCCATCTCTAGTTATGATATATCGATTGAACACACCCCTAGAGGGTATGATTCTTCGGGATCCGAACCTGTCGATACTCATTGCTTAAGTGATGGATTATTCTATTTATTCATTCTGATAAAGCGATCAAAACCGTGACGGTAGCGTCCCTCGTTCAGTGGATATTCTGGTACTATAACAACAAAGGATCGTTCATCACTCTCCCATATATGTTTACACATATCCTTAAATTCATCATAGGACATATCGGTATTTACATAATCTTCGTATATATGTTTTAAATTGAGATTATCCTGTCTAAAGAATATAATCATATTTGCATTATCTCTAATTAAATGTTTAGGTACTTTAGCATATGATTGTGCTAAATATATAGCATCGACATTACGATGTCTACCCATACTGTAATATGAAGCTATCTTACCCTGTTTTTCATTTATCACATCATCAAATACGAATATCGAATTTTCTCTAGCATCCGACGTTTGAATCACTTTATCACCATCATCGAACGTAAATACACCTATATCGGGTATAGTTTTCAGTAACCTGAGTAAATATCGATATTTAGGTTGTTGCAACGATTTCGAGTATATGTAGAGGTTTTCGAATCTCAGACCGTTCTCGTGAATAAGCAGGTTGAGTAAAACGTTCGTTTTTTCAGCATTTGAACTGCCCAGTATGAGCGCTCTAACGTTACTCGGAAACAACGTACCGTGTCGTCCTTTGCGAATGTCATCCTCGAAATCTATCACCTGTATGGGTAGCGTACACTTTTGCTTTACTATCTCCATATCGCGACTAATACTTATAAAGCATAAGTTTTGTCTTTTATTTCGTTCGTGATAAGGGCAATCTATGTCTTTACTGGATTTAGCCAATCGTCATAGGAATCGTATACTTATAAAGCGCACGTTTTGCCTTTTTTATTTCATAGTGAGACATGCGCTCTACACGTGCACGCAAAGGTTCGGGAATTCTTAATTCCTTGATTAATTCATTACCATTTGAGGCACATTTACCGGGTTATCGTTTCTGCGGTCCCGGAACGAAACTACATAAACGCTTGCAGAGAGGTGACTTACCGGTGAACGGGTTAGATTCAGCGTGTCTCGATCACGATCGGGCTTACGCAGAGAGTACTGATACAGAATCTCGTCGTCTAGCCGATAAGGTGTTGGTAGAGAAAGCTTGGAGACGTGTAAAGTCTGCCGACGCTTCTTTGGGCGAACGACTTGCAGCTCGACCTGTGACTACACTTATGAAGGGTAAATTGGCAGCAGGCGCTGGCATGCGTAAACGTCGCAACAAGAGAGGTGGTTTCTTACCTTTGCTACCACTTTTAGCAGCTCTAGGTGCAGCAGGTGGTCTAGCTGGAGGTGCTGCTCAGATTGCTACGGCTGTCAATAAGAAACGTTCGGATGCAAAACAACTTGCGGAATTAACACGTCACAACGAGCGCATGGAATCTTTGGCTCAGGGCAAAGGTCTTCGCCGTAAGAGACGTCGTAAGGGTAGAGGATTATATCTTCGATCAAAAAACTCGGGGCGAGGCCTATATTTATCCCGGAAAAAGCCCTGAGTGCTAACGAGATCGATTCGTATGCACGACGTCTACACATTCCACATTTTAGAGGTGTCTACATGATCGATAAACTACCTCCACGTCCTCGATACTATGAGAGAATAGTAGTGAATCTGGATACATCAAATAACCCTGGTACACATTGGGTTGTTGTACGTAAGGATGGTGACGTTGCCTACTACTTTGACAGTTTCGGCGATCTGAGACCTCCGGAAGAGATAGAAACGTGCCTTTCGGGTGTCAAGCTCCTATATAATACGACTAGATTTCAAGAATTCGATTCTGTGATTTGCGGTCACTTGTGCCTTCAGTTTCTCCTCGATGAGTTACACGATCACCGTGAGTGGTAGTGATACCAGCTTCTCTACATGTCTAAATCCGCCATTACATCTGGATCCTAACGGACATTACGAGATAGCTCTATTGAATTTTGAGACTTTTTACTCAATTCCGAATGTGGACGAGAGTAATAATCTATTCCATTACGTTCGCGATGGAAAAGTCGAACGTATAGTAATTCCACCGGGTACTTATGAATTGGATGATATCGCCAGATTGATCAAGGATACTCTCGACATCGGTGACGACTTTATTCTACGTGCTAATAATAACACCATGAAATCAGAAATTCAATCTCCCTATATTATCGACTTTAGTCGTGAGAGATCTATTGCTTCACTTCTCGGTTTCACCTCTAAACAGAGGGTACCGGCAAACGTGCTGACCGAGTGTAATGATTTGGTTAACATATTCAAAGTCAGCATCATACGTATGGAGTGTAGTCTTGCAACGGGATCTTTCATCAATGGTAAAAGTGGTCATTCTCTGTATGAATTTTTCCCATCGGTACCTCCAGGTTATCATATCTCGCAGGAACCATCAAGTCCTATATATTTACCAATCATCGATACGAATCTCATTGATCATCTCGACATTAGAGTGGTAGACCAGAACGGCGATAAGTTAGATTTCAGGAACGAAACCATCACTGTACGATTGCACATACGTCGTAATGGGTATAAGTTTTAAGAGACGATGCTATATTAAAAAACATCTCTCGAGATTGACCTCTACTCGATCATCGACCCGCAAGCTAATCACATCGTCTAATCGAAGATTTCTCGCTAACTTAGGCTTCAAGGTTCTATGATGGATGTGTTGGACGTGACCGGGATTCCAACCTTTGATGATAAGATCAGTAAGGAGGAAGAACACGTATTCCTACCGTACAATACGCCAGCTCTCGATGTGAACGATGAAATTAGAATTCCATGTCAAGCTGAAGATTTGTACACGCTTCCTAGTAGAAGTTATCTCTACATTGAGGGGACTCTCACTAAACCCGACGGCACCGTTGCCACATCGAAATTGAGTAACAATGCTATGGCATTCCTATTCGATGAGATTCGTCTGGATATGAATGGAACGACTATTGATAGAACTAGGAATCCGGGCATTTCATCAACGATGCGTAACTATGCTGCACTGAATGAACTGGAATCGAATCGTTTACTAAATGCTGGATGGATCTATCCTGGAGGTGTGGTAGACATCGTGAATACATCGAATGGTATCTTCAATGCTATCGTTCCTCTTTCGATGTTGCTGGGTTTCGCCGACGATCACAAGGAGGTCATACTTAATAGCAAGTTTGAACTTATTCTCATTAGATCTAAGGATTCTAATAATTGTATCATTGGAAACGATCCTACAACCATACAACTAACTAGACTCGAATGGAGGATGCCTGTACTTCGACTTTCAGATTCTGAACGAGTTGATAAACTTAAACTCGTCAAATCGGATAAACCTCTACACGTCGCATTTCGAACCTTGGACCTTCACACTCAACCTGCTGTACCTCAAACTAAAGCGTTCACATGGAACATTGCAACCACGACTAAACTTGAAAAACCACGTTTCGTCATAGTCGGTGCACAAGTGGATAGATTGAATCATCTCGCTAAGGGTGCTTCTCTATTTGATAATTGTAATATCACCAATCTGAAACTTTATCTCAACAGTGAATCTTACCCCTATCACGATATGAATTTGGATTTCGCCAATTCGAAATTTGCATCTCTGTATGATCAATATTCCAAATTTCAATCATCCTACTATGGAAAGGAGAATTACCCTCTTTTGAAAAGGAACGACTTTCTGAAATATGCACCGCTATTCGTCATCGATTGCTCTCATCAACCTGAGGATACTGTGACGGGGGCAGTGAATGTCAGATTGGAAGTTCAAGCATCGTCAAATTTTCCTGCACAAACTTCATTATTCTGTTTAATTATTCATGATAAATTATTCACTTATAAACCATTAACTCATGTTGTACAATCTATCATATAGGTGTAATAAATAAAACATTACAAATTCAAATTATCTTTTTATTGACTTTAACATACATCTCCAATATCCTCTTCCTTGCACTCCTGCTTTTTGCATCATATGAACATAATGATTTATGAATATCATACAACTGATATAAATTTCTTTCAATATATGGAATTAGTCTTTTAAGTCCATTGAATGCAGTACTATTCAGATTTATACTGCCCACATTTAAACATGTATTCACAAACGTTATTTCTTGCATCTTATTCATACATAACATTATATTAAATGCATATATTATATTTTCACTGTACGGTGAACATGGATGCTTACCATCTTTCAGATACGTATCCAAAACACACAAATTTGACATTATTACCTCCCAATCCTCTTTTGTAATATACACAAACGTATCGTCATGTGTGGCTTTAATGTAAAGTGATGGGAGTTCATTGTATAATCCTATGTTCACACGAAAGTCAATGCTGATGGAGATGTCGTTATCGTTCATGCACACACTATTTACCATCACTCGCAACTTCCTCCTCTACTTCTTCTGCGAAGGGTGTGAAGGGTTCGAACATCATTATGATGAAACTGTCTTGATCGAACGTCTTCTTGGCTTTGACGATTCTCGGTTTGCAGTTCGTCTTCTTCTTTTTCTTGTCTCCTTTCTTACTGGATCTGCGGACATACACGAACTATGTCTCAACATCGTGAATATTTAATACACTTGTTAACGTAAAACTCTTATTATTTTATACTCACTTTTCTATGACTTCCTCCTCGGGTTTCGATGTACCGATATCCTTAAACGGACGATCATTGTACGGACCGCACACATCTTCACCTTGATCCTGTTCGGACTGGCATGCCACATCTTCACTTTGGGCTTTACTGAAATAAACATATTTATCATTAGTTATATAACACATAACAACACTTTCACGTTAACGCACAATTATAATTCTACTTACCCGAGATACACTTTACAATTCTTTCCGCATTAAGCATAAGATGTGATCGAATCATGATGGGAAGGATTCTTGCAAATCACTTGATGCATCTTTCCATCACACGTTTCATCGTGGTGCTCAACCCAATGCTTTTGCAAATCTTCGAAATTGCGTAGATTCTCCCAGAATCTGGTATCACTTTCAATGATAGGTGTTGTTGTTCCACTCATCTTGACGTTGCGATGTGAAGTGAGAATGCATTCGTTCCCTAGTGAGCAGATGGGTGATGAAACCTGATCATACCTGTCTCCCCCCTCACCATCCTATCGTCGATTGTACTTAACGTACGGAGGGTTTGTGTGAAGTGAGGACACGTTCGTTCCCGAGCTGGCGGGACAGGGTGAGACCTGTTAATTCGAATTTACTCACATATGCACAAATCTTGAGGAATGACAACACGTCATCACCCTTATACTTCAATGTGGAATAGATTTATATTTTCTCGTACCTCGATGTGGGAATGGAATTTAACCTTTTCTTAACCTTTACATCGCTCTTGGATACAATAGCTCAAGGAGAGATTCTGCATAGGGAACACCCCTTACCAGAATGTCTTATTACATTTATTTTCCTAAATCTCTCCCAGTAAACATACCTAGTCATTCTCTCGATATTCTTTTATCTAAAGATTAACGATACTGCATCATATATCATACACTAAACGTAATAGATATCAAACCCTATACTCGATATTCATACATGAGAGTTTAAGCACAGACATCGAAGCACTAAACGTAATAGATATCAAACCCTAGACTCGATATTCATACATGAGAGTTCAAGCACAGTCATCGAAGAATTACTATCAATACATTTAATTCAAACATCCCCGGAACCCCCGTTACCCACCCCGCCCCATCACAATATCGAACCCCAGACTTCGATATTCATACATGAGAGTTCAAGCACACACACATCGAAAAGAATTCACATTTAATTCAAACATCCCCGGAGAGTTCAAGCACAGTCATCGAAGAATTACTATCAATACATTTAATTCAAACATCCCCGGAACCCCCGTTACCCACAACGCCCCATCACAATATCGAACCCTAGACTTCGATATTCATACATGAGAGTTCAAGCACACACACATCGAAAAGAATTCACATTTAATTCAAACATCCCCGGAGAGTTCAAGCACAGTCATCGAAGAATTACTATCAATACATTTAATTCAAACATCCCCGGAACCCCCGTTACCCACCCCGCCCCATCACAATATCGAACCCTAGACTTCGATATTCATACATGAGAGTTCAAGCACACACACACATCGAAAAGAATTCACATTTAATTCAAACATCCCCGGAACCCCCGTTACCCATCCCACCCATCACACATTACACATCACACACACACACACACACACACACATACACACACAATCATCATCATCATCATCCCAACCCTCAAAAACATCTCACTGCACAGGGGAGAACGGCACTACGCCAACACTCCCCTTCTTTTACAACTCGATTTTCATATAGGAGAGTTCTAAATCAATGAGCATTCTACATCACTCATATATTAACACAGAGGAGAGTTCAACATCTTATCTACACTGTGCTGAAACGCTCAATTGTATACTACTCATATGTTCTATATTTTGTGCTTTATGAAATAAAATTACTTTATTTTTGTTATCCGTATGTGTAATTGTACAATATAGAGTGACCAAAATGGAATAAAGTAGGTTTAATATTTTGTTGTTAAATATATAAAATCTATACTTGTCCGAAAAATTCTGACAGTCACTGTAGTTGTTACATGCCTGCGTAGATCTTTGTATGTCATATGCAGAAAATAACAAACGTCCCATAGTAATCGTACTGCTCCACGAACAGTATGAATTGGTGCTTTTATACTTTAATTATTATAGTTTGAATATCTTATAGATATACATCTCTTCCACTTGAAAGTGCATTATGTATTAAATGAACTACGCAACCTATCCCTACTAAAGACCTGTTTAATTTGTTTTTAAGTTGTTTTAATACATTGGTTTACCCTTTCCTCCAACACCTCCAAAGTTAGTCTCATTGTCACACTCATTTAACTGTAATATATTACTTTGAACACCTTCAGTGATATCAAAATATTGGGCCAGAAGAGGAAATATTTTATATGCTTGTGATTACTGGCATCTGTACTGATCCCAACATAATTCATTTTGTTAGCCTATTTTTACATTGTCTTTAATGAAAAGTGATTGTAACAATTGCCTGTGTTGGTTTTTATACCTGAAAACCGAACAGCTACATTTGAATATCTAAACAGCTCACAAATGATTCTTTATGTGCATGCGGAACTATTGCAAGAACGAACGATGCTTCATAGCTTCGTGAAACGCAAATATATCTTCTGCTGCAACAACCTTATTCGATTCTGTTTGACTACCACTAGAGAAATTGGTCAGCTGTCTGGAAGTTGAGGTGCTTTAGCCGGTGAAATCTTGCTGAGTTCTTCCCTTTGCTCAGCGCCTCACGATGATGGGTTTTGTGACGGGCGAGGAGTAAGGATTGGGGAGAATTAAACTTGGACGGGGATTTCTGTAGAGTATCTCCGCATGGATTATCTTAGCTGGATTCAGGGTGTGGGTGCGTCCTAACTGGTGGTGTACCTCTGACAAAATTATCTCGACTGTTTAACATATCAGTTTATTGTGTTCCTTAATCTCTCGTTGAGCTCTCCACCTGTGATGTCACTACTCGTGTAGAAGTGTGATACACCCTGTGTCCCGTGTCTGTAGTGTGATGCAGCGTAGTTTATTTCTCCTACGCGAATAAATTTAAGTGTTCGAAGATACACTAATATCTCGTCAATTTAACTTTCCGAAATATGTATAGTTTCTTGCATCCGGACGGAGTTCTTGCACTTCGTGTTCCTCGGTGTGAGCAGTGCAGAGTGTAATGTATGTAATTCTCTCACATGTGAATAAATGTAACTGTTCGAAGATTCACTGATGTCTGATGCGCGGCCAGATACATCGAGTTCCTTGTGTAGTTTGCAGAGTGTTCTATCGTCTACTATCGAAGTTCTGCCATTATGAGTTTCTCTCCCACTCTTGCTACTTTTTGAAATTTGAAAGCTCACTGATGTGTAATTAGTTTGACATTGTCTGATTTGTATCCCCTATTCTGATAAAGGTTCAAATTTCTCAGTTTGGACGTTTTTTCGCCAAGCTTTCTCTTTTCTCACCAGGGAGATAAATTATGTGCACTCACGTCTCCCCAACTTCTGGTAAAATCCTGCGGTCTGTTGTTTGGAGCAGGAACCAGACTCTATGAAAGAACTTTGTACCGCCAAGCTGGCGTCGTAAACTGCCTCAAGCTAAATCATACAATAGCTAATAGTTTCCGAGTGGTTGCAAGTATGTGCACCTGTCTGAGAAGATTCAATAACGTTTCTGTATTATTCGTATATGTCGAATATGATCTTTAATTATAACTTAACTGTCCTTGTGGGTTATTATTATTATCACTAATTATTATTATTATTATTATTATTATTATTATTATTATTATTATTATTATTATTATTATTATTATTATTATTATTATTATTATTATTATTATTATTATTATTATTATTATTATTATTATTATTATTATTATTATTATTATTATTATTATTATTATTATTATTATTATTATTATTATTATTATTATTATTATTATTATTATTATTATTATTATTATTATTATTATTATTATTATTACTATTACTATTATTATTATTATTATTATTATTATTATTATTATTATTATTATTATTATTATTATTATTATTATTATTATTATTATTATTATTATTATTATTATTATTATTATTATTATTATTATTATTATTATTATTATTATTATTATTATTATTATTATTATTATTATTATTATTATTATTATTATTATTATTATTATTATTATTATTATTATTATTATTATTATTATTATTATTATTATTATTATTATTATTATTATTATTATTATTATTATTATTATTATTATTATTATTATTATTATTATTATTATTATTATTATTATTATTATTATTATTATTATTATTATTATTATTATTATTATTATTATTATTATTATTATTATTATTATTATTATTATTATCATTATCATTATCATTATCATTATCATTATCATTATTATCATTATCATTATCATTATCATTATCATTATCATTATCATTATCATTATCATTATCATTATCATTATCATTATTATTATTATTATTATTATTATTATTATTATTATTATTATTATTATTATTATTATTATTATTATTATTATTATTATTATTATTATTATTATTATTATTATTATTATTATTATCATTATCATTATCATTATCATTATCATTATCATTATCATTATCATTATCATTATCATTATCATTATCATTATCATCATCATCATCATCATCATCATCATCATCATCATCATCATCATCATCATCATCATCATCATCATCATCATTATCATTATTATTATTATTATTATTATTATTATTATTATTATTATTATTATTATTATTATTATTATTATTATTATTATTATTATTATTATTATTATTATTATTATTATTATTATTATTATTATTATTATTATTATTATTATTATTATTATTATTATTATTATTATTATTATTATTATTATTATTATTATTATTATTATTATTATTATTATTAACAATAATAATAACAATAATGATAAAAAATAAGAATAACGTTATTATTAACAATAATAACAATAATGATAAAAAATAAGAATAACGTTAATAATAATAATAATAATAATAATAATAATAATAATAATAATAATAATAATAATAATAATAATAATAATAATAATAATAATAATAATAATAATAATAATAATAATAATAATAATAATAATAATAATAATAATAATAATAATAATAATAATAATAATAATAATAATAATAATAATAATAATAATAATAATAATAATAATAATAATAATAATAATAATAATAATAATAATAATAATAATAATAATAATAATAATAATAATAATAATAATAATAATAATAATAATAATAATAATAATAATAATAATAATAATAATAATAATAATAATAATAATAATAATAATAATAATAATAATAATAATAATAATAATAATAATAATAATAATAATAATAATAATAATAATAATAATAATAATAATAATAATAATAATAATAATAATAATAATAATAATAATAATAATAATAATAATAATAATAATAATAATAAAATTATTAATAATAATATTATTATGTATTAATTATTTATTATTTATCGGCCGTGTCCTATAAGGACTGCTTCATAATTAGTTGGCACTGCAAGTATGCATATTTTTAACCAAATGTTGAAATCACGAACTAAAATTTTGCGGGATAATTTCGTAAAAGTTGGTAATATACTCAGATGAAGACCACTTATCGAGTTTACAATTTCTTTTGTCGTTCTGAAATGCCAGCAGAGTCCAAAAAGCTTATCTTACTTAAGTATGTCCTCAATTTAAAAGAATATACATATAAAATGTACTTTTTAATGCTATACTTACATTCTTTTAAAAGTGTCTCAAGTTCATTACTTCAATTATTAAGGCTCTCAAATTTATCCACGTATTCTTCTCGGAAGTGAACTTTTCGTTTCGAAATAATTTTATTTTAAAATTCCACAAAATCATGTCATCAGTAGCTGTGGATCGGGTTCAGGTTCAGAATTACCGTCCACGTGAATGCTAACGTCACACAAACCACAGAACCTACAAACACGTGGCAGGTTCTAAGAGAGGGGGGGGGGCGGAATCAAACAGCAAAGTCACAGAGGATCGATTATAGTGTTGCTTCCATTGTCAATGTTACTGCGAGATTGGCAATATTTATTTATTTTTTTAATTTACGTCCTCCAACGCTAAGTCATATCGGACAGTGAATGAATTCGGTGAAATGATGCTCAAATGAGTCTGGGGTCCGTGGAGCTTAAAGTTACCAGACATTCGCCTTGAAGGATAAGGGAAAAAAACCGAAAAAACCTTATCCAGGTAACTCGCCCTGACCGAGATTCGAACTCGAGACGTCTTGAACGTGAGGCAGACAAGCTACCATCTACGCTACCGAGGCGGACAGATTGGCCATATATCGCTGGTCTTCGTCAGCCACGATGTTGCCATCTGGAAACTTCTATCGTAAGGATTGATGAAAGACTATTTTTTGGCGGTAAAACTCGTGTAAAATAATTTTTAGCACTCACTGCTTTCGCCGACTTTTTATGTCTTTGTCAGGACATTCGTCTTCTAGCACAAAATCGCTAATTATCCACCAAATCTGCTATGTATGGCAACCCTAACTTCAGTCCTTTTAATTCTACTTGGAAGATGAGAAGTTCTAAAAACATACTGAAATGCTAATGAGTAGATAGATTAAGGGAAGGCAGGGCCGCTGTTTAAAGGCAAGATGGAGCTCATGCGTAATCTAGGGAATACCGGAGAGGTGGCAGAGAGTGAGCAGGGTGTTGTAGGTATTCGAGAACAATTCACGCACAACTTCTAGGGTGTGCAGCAGTGAATATTATGCTTAGAATGTTGCTCTTCTGGTTATCTATTCTATTCTCTTACCAACTAAGTTACACAAATCTTCACCCTAATATAGATGTAAGCTATCGCGTTTATGCGGTGTGTTGAAATCTTCCAAGGAGCTTAGGCATTTTCTATCATATTCTAACTCCATGATATATTTTTGTAGGAATTCTAGAGATCCATCATTAGCATTTTGATACTATTTTAATCGCTTTTCGTCTGATTACTTTTAGGCACTTTTCAGTCTTCAGTCTGCTTTCAGTGTATTTTCAGTCGCATTTATATGTAAGTATTTTTATCCAGTTAGAGTTATTTATGGTGTTTGGAGATGTTTTTAGAATTCTTGCATTTTTTTAGAAGCTGAAAATATTTTCATGTCCATTTATCTCGTTCACGGGAATTTTTTCTTTTTTATAATTAATCCCTGTGTTTTATTATAGCTTGATGAGTTTATGACAGAAGTTCTTCAGCGTGTAAGTCCATATTAGTTGAAAATATAAGTCCTTCAATTTTGAAATCTTTCAAAAGCTATTTTTAATTAATTCAAGCTAATGTATAAGTGAAATATGCTAAATCAACAGAAGTAGGTAATATTTGAGGCATCCTTTGTTCTTTTATTCATATTTAATATATCTTAAGATCAAAAAGCCATTATTTTAAAGTCATTTTTATATTTTTAGCTCAGTAAAATCCGCGCCATATAAAGAATTTTACGAAGATCTATTTTGATAAAGAAGAAATATTATAACTTGGTAAGTTAGTTGGAGACCTATCGATAGGTTGCATTAACAAAGCAAAGTGAATTACATTTGATTCAAACTGTAAATACAAACCGGTTTTAATGAAGTGGCAGATTAGAATTGTATTATGTACAGACAAAATTACGAACTAAACGAGGAAGACTTTATACTCTTATTACCAATATTGTTTTTACTTTTGTCCCATATACTCTGATTTTTTCGACTGATTATTTGTCGGACTTTGTTCCTGTCAAATATGAGAAATGACTAAAGCTATTACCGGAACTTTGTCTTTGTTTACTAAGCAAATTATGTATAATGTGAGGCAGCAGTTCATTGGAATTTGATCAGCCGCCCCTTGTGCTATGTACTTATCTGAGTACTTAAGACAACAGAGTTTACGAGACCAAAATGCAATGAACCGAAAATATGTATTAAACTGAGAAAACAATATTCGAACATTTTGCGCTGTATTTAAATTTGCCACTCGGCTGGCTCAAAGTTCAACTGCACATTCAAGTGAGCAAATATTTATAGAGATATGCAAAAATATTTAAAAGGGACTAATCACAGACTAACATTGTTAATAAAACATAAACTAACTAATAGTACTCCAAATGTTAAACAATATCGAACAACAATGAGCACTACATTACACTATTTACATCTGAGAGAAAATGTTCGAAGTGTCCTCCACCAGCATCTATACATTTTTGCACTCGTCCCGACACATTCTCTGAAGTTTTACGGAGATGATATCGAATTAAGAGAAGGTTATTTCCAGCAAGATGGAGCAACGTGCCAAACATTAATGACACCATGGAACTTGTAACCAGTTTCTTTGATAATCCAATAATCTCAAAAGGTCTGTGGCTCCACAGATCACCTGACCTAACCTCACCGGATTTTTTTCTTCTTCTATTTCACAAATTCATTTATTTTCCTCAAGCAAATATTGAGCAACTGTAAAATTTAAAAATAGATTACCGAACAAGGAATCAATTTCAATGACAGTCATAGGTATTTAAAATGTCCACATGCGTGAACAAAATTCTTCAATTTCATCTTCTGACTAGGGTCAATCCTAAACAAAATGTCCGGATATCAGAATAAAGCAATTTTGGCTTCACATCTACAAAACTCTTTATTTTTCATGTAAATGCCCATTTAATTCTTATGAATGTTCCATGTTTGTTATATTTATGTGCAGACAGAAGCAGTTTTACCTTGTATTTCTGTTTTACCTAGTCTACTAACGACCAATATATAAAATGATTTACTTAGCAAAATATTTACTTTTTAGTGTTAGTTAAATAAAAACCATCACATAACAGTATTCATACATTCAAGAGGTTTTATTATTCCCAGCAGACGCAAAAGTTTCTTTTAATCGTGTGCTGTACAGTGCAAGTAACATTAGAAAGCAAATATTAATTTAATTTTAAATATGAACAAAGGGAAATGGCGGATATGATATATAAACACAGCCTTCCTCTACCTTTTCCATTGCACACTGTTACAACTATTGATACGTGGCTTATCGTCTTTTCTCAATATACCATAATTAGTCTTGTGTGAGCACTATTGGTACTTCTGCATGGCACGTGCTGTCAACGATAGGCGTATCAGCAAATAACCAACAAGGCTCTCCCACCCTTCGCTGCACTACTCCCCGCTAAAGTCATGAGTGGAGAAAGATGTAATTTCGTACCGGTTTCCATGTCACGAATTCATAGAGTTGTAAAATAATAGTGCTGAAACTGAGAACTTGTAGTGACTTCCTTAGCTTCTGTGGCTTTTTGTTGATAAGTAAGGCATTTCACTGCGTCTTGAATAATGTAGGCACGACCGCATTAGGAGTATGCATATACTGTCCAGCAACGCAAAGAAGGTCCCTGAAAGGAATGTGCTGTCTTACACAGTGGGACAAGGACAGCAAATGTGTGTGGCAGAGATCGCCTGCTACACAAGGAGCAGAACCGTTAAAAACATACACCCTATTCACTCTGTACACTAAAACCGAGAATATACATTCACAAAAGTAGCAGACGTCAGAATTTTTTTGAATGGTCTGTAACTGTACTGACATGGAGTGTCATAAAGCTGTCCAAGGAGGGTGTGGGAACCTTCACCAACCCCTTGTGCCTCAGGCCTCGGAGACTTACTTTCCTATGGAGGACAGTAATTTAAAATCGCACTTCTGCCCCTTTTAAGGCAATGCCATGGCACGGAGGCACTCTCTCCAAAGCTGCTCCTGTTTGCATCACACAGTGGGCCCTACACATACATACACACACACACACCACACACACACACACACACACACACACACACACACACACACACACACACACACACACAAGGTACTGACAGGCTGTGTTCAGCCAGAAGACTTTCGCTGCATCTGCAGGAAGGATTTTCTTTTGTTAGGATGGGTTAAGGATGGATTGTTATGATTTAGAATGGTAGAAAGACTGTCAGGTAGTAGATTACTCCTCTGAAGGAAGACACAATGCTATGCCTAATGCATCCTGGTGATGAAGTAGTTTAAATTTAAATTTAATTAGAATAATTTTGAGGCCAAACAACTCTTGGTTTGATTATGTAGGAGCTCAGCTTTTGCTGCTGATGGATTTGCTCCGTGGTTATCTCGGATGCCCCGAAGCCATGCGGGGGTCCCGGAAATGTCGAAGCCGACGTCTAGTTGGATCATAATCACCAAGAGACCTAACCAGGACGCTTCTATGTGATGGTAAAGTGACTTATAATTTTGTTGCCAGGCGCCTAATTTCATCCTCCACGTATGAAAGTGATGAGGTTTCATGAAACAACCTTTCTGGGAAAAATCGGCCAACTGAATAAATGGACGTAAGTCCTGTATTCTGAGCACGTTGAAGCCATGCTAGTCAGCTATCTGCAGCCAAGCCCCAGACCTCACAGGCATAGATCATCAACGGGCTAATGAGTGTTCGAAAGAAATTTAACTTCACATGGACTGGCATCGATCGAGAATTCAGCATAGGGTACAAGGAAGCGATAGCTCCCTGAGCCTTTGCCGAGAGATCCCTGATATGTAGACGAAAAGTCAAACCTCTGTCTAACTCAACTCCCAGGTATTTGATGGAAAGCACCCACTGTATCCTTCGAACTCTGAAGTTGAAATTTGGGCAGTCTGCGGGGGTGTGGCGCTTAGTGAATAGTATGGCATGATTTTTGTCCGGTTTAAAGGACATCCGCCAACGCCGGCACCACTCTTGTTTGAGACGGAGGTGTCTTTGTATAGGGTTGAAGGCTCTGAGGTTAGGACCCTACAGGAACACCCTATCGCTGTTTTATGCAATCCATGGTGTTAAGTGATTGGCGCATTTCGAATCGTCGTGAGAAAGAAACAGGATCCTGCGGGAGTAAAATGGATGATATTTACTTGCCTTTAACTTTCCCTTCGTGGTATTCGTTGCAAATGAACAGAACACAGAAGGAAGGTTTTTACTTCCCTTTCGAAGGAAACCATGCACGCAGAACTCAGTCGCTCTCCATGTTTGAAATTGCGAAAGCTAGCGTGGTAGTCTACAGAGAATGGCAGGGCAAGATAAATGGTATTATAAAATTAGCAGGTTCAGAATATAGCTACAAAGTTTATCGAAATGTTAAATATCATGGAATCCCCCAATTTCTACTTGGATCTTTTACGCACGCCTCTCCTATAAAACTTATTACCAAGTTTCTCAATAGACAGAGGTATTAAAATTTAGCATACCATAGGACGGTAGAAGAGCAAAGGGGAGGACTTCGAAAGAATGAAATGTTGGTACCCCCATTTTTCCTCTCTTACAAGAGAACATTTTATATTTGCACTTATCTCCTCTTTATTTTTGATAGCTAGAAAACTTGACGTTTGCTTTCAAGTTAAAACAAAGGACTTAAATGTACTACTTCCAACCATTTATCTCCTTTATTTTTAACTTTTATTTTCGATAGCTAAGTTTTCCTGTACCACACAAGTATCAATCATTATAACATTATTCCTATTTGTTTTTTCCCTTACATTTTATATTTTTAATTTGTGTAACTGAATTTTCTTGTTTTTATATACAACAATATTAGTGAATGTACATTTAAAAAGACACTTCTGTAAAATAATGAAAAGAGAAGTAAAACAAAGACCAAATACAGTTTCAATACCTGCACTAAAGTACTCTTTCGAAACCTAGGTCCTGTGATCTAGAGAAACATCTAGATGAGAAGCAACCCAAATGAGATTCCTACAACCACTTCTGGAAGTAACAAGATTAGATAGGATCAGAAATATTGACGTAAGAACACAACTCATGGAAGAAAACATAATTGAAATTCAATGACATCAGAAGAAGGAAAAGATCAAGTTATATAAGGATGTCCTCTTGGAGAAAGCCACGCCGAGCTTTCTTTTAGAAACCATCAGGACGGAGAAATATTGGACAGCAACGGAACCGACCTAAACGGCCTAAACCTTGTTAGGAAGAAGTAAAAAATTTTTTGTGTGACGTAAGTTTTAATTATAATATATATATATATATATATTATTTCTGTTCCGTTTTCTTCCCCCAAGACAAAAGTTTTGCTACGTTGAACAAAATCTGAATTATTTTTATCTCTCGTATATCACTGTTACTATGAGCATGCATACTAATATTCGGTATATTGAGGTTATCAGTTTTAAAGATAAAGACCAAATCCAGTAACTTAGAACACAAACACTGTCATAATTTTAAATGACGAATAAGGTCACTATAAAAAGAAATTAAAGAGGTCATTATTGCAAAACCTGTTTAAACAAATAAGTTATTCAAAGGAATTTTCAGCAAAATATCAGATAATAACGATAACACTTATTACTGCTACAAAATTAGGAAATTTCTTTAGCTGATAATATGTTGTGTAATTTCTAAAATAAATAACCTTTGCACTTGTGATAGCTGTAATGTCTTATTTTTCTGTTTGAAATGCTATTGTCTGGAGGATCTCTGACTTGGTGCAATGACCTGCATTTTGTTACTACAATTGCTAAAGATAGCAATGTGGTATACTATTAACATCTACTAATTGTGATAACAGAAACAAAAACGGTTTACAATATCTTATTGCTTATGCGTTTAGTATCCTGTAAGCAGTTAAAAATATAACTAGAAAGTGGGATATAAAGTGACGGGTCAAACATCCACAAGATGCAAGTGGGTCGATAATACAACTGTGTCAAATGTCAGATTGACGTTAGACATCTCCGTTTCTACTTAACAAATGGTAGTTTTAAGATTTCTGTAATAACGAAAAATACATAGGAAATTAATTGTTCTTTCACACTGGCCGTGTGTAGGCTAAATTGTGCAAACGTAGAGTTAGACTGAAACATTCAATGGCATAGCCTGGATTTGAACCACGGATCTTCTGTTCTCCGTCCAGCCGCTCTAACCATTGAGCTACTATGACCAACGTGCCGATATGACAGTAAATTCTCCAACTGACTCGTATTTTTTGCGGTAAACCACTTAGGAGTTCTCAAACACATGAGACAACTATCTTAATGGTGACTTACAACATGTAAATACTTTAAGGCCCGGGCTTTATAGTTAACCTCTATTAGGTCAATTAATGAAAATTAATTGTTCTTTCACACTGGCCGTGTGTAGGTTAAAGTATGGAAAGATAGAGTCAGACTGAAAAATTCAATGGCATAGCCGGGATTTGAACCCGGATCTTCTGGTCTCCGTCCAGCAGTTCCAACCATTGAGGTACTATGGCCAACGTGCCGATATGACATTAAATTCTCCAACTGACTCGTATTTTTCCCGATAACTATAAATCCCGGGCCTTAAAGTACTTACATGCTGTAAGTTGCCACTAAGGTAGTTGTCTCATGTGTTTATGAGAACTCCTAAGTGGTTTATCGAAAAAAAAAGGGTCAGTTGGAGAATTTAATGTCATATCGGCACGTTGGCCATAGTAGCTCAATGGTTAGAGCGGCTGGATGGAGACCAGATCTGTGGTTCAAATCCCGGCTATGGCATTGAATTTTTCAGTCTGACTCTACGAAAAATATTTTGTTATTTCTCACTTCCCTTTGATTAAAATATGTTTATACATTATCATTAAACGTAAAGTGCATATCTTAATTTCTTATGAATAGTCTTTTAAGTCCTCTTCAGTTTCATGTTACACTGTTAGAGAACTGAATTCTGAAAGGCACTCACCTTACTTTGAAAAGAAATACTTAAATTCTATTGGGTCTAATTCTAACATACCACTTACACTAGCCTTTCGTGATACGGGGTTCTAAATATTTATAACTAGCATCCTTAAGCGTCTTTTGTACATTCTCGTCGTTTTGTCACTTATGTGTCATTTTTCGTATAGTTGTTGGGGAAGATTTATGGTCTTGTACTTTCTTGTGCCGGTAAAGATTTACCCAGACGTAATGCTAGCTTTGAAATCTTGCACAAACATACTGGTCAACGCCACGCCAGGCTACGTGTGTTCTGACAAATTATTAACATATACATTACATATTTATTATATTACATTATACACGCCATTACTATATCACTAGCAGAGCCTTTTTACATACATTAGAATATAAATCACTTATTGTAGTTATACAGAAAACTGTTAATTATGAGTATTATTATGTGTGGAGAGTAATACCATCACAGTACAGCTCTCCTTTATTTAGATTAGCTTAGATTTAGCTTAGGGTCCCATAAAGAAGAAATCGTGGTTTTAAAATATCCAATGCTGTGTGTTTACTTTGCCCGAGAATTAAGCTCATTAACTTATTGTGACTTTGTGGGTTCGTGAAATAAAAAGTCCAATTACACCACTCAACAATGTTCTTTATTTCCACCGACTTACAGTTAAACTCTTGCCAATTACACAGAATTACGTACTGCACACAGTTACAATTCACCAGTTCGTCCGTTACAATTTCACTGCACTCGTAATTACGTAAGCTCCGGTACACATTCACAGTTAAGTACAGTCTTCCGTTGCACAATCTTCTCGTACATTAACACGTCACTGACTAACTCTTACACCAAGAACTGCGACTGTCTCCTCACTCACTAACTGACCAACTCTACTCTGTCTGTCTGTAACCCTCTTTATATAGGAATATCGCCGGTTTCTAGTGACCAGGGGAATGTTCCAGATTCCGTAATTTCGGGAAACATGTGTAGAGAAACAGACGACACAGTCATGTTTTTCCCCTGACCACAGCCTGTCACCACTATAGGACAAACGAGGTGAGGGCGTGGCTAACCGAACCTTCCCTGTCTCCCGCTCTCAGCTGCTTCACAGGGTGTTCCAGCGCTCGCGTTACACTGCTCCCTCCTCAAAGCTGTTCGCCCCGAACAGCCCCATCGTAGCGTGCGAGGCGGTCCAGGTGTACCACCAGCATCTGCCCGGAGTCTGAGCCAGAAGTAGCGCTGCCGTAGTTTGCGAATCATTCGGTTCGCTCCCAGGTGTCCTCCTGAAGTACCGGCGTGCACTTCCTCCAAGACTTCCGGGACCTTGCTCCGGGGAAGTACCAACTGTTCTCTCTGCGCCTTCCCATCGGGTGACTCCCATACCCGGAACAGCACGCCCTCTCTGGTCTTCAACGAGTCCCATCGGGCCCAGTGCGACTTGTAGGTGGCGCTCCTCGGTGCGATGTCCTCCCAGGTTGGTCTCGTCCCTGCGTCCACTTCCCTCAAGAGTGGCCCCAAGTCTGCGTCCGCCAGCTGCTCCCTCCTCAGGCCTGCGCTATCCCAGCCTTCAGCAGGCACTGCCACAACTACTCGGACTGCTGCGGCACGCTCCTTCTCTTCCACTCTTGTGCGCTCGTGGCCGTCCTGGATCTGCGGTAGGACACCTCCAATGTAATGGTCGCTAGCGTCGGTGTCCACAATGAAGGCGCCACCCGGTTGCGGGAAACCCAAAATTGGAGCACTGCACAGGGTCTCCTTCGGGTGCTGGAAAGCGTCTTCGGCGTCCTCCGTCCACACATAAGGCCGGTTTTCCTCCGTCAGGCGGGCGAGGGGTTTTGCGATGTTGTCGGCCTTTTCCTCTAAATCATTAAGGCGGTCGTCTACTTGACCCTTCCGTTTGCCCAGGTTCGCGACGTCATCCCTCACGCCGGCCAACCGTTCCTCAAACTTTGCGGCGAGAGCCTCGTTCGCCGCCTTCATTTCCGTTGTCAGTTCGGCCATCTTTGAGGTCATTGTCGTGGCCAAGTTGTTGTTAGCCGTTTCCGTCTTCGCTGTTAATTCGGCCTTCATTTCTTCCATCTTCCCTATGATGTTGTCGTTTGCCGCTTCTGTTTTTGCAACGAGGTTTTCATTTGCCGTCTTCATTTCTGTCAGTTCCGCCTTCATTTCCATCATCTTCTCCAAAATTTTCTCCAATGCCGCGTCCATGGTTGTAATGTTCGGTGATGTTATCTTCCCGCTTCCTGACACCAGTGTGACTTTGTGGGTTCGTGAAATAAAAAGTCCAATTACACCACTCAACAATGTTCTTTATTTCCACCGACTTAAAGTTAAACTCTTGCCAATTACACAGAATTACGTACTGCACACAGTTACAATTCACCAGTTCGTCCGTTACAATTTCACTGCACTCGTAATTACGTAAGCTCCGGTACACATTCACAGTTAAGTACAGTCTTCCGTTGCACAATCTTCTCGTACATTAACACGTCACTGACTAACTCTTACACCAAGAACTGCGACTGTCTCCTCACTCACTAACTGACCAACTCTACTCTGTCTGTCTGTAACCCTCTTTATATAGGAATATCGCCGGTTTCTAGTGACCAGGGGAATGTTCCAGATTCCGTAATTTCGGGAAACAGGTGTAGAGAAACAGACGACACAGTCATGTTTTTCCCCTGACCACAGCCTGTCACCACTATAGGACAAACGAGGCGAGGGCGTGCCTAACCGAACCTTCCCTGTCTCCCGCTCTCAGCTGCTTCACAGGGTGTTCCAGCGCTCGCGTTACATTATGTACACAAATAAGAAGTGTAGATTTGTTACTCTAAAAGTTTCATTAACAAACCAACAAGCAGAGATGCATAAAAATAATAATGAAAGTATGATTAGCTAATATGTTTATTATCACTCTGTATGTGTGTATTCCTGATATATTTTGTTATTGCTAGAGCATTCAAAAAATATTGTTCACCAATTATAACATTCAAATCCATTTTATCCAGAGAGTACACAGCAACTAACTACCTACCTGTGCTCTGTGGTCTGCTTGGTGATCCGTTTACAGCAATAATATCTATGGACATAGCTTCCTCTACTAAGATACATAAATCAGAGAAGGTTGCACTGCAGGTTTATAAATGGATAATACATAAACAGCACATCTTGTTAATAGTAATGATATAATATAATGTTATTTTTCACCTAAAACGTTTATCAGTAGGTGAAGGTCTAGACTGCAATGGGGCAGCCAATATGAAATCCATGTCAAATTAATAGTCGTCTTAAAATCCCGAGTTCATTAATTGATATTTTGGAGAGCGTGGAACTGAAGAGTCGCTGAATGCCTTGTGGTCGTCTGAAGGGTACTATAGTAGAAAATAACAATGGCTAGGAATAATTTCGATAGCAGATATATGCCATCAAAAAGTAGCAAAGCAAATATAGCTAGGCAAGATAGAGTGCGAAGATTTCAACATTGCCACGAAGTGGGGAAAACTACTGAGAGTATTTTAATAGTGAATATTAAGAGATTACTAGAAAGAGCAGTCATTTTGAGGGAGTTAGACACCGGAGCAGAAGGAGCGTATGGTAGATGATCCATTGGAAGGAATAATGAATGACAAGAAAGTTTGCGGAACATACCAGATTATGGACCAAAATACTGGAAAAGGTGGAGTGGCTTTGATTCTCAATGACAGAGCTGCCTTTATATAAAAAAGAATTTATAGTGACTCAGTACTGCAATAGCAATCTTGCCCTCTGTGGTTTTGGGGTAACATGCTAGCCTCTAATTCACGAGGTAATGGATTCAAACCTGCCGGAGGGCATGGACTTTCTCGGACGTAAAAATCCTTAGCAAGCTTCCTTTTGAAGATAAGTAAAGTCGGTCCCTGTGTCGTAGATTTACAGAACATTAAAGAACCTCAAGCTTAATAAAGAGTCCTGTGAGCAAAGTTAAAACAGTCTTTCACGTCCAATGTAAAATGGAGCTGAGAACAGCAGCTGATAAAAATGCCATAAATAAAACCTGGATTTCAATTTCCATAGCAATGCTGAGTTGGTGCATATGTTGTCATTGGTCGCCTAAAGAATAAGTCCTGGAACTTAACCACCAAAATAGATATTTTTAAAGTATTTATAGTACATATGTTGACTTTCCCATGTTTATACATTCCGGCTAGGAGAAGCTTCGAAGTGCAGGGAAATGACCTAGAACTTATGTAAAAACCTATATAATATGACACATTCCCTTTCCTGAATACACTAGAATTACTCACTGTAGGAAACCTTCTTAAAAATGTTTACATTTTAAAGATTCTTCAAATATTCCCTTACTTTCGACATTTGCGCTATGTTGAAGCTATGAACAAAGTTGTTTGTGTACAATAATACGATATACATTGATTCCTGTTGCTTTTATAATCAATAAATCTACGTTATTTTCTCTTTTATGACCCAAAATTACACATAAATGTTTACAAACATCGCGCAATAACTTTGTTCCTCCTAATATAGAGAGAGGCAAGTTGTCAAAGGAGATTACGACGCTATACGTAACTGATCCATTAACCCCATTCCATATATCCCTTCCACAAGAATGTTATTGGCTGCCCAGATATTATTCACGTGCAGGGTGCATGCTCGCTATTGCAAATCGCGTGCCTGAATTGCGAAACTTGTGCTGCTTGCACAGGTCCATCGGTCCGTGGGATAAAAATACGCGAACATTTTGAGCGAGATTTTGTCTGCAAACTCGTGGCATTCTGCTCCATTTGCCGGATATTTGATGTTGCGCAACATCTGAGAGTGACTTCGGTATCAATTAGTTGTCATTATAAAATATTATTTATTTTGATTTGTGCTGAAACCAGATTACTCGCTTTTTTGACCTTTTTTATTACTTCATATATGCACTTTATTTATCAAGTACAATAGTTACTTAAGCTAAATGTTTATTATGATGATAATAATTAATAATATTGTTGAGTTACAATAGGTACGTTTTTAACTAAACTATTAATTGATAACGTCATAAATTTACAAAATGTAACTGTCGAATTTCGCTCTTTCCAAGGGCACGTAAGGGTTTCTGCTATAATTATTGCATTTGGGGGCATTCTTTTTTTTTTTTTTTTCTTTAGTCTCCATGTCGAAATCTCTCTTGACGTTATGACACTGATTAAAATATTTAAAGAATTTTCAGAATTAGCTAGGAGCATTTACTTCCTAAGTTAACCACATATCTAGTTCGCAGAGTGAATGTACCTAATGTGTTTCCAAATTGTACACTAAGATGGAACTGTGTGCATCTTTAGTACATCTAATAACATTTAAGAAAAGTAAAAGTATTAAACACATAAAAGCTTACATATTTTAATTTTAGATACAGAAACTATTCTTCCTACTTCAAGATAGAACATAATATGTCTAAATCGCTAGTTACGTACATACACGTAAATCTTGGGTCAATGATTTACCTATTTCTTCGAGTTGAATTTACCCAAAGGTGGAACAGAATGCATTGAAACCATAAATCAATATTACGGTAGTCTCTGGAGTTACTTAGAGAACAGGTCTGTGTAGAAAGGCCAATGTCGTTCGTGAAAGGCGCGAGAACATTCTGGTTGGAAAGAAAGGGAAAAAATAAGTTCAGCGTGTATATTCGTATATTTGCAGGCAATTGTTTCTGTGCTTTAAAACTAGTTGTATAGCGTGTATTCGTTTCTCAATTTAAATAGAAAGGAAATAGAAATCATTCCTACATATGACATGTTTAAATGGTAGACGTATAAATATATGTGTCCATTCATGACATTTACTTCAAGTAAGCAGACATTCCAGAACGTAATTCGTAGTTTTTTCAAACTAAATTTCATTATAAACCTCCATGGAGAATTTTATTTGTTTCGAAATATAATGAAAGGCTTTAGTGTATTTTACAATGGGAAATTCCACTTTTCCTTGACCTCTGTTCAATAGTTATGTGCTTTGCGCGGTTTTTCTAGGCTTTGTATCACGAAGTATACCCATCCCAATGGCCGAGCAGGCTTAAGTCCTTAGCTTTGGTGTTTTAAGCCGCAGGAGATTGCAGGTTCTATTCCCGTCTCTAACATGGGTATTTATGCTTTCATAACTATGGTAGCCCGTGTCGGTAGCGTAGATGGCCTCACGTTCAAAAGGTCCCGAGTTCAAATCTCGGTCAGGGTGAGTTACATGGATAAGGTTTTTTCCAGGGTTTCCCTTATCCTTCGGGTAACTCTAAGCTCTATGGACCCTGGGCTCATTTGAGCATCATTTCACCTCTTCCATTCATCGTCCGATATGACTTAACGTTGGAGGACGTAAAATACAATAAATAAATAAATATGGTAGCGTCTGTGCAAATTAACGGATGGAGAGGAAGGCGGGAAATAAAAGAAAGAGTAACAGCCTAAAATAACAATACTGATTTCTCTACTATATATGCCTTCAACTGTTTATTGTTTTTTGTCGGCATTTTCAGAAGAATATCGTTGAACATTCAGGTGGTTTCTTTTGTCGATGTAGTGCCAATTTCTTGGCAGTATATCCCCATATCGTCTGGGAGAGCTCTTTGCGTTGAATGGAATAAGACGAATCACAAGATGTGCAGCATACGTAACTTAATTAAGTTGTCAGAAAGGTAGCTCGATGGATAATCTTAAATATATAACATTAACATTTAATCATTTGTTCGTTGAACTGCTCAAGTCAGTGACGCTGCACTTCTTACTGTTCTACTGTATAATTCATAAATTGGCTTTAACTATAGCAGTTATCCTCTGAAACTTTCGAATATATCATCCAGTGTTCTTAGAAATATCTGTGATAAGAGACCTTGACAGAGAAGATTCAAAATGTATTGAATAATGTATCTGATTAGTCTGGACCGTCTGCTGAATAAATGCCATTGGAGGAAGCAGTTCTGTGAAGAATAATATTGTACTCTATATTCCAGAACTTCTGGAAGTGGAACAAGCAAAGGCCATGAGGGCGTAGACCTTACACAGAACACTTTGAATCTAACAAATGCGCTTGACTGAGAAACTTCAGAGTGGATCGTTCCACTTGCATTGTGTTACAATGTTCCAAGAGTGGCATACAGGACAATACAAGCATGTGACAAAACCTTTTCAGCCTAGACACTTCATTTTATAAGTGTTGTTAGGAATTTTTATTTGTATTTCTTAACTGCACATGTCACGAACAAATATTGTTTAAAGGTGCTGTTCAAACTATATGTCATTTAACCAACTGCGAAATTGCTTGTTGCTGATGCACTCTAGAGTGCCAGAGTCAGTCGAATAATCTCAGCAGCCTCCACAACGCCAAAGATGTTGGGCGTTGGCTCTTGTTTGGCACAATGAGATATCGCAAACATGTTTAGCATTAAAAAATGCTGGAACAATGTGTTCATGTCCGTGAGGAGAGTATTCTTAAGCGTGCTGCAGCTCTTAACTCATACAATGTTAAAAACATACGAGGGCTGTTCAATTAAGAATGATCATAATTTTTTACGGTCATAATTTTTAGCATTAAAATTCAATCTTATTATATTCTGTTAGCTTAATGTGAAACAAATACGCCGTAGAAGTTTCATTGTTGGTACTCCCAGTACCCGCCTGTGAGAACCAGGTAAGTTCAGACATGTTCAGTATCGCCTACCGCTGCAATGGAGGTAACATGCAGTTGAAGTTGATGTTAGAAGAAGATCCAGAGTTTCTTTCAAACGTAATCACTGCTGATGAAACTTGGCTACATCATTTTGTTCCTGAGAGCAAACAGCAAAGCTCAGTGTGGTCATTCTCCTTCATCACCAACCCCCCAAAAAAGCAAAAGTGGTTGCTTCTGCTGGGAAAGTTATGGTCATCTCATTCTTTGATATTCATGAAATGGTTTATCAGCATGTTGTACCCGCACCCGGACAATACTACAGGATGTCCTGAAAACGTTGCAAGTCCATATCAGGCGCAAAAGACCACACTTCCATGAAGTAGGCTGGATGCTGCACCACGATAATGCGCGGCCGCATATTGCTAATGTTGTTGCCGAATATCTTGCAAAAATCAACGTAAAGGACATCCCTCACCCTCCCTAAAGTCCGGATTTAGCCGCATGTGACTTTTTTCCATTTCCTAACTTGAAGAAATACCTTCGTGGGAGGCATTATCCATCATCGGAAGCAGTGGTGAAGGCTGCGGAGGCGATTTTGAAGGATCTCTCAAAAATGGTTTCTAGCCTGCCTTTGAAGACTGGCAGAAACGCTGGGACAAGTGCATCGCACTCATGGGAGACTATTTTGAGAAGGACCATCAAAATTATGAGAATGAGTAAAGGTACGTTGTCAAAAAAAAATTGTTATCATTCTTTATAGAACAGCCCTCGTAATATAGGCTTTAGTTAGGAGGAAGCTTGTGGTATCGTTATGTATCGGCAAAAGACAAAGAAAACATTGTTTATGGAGAGTATAAATGATACCTGTTGTCTTAATTTCGATAAAGAGCACTTTTTCAATTTTTGGCAGACTAACTTCTTTGGTGCAGCTCCAACAAATGGGAAGAAGACAGTCTAACGAAAGAATTGAAGGAAGTTGCTTTGTAAAGAACCATAGTGTCACATAGTTACTGTACACTAAACCCAAGAAGGCAAGAAGAAGAATGTGTGGCGTAATCATTTTTGTTGTCCACATGATGTTTATGCTCGCCTTCCGAATATGATAAGGAGGTTAGATTCATATAAAATGCACAGCGTTGTCACATAACTCACCTCTGCATAATACCTATCACTGCAGTTACTGAAACGAGCATTAGATCTGGCAGTATGGGTGAATCATATGCACTCTCATGTACTCATTTCATAGTAAACAGATCCTCTACCTGGGTAGATAAACAGTTCAAGCCCCCCCCCTCTCTCTCTCTCTCTCTCTCTCTCTCTCTCTCTCTCTCTCTCTCTCTCTCTCTCTCTCTCTCTCTCTCTCTCTCTCTCTCTCTCTCTCTTCAGGCCGCCATTCCTTCTTGTGGTGGGTAGACAATACTTAACGTGAAAACTGCCACTTCAACTGAACTTGAAAATAGTGTATGAATATCACTATGAATTCCAAACATTCTCCAGTAGAACTGGAAGTAAAACCGGAACCGGAACCGCAGTTTTCCACCATACTAACTTCAGTGGAATGGAAAATTCTATTACTAAGTCTGACCTCGCTTCAGTATTTGTACTGTGACCTCTTACTACTGAATCACAACGGCTTTCTCCTACGGTATGCGTCATCTTGCTGGGGTTATCAGAAGAAAGGAAAAGCAAACTTTAATAAAACGCAACATTTGTAATCTAATCTTTGGGTTTTCTGATAACACTGGCGCACATTACGGTACAAAGATTACATAATGACAACAAAGAGTAGGGGAAATCTGGCTCATCTTCACGGGTTCAGAGTTCGCCAGAATTCGTCTCCTGCGTGATGTTTATCTCATGCTTACGTCGGCGATTAGCATATTCATTCCATGCTTCTTCCTTTAGACTTTGACACCCAGGTTCACTACAGACCCCCAGGGGAGTTACGTCTCACATTTCACAATCATTGCACAGAACGAACCTGACAATGGAGAACTGTTGCAGGTAATGGCTTCTACAGCATTACCTAAATAGCGTGTAAATTATTTTTATTCTGTTTAATGACTTTTCAATGTTAAAAATAACTTATGTCAAAGCTAACTATGCATAATGCCTCATAACTCCAAGCATGCTTTATTTAAAGAATATATTAAAGCAGATTATTTTTCGTTTTTAGAAATGTGTTTAGTAAAGAAGAAATTCTCAAATAATATGACCATGTCAGGTATGTTCAGCACTGCAAATTTCAGTCAAGCTATTCTGAAGTATTGTAATGTAATGGATTGGCCCGTTAGTTCTGGAGTTTCTGCTTTTTTTTATGGTGACTTGACACTTTATTTTGCTGACCCGAAAAGAACACACAATATATACCAAGCATACAAACACTAAACACATTATTTTGTAGAGCATATCTTCTCTATCTAATAATATAATGCATTGCTAACACATTTTAGTTTGCACCCAAAAAATCACTTACAATGTTTTGAAAAAGCGCCAGATGTTATGGTCCAGCTTACCAGCAATATATGTATGATTGAATGAATACGATTGCACATGTTGCAGTGTATCAGATGCACGTTATTGACACTAAACGTGCAAACGGTGCTGCCAAATCTGCATTTTTTTTTTTTTTTTTTTTTCATCATTTGTATCACTTATGGCCAGCAAAGCACCGTCGATGGCAAACAACAGATGAAGTAAATGGGAGTCATACAAGTTTCTTCAATTGTTAAGTGACCTAAAGCATGTTTACGAAGAAATATCTTTTACTTTTCTGTATTTTAACAACACATAACGATTTATTTTTAAATATGCCAAGCTTCTATATACGGAACCTATTGCACACTATCAGCTACCGCTGTATATTTCATTATTTTATATTTATCATTAGTATTTAGTTTTGACTGGAGAAGAATTACAAATCGCTATTAGTCCTGCCTGATGATGCTTGCAATATTTTTGCAGCTTAAAAGATATTTAATAATATTTTTATCTTATATAATATTATATAACTATCCTTTAATATAAAGTTATAAAAAAGTACGTATTTTTCCAGTCTACGTGTTCCGTATCATACAACGTGGAGACAATACGTTGCTTGTATAGTCACAGCTGAACAAACAGTAACGTTATAAGTTCTCACCTATCTCAATAAAAAAAGGTTGTGTTTCCCTTAACCCATTTCCATCACAAAGTATCTAGCCAACACCCTTCCCCATACTTCTTTCTCTTCGTACCTCGTCTCTTCATCTCTCAACTGTTCTTTAGTGTAATATTTAGTTCCTTCTCTTCGAGAATTCAGTAAGGTTGAAAAGTGTGTCTTAGTCGGAAAAAGGACAGGAGACAACACAATCTCACTTCATTGCTGCTAATATACTTTTGCATATTCAGGTAATGCTTCGCAGAAGACTAGGAAACCATCTACATATTAGACTATAGCAATCCAACGTATATCGTTTGTGAATATTTAGAAAAGTTAGAAAATTCTTCATGAAACAGCACCATCTTCAATACGTTCAAGGAACAAATGCGGCAAATTGTAAGTTAAGAATAGCTGTGAATTAACTCGTGATTCAACAGCGTGCCTTGTTTATCCAATCCTAACATTTATCCTGTTCACTGATGAGGTTGGCTGATACTATATTCAGTTATTATTAACATTTGAGGTCTGAGCGACTTACAAAACTTTTTTTATTTATCAATTGATCAGCACAATCAGTGCTATCCAAATTGCGGAGCTACAGGTACAGAATAAAATTAAAGAATACAATGAAAGAGGATACTCGTATTGGAGTCCTGAAACTAACTGAGCTGATTTGTGGGAATATTAATAACATAACTTCAGCACTACAGAATTAACACTTTATAGAGTAAAATTTCTTGTGGCAAGCGTGCCTTCAGTCTTTTTTTTTTTTATTTTATTCAATGGTCGATCAGCAGTACATGCTTTACAGATCCTTGTTGCCTAATTGAATCTCTATGAACTATATAATAACATGTAAGGAAAACCAAGTTGGCTCCTATTATCTTCTTAACACTGTGAAACAAGAGAAAAATAAGTAAATTAAAACAAACAAGTAATCAAAGAGATAAGAACAACAGTCATTGTGAAACAATATTCATAGTTTTTCAATCAGAGTCACTAAGGAGGAGATCCTGTGGGAGTCGTCTCTTCAGGCGCGTGGGCTGGCGGGTTCGTACGCCGATGTCGTACATCACAGCTCCTGGAACATCTGGCAGGTTTGAGAAGAAGCGAGAAGCGATCTGACGTATGTACTGATGAAGAGGAAGGAGACCAAGTTCTTTATGCAGTTGTTGATTTCTTACGTACCAAGGGGCATCCGTGGCAATGCCCAGAAGTCGATTTTGCAGGACCTGTAGCCTTCGGAGATGAGTGTTGCTAGCCGTACTCCATACCTGGGAAGCATATGTGATAAGTGGCCGGACAAGAGATTTGTAGAGAAGCAGAGAGCATTCAATCCCAAGAGGAGTGTGTCTGTGAAGTAGCGGACCGAGTTTTGAAAGTCGTCCTGATGCCAATGAGATAAGTCGATCAATATGGGCTCGCCACGTAAGTTTAGTGTCCAGCATTACTCCAAGGTATCTTCAGTCTTGGTGCAGCAACTAGACGACCTCGCAGTTGAAATAATAAAGCACCTGATACATAAGGAAGGTGAGCAAAGAATCTTCTTATAGTTGTAGAGATGTACTCATTTATGCTGACAATGCCCAATTCTCTGTGTAGCTGTGCATTCCGGATGTACCACGGGGCGTTCACAGACAATCGCAGAATTTTATTTTGTGACACCTGGAGTCGGTGAATATGAGTAGGCGAAGCACATTCCATACAGGACTGGCATATAGAAGATGAATTGTAGAATTACAAAACCTTAATCAATTAGGAAAGAGCAAGCACTAACAGAGGTTCAGCCTCTGAACATATGGGGTGCATTACCCATTATCATCCTACTGCCTCCTATTTCTTTCCACGACATCTTCCTGGACAAACATACATACAGTTTCTCATGTATGAATTACTTCTTACTTGACGATGTACGTCTAAACGTCATCCAGCGACGTCATCCACCTTTCTTTACTCTAGTAGTTGGCTGGTATCTTGATTAGTGACCGAACAGAAGTTGGTTGAGAGGGATCGATTGGATGCCCTCTGCCCGATTGCCAAATTTGAATTCTGTGTATTTTTACTTTGGGTATTCAATGTCTGTACTGCCCATGTGTTTGAGGGAGCGTATTCAAAATGGGTTAGACCAAGTACGAAACACTCCAGAAATTTTCCACAAAGAACCGCAAAGGATAAACACAGCCTCAGGGAATTAATAGGAGCAACAGCGGCTCACTTCAAGACATTTTTGAAATAGGGTTGCCAGAATGACCTCGAAGTACGCCCGGAGACCACTCAAATGACCTCGAGGCAGGCGGGGAGATCAAACAACAGGTGGAGGGGTTAAAAGAGAACACCCACAGACATAGTTTGTGTAAATGGGGACTGTATTATTACGATAACCGTCTTTACTCAGATAATAAACATTTACTACTACCTAATGATAATACTAATACTGTCATTACCACTAATGAAACCTATACCACACCAAATACAAATAATAGTAGTACAATATTACAGTTATAAAAGCATATTCATCATATTTTTTAGGAACTCGTTGCATTCAGAGGAGTTTTGTTTTTAAGAACTACTTTGTAGAAATCTTCACACGGCATTTTCAAATTCGTATAAATAATATCTCGGCTTTCAAAGTTCCATTGAAATTCTGTTTCTAGCATCTGACCATAACGCACTCATTACACTAAACACTGATCCAACGTGCGATTACTCACTGGAATTGTGAGGACTTGCTGCATTATTTTGAACAAATTTTATGTATTTGACTTTTCGAAAAACTCACTCCACACTTTCGAACAATTATGATCCTTCCTATCTAGATTTTATACTAGTGACTTCAAAACAGAAAACTCATGATACCGTTTGTTTTCATTGAAACTAATTTTAAATTTCTTTCTTTCTTTAAATGAAAACGATTTTGGTTTACATAAATCTAGCACGGACACATTTTATATACAAAGTTGTACCGTTTATTAAGATAGTTTAATAGTCTGTCGTAAACAAGTGTGCACTCTTTTACTAGAATATTGTTTCCTTCTTCTGTAAGGTGTTCAATTTCATGAAACTTAACGTCTTTAAGATCCTCTGTTTCGTTTCTTTACGTTCAACATAACCTGGTGAACATCTGTGGAATTTGTGTCCTCTTTTTCCAAAAGTATAACTGCCTTAGAAAATACAGGTAAAGTTTCATTAAAAAAAAGTCTACGGGACATGAGAATTCATTACAAACCCGGGAAATTAGGGTGGTGCCCAGAGATTTGGCAACCCTATTTTGAAAATGTTAAACGTATTATGCATAGCATTGACAATAAAGCTAACTCCCGAACAAAGATTTTTCGGATCTATGTTGATATGCCTAAACCTTTAGTAATGTTTTATTGTAATGAATACCTTACATTTTGGACATTTAATGTTATTAATCAGCGCTGCTCAAGCACAAGCAAGGAAGCAGAGATTGAAATCATCTGGTTCCACCCGCTGCGACAGAATGACATATCTATCAGTGGTTAGTGAATTCCAGTGACGGCACTGCGGTGTCATTCTTACGAACAGGAAATTAAAAACATACACGTTCATATTTTAACCTGATTATCCCACATGATGTTTCTGAGGTTGATTTTTTGCATGATTTACTACGTTTTACAGTGTCTTCAACATTCGATGCAAAAGAGAGGCGTACAATAAAGAATTTTACAAATCAGGTATACAGTTTACATTGTTCCTGCTTCTCTTAGCTTGACTTTATACGAGGGTGGGTCAAAAAGTAATGCCTCCTACTTTTTCTCTTTTAATTGCCAAGAAAATTTAATCCAATTTACATAGCTTAAAAAACTACAAAATTGACGATTAATTTGTCACTATTCAATATAACCTCCGTCCTCTTCCACAGTTTTGTTCCATCTTTTAACTAAGGCATGTATTCCAGTGTGGTAAAACACACGGTCTTGCTTCCTAAGCCATTGACGCACGGACGTTTTCACAGCCTCCTCATCTTCAAAATGAATCCCACGATAAGCTTCCTTTAGCGGCCCGAACAGATGGAAGTCTGATGGTGCCAGGTCAGGGCTGAATGGGCGGTGAGGTAAGACGTGCCATCCCAATTTCTCAATTTCTGCTGTGGTGTAACGGCTGGTGTGTGGTCTTGCATTGTCATGCAAAAGAAGAACATCCACCATAGTTTTTGTTGGACGAACTCGGCGAAGACGTGCTTTCAGCTTTTTGAGAGTTCTGGACAGAATTTATTGTGCATCCCTGCTCCAAAAAATCAAGCATAAACACACCCTCTGCATCCCAAAATACTGTCGCCATAACTTTCCCTGCCGACCGCTGATTTTTGATTTTTTTTTTTTTTCTTCGGTGACGTTGTGTGATGCCATTCCATTGACTGTCTCTTTGATTCAAGTTCAAGAAAATGAACCCACGTTTCATCTCCAGTAACAATTTTTTCCCGAAACTCCTCTCCCTCCAAATTGAAGCGCTGCAAGTGTTCGGAGGCTATTGTTTTCTTTGTTTCCTTGTTTCGGGCGGTTAACATTCTTGGTACCCAACGTGAACAAACTTTTGAGTAACCCAGTTGTTGAATAATCGCCATTACACTGCCTTTACTGAGGGAGGTAATGAGATACAATTCATCTGTTGTTACCCGGCGATCACCACAAATGATGTCATCGACTCGCTGAATGTTGCATGGAGTCACTGCAGTCACCGGCCTGCCGCTTTGCTTTTCATCTGCCAATGGTGTTTGCCCTTCAGCTTCGTTACAGCGACGAACCCATCGTCTAAAAGTGCTGACATCCACCGTTGCATCACCATACACATTTTTTTAGCCTTTCGTGACTGCGAATTGGCGTTTCAACTTCTGCAGTCAAAATTTCAATCACAGAACGCTGTCTAATACGAATGTCGATGTCAGTCATTTTGCAAGAGGATGCAGTGCTGCCACCTGTTGACTTAGGAAGTTACTACTGCAGGGGATTGGAGAAGGTTTGAGGAATTGCGCGAAATTCAAAGTTTTCACAAAACTTACTTATTTAAGGAAAAAAATAGGAGGCATTACTTTTTGACCCACCCTCGTACGTTCAATGCCGAACGCGTATTAGCGCGCGCTCCTACGTTCTATTCGTTATTTAATAACTAATTCCATTGAAAACAAGAATTCAGTTTGACGTGCGCAAAAGCCCGGGCACACGTGTCAACGCATATAATTACAATTAATCTACAATTAATGTAACTAAATGTCAGCGATTGGTGCTAAAATGTTAAAAGGATAGAACAATTCGCTATTATCTAACTTTCTTTATAGCTACGCTAGGATTTAATTCTATTCTGCCAGTGCATCATTCATGATAAACACGTTAAAATACACATCCTCATTGATGTTAGGGTTGTATTGATGTAAGTGCTTTTTAGTAGGAGCATGGACAGGTGGTAACATTTCTCTGATATTAAGCACAAACATTATTTATTCTTACTTTTAAACTGTCTAGATTTTCTGCTTCTGTTTCGCAAACTCCTACATTGATATACCCGATAAGAATAAACCTAGGGGACAACTTCGCTGGTCACCGATAAACTGTCTATTGCTTGGGGTACACATTGTTGATATTTTCTTTGTCTGCACCAGAACTATGGGATTGTGAGTCTTGTACTGAAACCAGTAATTTAAGGCTAACTAAAGGGAAGGTCTTCTAGAAGATGTTTAATATTCAACATATTCTGGAAGCATTGCAAATAAATTTCCTCTCTATGTCTGGGTGATAAATAAACTGGCACAGTGATGTCTCCATAACACCTAACTGAGCCACAGAGTTTGATGTGGTCGTCGCCAGCAGTGAGTATTCTCAAGTGTCCAATAATGGAGATTGTGTCTGTTTGCATCGGAGTAACAGACGACATAACATATTCCCATAAAATCTGACTAGTGAATCTTGAAAGTTCTGTTTAACTTGTCTAAGAGCTTTTTACAGACAGGTAAGCGATTCTAAAAACAACTCCCCAAGTTCAAATAAAACTCTTAAGTGTAGTTTATAGGAATGTATTTTTCACTCTTTCAAAATTCATTGTGTTGATGTCCTAGAACCCCAAGGTTCCTTGCTCTAATTAAAAAGATAAAATATAACCGATAAGAAATAATAATAACCGGAATAATCCATTAGTTTTCAATTACATATCGGTGTGAATAACGGCCGCATAAGACATCGCATCGCTACAAGTTCAGAATCCAGCTCACGTGACTCTCACGTCGACTGGCCGTGTAGCCCCTGTTCTGGGAGTTTCATGGAATGTTCCATCTCATCACTTCTTTTCAAGGATATGACAAGTATAAAAATAATCATGTCTGCATAGGCATAGGCATATTCGCTGTTGGTGAACATGTTACCGTTTGCCTGAATGACCCGGCTTCAACTGTCAGCAGGCGACTATGCGAACTCATCAATAGAAAATCATGAAATAAGCAATGCAGAGAACAAAGACCTTCCGCATAGTACGTGCACTACCCTTTCGGAAAGAAAAGACGCGGCAGCTTTTTTTTTTTCCACTTATGTATGCATAAAACACAAAACTTCAAACATTTGCCTATTTGGGCCATGGCATACATACTGTTAATATTTTACAGTTATTGCTTAGTCTACATCGTTACGGCTATTTCGTTTTAATATGTTGACGAATTTATAAAAATCTCTAAATAACGATATGTTTTCCACTTAAATTGAAAATGTATAAAAATGCAAGTGACGAGAAAATTAAAACTTTTCGGCACATTGTCAAATACGAGAAAAAAGGTATTTTGGTGTATATTTCTCCAAATTACGCAAAATGCATGCTTATCCATTTTGAATCATATAAGGCGTAAGGCACGAAATTTCATGGTTATTGCCCGATATACAGACATATATGACCAAACGTTGTATAATGTGAGGCTCAAATAGATACTGCTACATTGCGAGAAACACAAATATTACGCAACAACGTTTTGAAATTTAATGTAACAAACTGCAACGAAACATCTTATCAGCATTATCTACTTGAACAAACTAATGCTTTCATTGAGTAAATTAGTATACGTGTATTCATTATTCATCTGTGGTCTTTCCCAAAGAGAGCGCCTCCTTAACATGTTGTAAATGACGACTACGGAAGCATTGTGACGCAACACGAGCCTATGTCGGAATGCAAGAAAGTTTGCACCTTGAAAAACTGGATACAGTTCCAGCTTCAGCACCAGACAAGGATATACTCGGAAATAATGGAAATATTTTATAGAAATTTTTCCATTAACCTGAATAGAAGACATGAATGAGGTTATAGTTGAGTAGATCTTTGCATATAGTTAATACGCCATGCACCTTATATTAGTATGAATGTACACTTATACGTCCAGAAATTACATACTTTTTACTTTACATTTTATCTGAGGTACAGATATAACTGAATAATTCAACTAAGTCAATAACAAAGTTACAGTACTCCAATTGATAAAAGATGTTGGGTGATTTTATCAAAGACAATTACTCCTTACACTCATTACTATCTACTGCATGCATCCCACAGATCTTACAATTATTTTCACAACTACAAATTTTTTGGGAAATCTATGTGGGACTAGAAATTTGTATAAGGTAAATTTGTATGGGACTAGGAGAAATTATTCTGTACATTTAATCCATTTTTAAAACGTGGTATCTTTGCTACATTTAGAATATTTTACAATTATTTTTCATGTTATGAAAATAGCTATACCCATTTTGTTTAAATATCTGAATTCACGATACTGACAAGGGAATCAACTGTGTATCCTGAAATTTTTGCAAATAAGATATAAAGTTCTCTTCATTCAGTACACATATTATAGCAAATGAAACAAAATGGAATAAACCTAAGCTTGTTACAGGAAATTTTCATACAAGTAACAATGTACCTTCCGAAATATTCCTAGGTGAAATTTAAAACCTTCCATCGTTAAAGTGTAATTTAACGTGACATTTACGTAACATGGTTCAAAATGCACGGTTCCTTTTTCGGAGTTCATCATGGATAAATAAATACAAATGTACTGCTTCAGCTCAATACAAAAATAGCAATTTATGATAGTAAACAGACTGTATATAATTATTCCAATGTTCTTTAATTTGAAACTAACTTCGAGAAAAATATTCATTAGGGCTAATATGAGATATAAACAAGAGCATCTTTTAACTGAATGTGTACGATATATTTTCTCTTTGTGAATTTTTGGGAAAAAATTTAATAATCTAGTATCCTCTTATCCGTCATTTTCCGTAACATGTTTAAATATCCTTGCATAATTAAAAAACAAATGCATTATTTACTAGCAAATAAATGTGGCATCTTAGGCTGTTTCGTGTGGCTTTTAGTCTATGTAGACTATTAACTTTATCTTCTACTGGAGCATAATTACGTGTGTACAGCCTCCATTGTAAGTGACAGAAGTGGTCATATTGCATATTAATATTTGTTATTCACAAAAAAATCCTAATCACTTTTATTTTCTTCTAAAAAGAAATGAAATTAATGCATAGTGACATTTTCCCTTCTTTGACTGAAATCAAGATAATATACATTTTTTCAACTTTTTATTTATATTTTAGTATCTTTGTATATCATTCATTTATTTATTCACCGTCCGTTATGAACAATCTTGTTAAAGGATGTTGCAAACGAACTTCAAATGTATCTATTAGTTCTTTAGATTACCTATTGCATTTGTAACATTGTCAATCTAACGTACCACAACAGAATGATAGCTTTTACCATTGTTACATTAGTTTCAGTTCTGAATTGGAGGAATGCTTACCATGAAATCGTGCGTATTTATGCAGCATTATCACCCCAAAGAACTTTATAGACTGTTGCATATTTAGATTTCCTTCGAGTTCAGAAACCTTTAATCTTATTTCTGAAAATACTTTGTATATTTCTCTATGAAATATTAGATTTCTAAGTATGTTTTTGCTTCAACTGGGTGATTTCAATGTACCAATAACTTGCTGCAGATACACGCAGCTTAGGTTCCTTGTTTCATTTGTGGTCAGCTTTACCTGTCATTGTCATATGAGTGCTATTACTACAGAAACAGTTAGTGGTGGTTGTAAGTCGATAAATGTTGATCATTTTCGCTAGGAAGTGCAAAATTTATTCATATTTTCCAACTCTGAATAGGGTAGAGGAAAGTAGATAAGAAAAGACAGGGCTAGGCCAAGATCTAATGTGCAAGATGGCAGATATACATACTTTAGGAAATACTATAGAGATGACTGAGGGTTGTTATGGAAATAAGCAACTTTTAAGATGTACAGCAGTAGATAAGTGCGTTCGTGAAAGGAGAGGATGTTGCTCAATGTATTTGACGTATGATGTCCAACAAAAGTTTTCTAGGTTGATTCAACCTAAGTCTAACTTAAACTAACCTAAATCTGTCTCCTTTAAGCAACTATTCCATAAGAGATGGGAGCCTTACCTTACCTTACCTTGCCTTACCTTACATTACCTTACCTTATCTTACTTTACCTTACCTTACCTTGTGTCGCTGTAGATTTAATTTTGTACTTTGCTCCCTTATTAGTAAAACGTTTTCCGATGGTTTTAGGCATTTTAAATATATTCAGTTCTTCTGTGCTCACATTTTGAAGCATTTGAGACATTTCAAGGAAGTTTAATGGCAGTTTAGGCATCTTAGTGGTTATTTAAGCATTTTTCATATATTGTGAACGTTTTTCTGCCTGTTTTAAGCAATTTCAAGGATTTTCATTAACTTTTCAGGAAATTTTGCAACATTACACCTTTGGGTATTAGGTATACGTTTTATGTACTTTCAGAAATATTGGGTATACTATTTAAGACATTTAGAGCACTGGAGTAGGTGTTCAGAACATTTTATGAGCATTTCAGTGATTGGTAGAGTATTTCTATTTCTATTAAGATCGCTTCAGCCATTTACGATTTATTCTGGAGCTCTGTTGATATTTCAGACGTTTTGAAGACATGTTGGCTGCTTTTAAAAACACTATGTGAACTGGGAACAAACATTTCGGCCACATTTCAATTGCATTATGAGCGATATTAGAGGTATTTTGTATTGCTTCACTTATGTTTGATGTTTCAAGGATACGGGAAACCTTAAGCTCTATGGACTCTGGGCTCATTTGAGCATCATTTTACTCATCGTCCGATATGACTTACGTGGGAGAGCGTTAATTAAAAAAAAAAAATATGGCTCACATTCTTTCTGAGGTACATACAACTAAACAAACTAAACTTAGTTAACCCAAACTGTACTACCCAACAACAACCTAGCCTAATATTTTGGCTGCTCTTTCATTGGAATTATCTCATCGTCAAGTATTGTATCCTATTATCGTCTAAACTAATCATCCTCTCTCTGTTTTATCTTCTTGTGACCTAACCTAGCCTAGATTCTATATAGACCTGAGCTATACAATTTTTGGTGCACTAGATAAATGTTATGAGTTCTTACAGTAATTGCCTTCGTTTTTTTTTTTTTCAGAAATTTACACCTTCTACATTTTTAAATAAGTTTTTACCCTGGCATGACAGCCCTATTAGAGGGTCAAGGCCTATCAACGTGACTGCCGGCCTCACGCCCACTTACGCAAGGTAGAAGTGGGTGATCATCCATCTGATAAGGGGAGAAGAAGTGATGGGCATCTCGGCATCCCCCAGCCAGAATGTTAGTTTTCGTGACCAGGACGCTTACCTTGCGTAAGCTTCTAACTTTCCTCACGATTCTGAGTGGGTACCGGTTCTATACCCGGGACTTATAATCCGCACCCCATGGGTGGGATCGAACCCGGCCCGCTTTCCGTGAGCAGGAGCAAAGGCATACTACCTTAGGCCGCTACGCCACGCCGCAAGACTTTTTAAATAATACCTTCTCGGTTTTACTACACTGAGCGAATTCCTTTTACATAGGCACGTGTTTTTTGAGTGGTTCCACTCCTTGAGTAACATGCGATCTCTGTCACACATATTCACTGTCCTTGTCGCACTGTTTTGAAACAGATAAACGTTAGCACATTCCTGTCAGGGACCTCCTTTTCTTTGGAAACAGTAATCATCTAGTAAAAAGTCTTAAAAATGTGAACATATTTATAAAAGGATTTTAAAATTAATTTGTTTTCTTTCCAATTAAAATATTTTAATAAACTATTAACTCATTCGTTTTACAAAATTATGACATCGTAGTAGCATGAATAATTTTTAGTAAAAATTATACTAAAATATACACCAAAATTATCAGACGCATATAGGTACACCAGGTGATGTGTCTGAAGGTAGAACCTACGCAGTCTATTGCTCACTAGCTCCATATAAATATGACATGTTCTTTCCCAATCTAGGGCACGTGGAACATTGTCTCTCTGACTGGAGAGTAACATGCTTTATTGTGTTTATACAATTAAGAATAAGTCATGGATATAAACAGTGTCAAAGCCTTTCAGGCCGCGCCGTGCCTCAGTGGTTAGACCGCTTGGCTCTCACCAAGGCGGCCCTGGTTCGATCCCAGGCGACCGCAAAGTGAGATTTGTTGTGGACAACATGGCGCTGGGGCGGGTTTTCTCCGAGATCTCCGGTTTCCCCTGCCATCTCATTCCACCGGTGCTCCATGTTCATCTCATGTGTCATCAGTATCATCGCCTGCGGTGCCGTATGTAGTAAAAGCGGGTAGTTAAACACTACACATTTCATTTCAAAGCCTTTTATCTTTTTATCAAGTTTGAGCCTAGTCTAAGTACAATAACCTTCGGTCACTTTAAGCATTAAGACCTCGCCCAAGTTTGCGGACCTCTAACATATATCTACCATCGAGTGCAATATGTTCCTATTCTACTCACGGTTGTGTATAAAAATGACGCAGTGTGTTAGGGATGTTATTTGCAGCACGTATCTTACGATGATTATTATTACAAACATGTTTTATCGGATTCACACATTACTTTATCACAAGCACATACTACTAGGTACTCAAAAACCCATTGGGCAATCTATAGCCGGCCTATGTACGTGCTTCAGACGTCAGGATGCCGATAAAAGGTGCTACACTCGTTTGTTCTAATGGACTATTAGAGATCCACTGTCGATGCACCGTAGTTCAGTGTAAAATGCAGCAATTGATATACAAGAACCTGTCAGATATCCATTCTCGATAACACCTGTTATCTTCAGCCTCAATCGCTGCTTCCTGAGGGGGTCATATTTAAACCTCATTCAAAGAGAGCTCAGGGTACTTAACGCTTCATAGATCTTCTTCAATCTCTTTGACTAATATTTAATACCCTCAATCAAAAGAACATCCGCTCCGCAGTTCATATTTGGAGCCAAAAGGTTACAACACATGCCAGAAATACTATGCTCACTTTCTTCTCGGACAGCCAGCCAGGTGAAAAGATGATTAGATATCAACGTTTCGGGAGTGTGCATCTCTCCCATCATCAGGAGATTTATAAAATGTTATAACCACAAATGAAACACTGGATATAACACAACTATAAACAAAGACAAAACAAAAATTCGCATTACTGAACAAAAGACTGTTTTCAGTAAATTAAATGCCAGGTCAGGAGATGGCGTGAGTATAGAAAATTGTATGAAAGTCACGTAACTACTTAACTTGATTATCAAACTGTATTGATCTTTGCTTCCTAAATCTACGGATTTCCATTTTTAAGGCTGGTTTCCAAAGAGGAGCTGAACTGAAACACAGCACCACGATTAAGCGTGCTCCTTTCAGAGGAAATCGCTAAAGCCTGCTTAATTCTCCGCTCCCAGTAACTGTTGCATTTTGCCAAGATGTTCGTCTCCCAAATATTGTCTCTATGGTCGTTATCAAAACAATGCTCTGCCAGCCCCGACTTCTCAGGTTGCATTAAACGAATGCTCCGTTCATGTTCGATTATTCTAGTGGCGATTGTCCTTCCAGTTTGTCCTATATACGGTGTCCTACATTCACAGGGAATGCGGTACACTCCCGGGAACTTGTAAGTCCAGCTTGTCTTTTACTGGTCTCAACAGATGTTTAATCTTCGGCGGTGACTTGTGGATGGTCCTGATGTTGTATTTGGCGAGAATTCTCTACTGTCTACCCACCACAAGAAGGCAAACGGGGCCTGAAGAGGGAGAGCTGCTTGAACTGTTTATCTGCTCTGTAATGGATCTGTTAGCTACGAAATGAGAGTATGAGAGTGCATATGAGTCACCCATGCTGCCTGAGCAAATGCTCGATTCAGTAACTGCAGTGAAAAGTATTATGTATGGGTGAGTATGTGACAACACTGTATGCTTTAAAACGTAGCATCATTAACATATCCGGAAGGCGAGCATAAACACAGCAAAAGTATTACGTTACACATTCCTCTGCCTTGCCTTCTTGTGTTGGGTGGACAGGACAGTAAGTTTGTCGTGAATGGCAACGGTTTTTCGTTAACTGGGAGCTGATGGTAAACAATAAACATCATTTTTATTTTGTCAGACTCAAACTTACTTGGGCGGCTCCATAAACTTCTCGGACCTTGCAAACAGCTGTAGAAAATGTCAGGGCTTAGAATTTCAAAATATAATCTTACTTTACCATGCATTGACAGGAGTCGTTCTGCGTATTGTTGCAGTAATATGCTAGCCTCTAGTTACCGCGGTCGCGAGTTCAAACCCAACGAATGGTGATAGATATTTTCGAACGGAAATGTTTAATTTAATATTACTTCGAAATGCTCTTATCCTGATAATAGAGAATGTCGTTAATGTTATATATATATATAGTGCGCATCAATTTGTAAAACGGAAATTAACTTTTACTCAAGTAAAATAGGATATTTATTGTGATTTTACACTTACTGGAGTTTCTTACAATGCTGTCTCCCTTGGCTCTTGAACAATAGAAATACAAATTGTATAGAATGACAATAAAAACATAAGATTTTCATGTCTTATAGTAAACTGTAGTGCTACCAACTGAACATCTACTTAATATTTATTTCATAACTCATAAGGGTGTAAAGGCTTTCAAAGAAAGTATATAGTAAATTAACTAATGTTTTTTTTTCAGTACAAAGAAAGCATTACTTCATTTTAATTCTCTTTATAATGGATATTACCAGCACAGTAAAACAAATATTACAAGTGACCCAACTTAAAGTAAATGTAATTGACACCATTAGTTTAAACATTTAGTTAGTTAAATTGAACACACTTTTAATGTAAACAACTAATTTAATTTCCTTATTATTACAGTTTCTTTCATTATAAAATCAAATGTATTGTTTACGGAAAAGTTAACTTGAACTTGATTGTGTTTCTAGATATTTTAAACATTTGAAACACATTTTCCATAGCAACAGAATTAGTGAAATAATAAAATAGTATAAAATAAATGTTACAAAGATTTTAAATGAGCTCTGATAAATGTTGCAGAAAGCGAACTACATATTTATAAAATGAATTTAATGTCTAATTGTTTTTTTTTTTTTGTTTTTTTTTGCTGAACTGAAATGGTAAAAAATATTTTATTCTAGGGAGATCGGACAGTGGTAGTAATGTAAGGAAAACGGGTGCAGTAGATCTGCAATATTCGATTTCATATTATTTAGCAGAGAAGTTAATGAAAGTAGCAGGGGTTTTTCTTGCTTCAAGATTATAAATAAAATTCTGATGACTATGTAGGGATGAATTTCACTTTGATAGTCTAACTTCTCAATTTTATCGTCTATTTTCTTGCGATGTCTTGAAATTAACTCATATTAAACATATATTAAATTCACATTAAAGCTATTGCAACTGTTCGGACTCGTACACTTATAAAGAATACAAATTTGGTTTAATAAATTATGTCACGAAACTAAATACTGAGGTTTATTATTTGATAATGTCGAAACTCTTTTCAAGAATCTGAATCTTTTTGAGTGCGCTGATATTTCCTAATATAGAACGTCATTGTGGAATAATGAAAAGAAAACAGTGCCTATTTCTAAAACATGAACTGTGCAGAAATACAAATGTTATAAAATAATGTGACAAATGACATGCCACAGAGATATCAAATGTTGCACAATGTTGGGTAAAATAAAAGAGGAAATCAGATAGGAATTAGGATAATAAAATAAAGCAAAATACTTAGAGAAAGATTAAGATATTCATATATGAATATCATAAAATTATGAACACCAGCCATTTGGGAGTGGCATATTGAAGACCGATGAGACAATGCAGACACATCAAGTCAAAACAAGTGCTACATGGTTGGCCCCGTAGCTCAGTCGGTAGAGCACATGCCTGCCATGCTGGGGATCCCGAGTTCGATCCCCGGTTGTGATGGGGATTTTTTCCTAACCAACATGATTCTCCATCTTCCCCAGAGTCTAGAAGTATGAATGTGTGCGTGATCTAATGATAGAACCCAACGATTAGGAGTTCACACCATCGATATGTCCTCCAAAGGAGAACAGCCGCCGATATGACCAAGGTAGTTAAAGGCGGGGTATAAGAAATGGCTATATCTTCTAATTCATGGAGTAGTGATAAGGATGATTTTAAAGATTTTGAATCCGATATATTTATTGCAAATGTTTATTATTATTATTATTATTATTATTATTATTATTATTATTATTATTATTATTATTATTATTATTATTATTATTATTATTATTATTATTATTATTATTATTATTATTATTATTATTATTATTATTATTATTATTATTATTATTATTATTATTATTATTATTATTATTATTATTATTATTATTATTATTATTATTATTATTATTATTATTATTATTATTATTATTATTATTATTATTATTATTATTATTATTATTATTATTATTATTATTATTATTATTATTATTATTATTATTATTATTATTATTATTATTATTATTATTATTATTATTATTATTATTATTATTATTATTATTATTATTAATCAGTCAATTCTTACGAGTTATGTTCTTGTATATTATAGGGAACATAAATTTGAAGTTGACTATTTCAGCAGATAGTTGGATTATGTTTCTGACAAATAGAGTCTATTCAATTGAAAGTATAAATTTACATTTCAGAAGCATTAAATTGAAGTTCTTGGCTACAAATACTGCTACACCAACAGACACTCAAGCACTTGTCATTAATCAATTCTACGGCCCCCCTCCCAGAGAATCCTTCGTTTCCTACTAATTGGATACAACCTGTTACTACCGGTATTTTCTCGAGGATGCAGGAACGTCGCCAATCTAACTTCTTCTGCGACAGATTTATCCTCTAGGCGCTGATGTTTAGAAAGCAAGGTCTATGAAGTGGAGGCCTCTGCGATCCGAACCTTGAAGAAAATAGTGTTTGCCCCTGCTGTTGCCAGAGCTAAAATAACTGGACAAATGCTTTAAGAACTACTATCTGATCTTTGGTTCATTCTTTACATATTCATTTGATTGTAGGTATATATTTGTACTTCTGTACCTCGTCTTGGCTGAAATAAGTATAGCAATTAAATTATATCAAAATAACTGCTAACTAATCCACGTGTGAATTAAAATTTATTAATACATCTTTAGAACAAAAAAGTAATAAATAAAAATAAAAAATAAATAAAAATATAAAATAAAAAAGAACTTAAAAATAAGAATAAGCAGATAGGAGATATCTTAATAACAGTCAATGTATGTGTGTGTGTTCCTTGTATGCTTCTACACCACTGCATTGATTTTGACCAAACTTGGCGTAAGCCAAAAATTACTGTGTGGCTTAGAATTGGAAATTCCACTTAATTTCACATAATTGACTTTTAATTTTATGAATGTCTCCAAATACTCACAGGACCAAATATATCTTTGTCAACATAGTCGTAGTAGCTCAAACATTGCCAACATAATCATTACTTTAATTTTCACTGCCTAGCAAAATAATAAAGGTACTGGAGTTTCTATAATATTAACTGACATCGATCATGGAGTAATAACATAGTCAACTTTTGCCTTTTACTTTTTATGGCTTTCTTGAGTTTTCTTAGTACTTTACGTCCTCCATATTCAGAATGAGAGTTCTGAGTATGTTAGCTACCAAGAATAAACAAGGTTATATTGACTTGGAATATGACAACGTGGAAGTCACTCTGTTCCATTAACGAGATTAAAAACTGTGGTATTTGAGATTGCTGAACAGTGTTATTCATAATATTTTATATCATATTTATTATATATACAAAGTCTAAGTGTTCTGAGAGTTGTAATGAACTTTTTATATGCCATATGTAATATTTTAAGTGCCACCAAACAAGCGCAAGGCTATAGGCTTATTAGGACTCCATACAAGACTATTATAAAATCTGCTCATACAACAACTATTCAATGAACGGTAATGAAATTTGGGTTTGTTTACTTTACGCGTGTGTCTGCCAATAATGGTTCTAAAAATAAGTTAACACTTGTTAAAAGTTGTGAAAAAGTAACATAAGTGATACTGCTTCTTAAATTAAAATGTTGCAACTCATATTTCATATGCACTTTCCTCCTGTGGTGTTTGTGTTATTGAAAAGTATTTTATTTATTGTTTTATAATGCTTATCTTTTGTTCTTTATAGTGTGCATTAAGAGTTTTAATTAACTGCTTATGACCTGTCTATGACTATGATAAAGTTCAGCACCAATGAAATAGTTTGTGCCTATGCTTCCGACGGGATGCACTCTGGGAGGGATGGGTAACGCGAGAGAATTCTAAGTGTAGCCAGAGATATGGCAGTAGAGGAATGGGTCCCTAATAATTACAGATTTGAACTCCTCGACTTCCCTTCCCCAGGGGCTTACACACCCCGGGAAACAGAATGGCAAAGCGCATCAAAAGGACAAGAGACAGAACAATATTTTCCCACAGTAGCAAAACGATTAGAACGAAGAATTAACATATCAACAAACCTCACTACCATTTTAACAGGCCTATTACAAATATTCAACATAAAAGATGATGGTACATGCACCTGCAACAGAGGAGACGAAACCACAGATCACATCCTGTATGACTGCATCAAATGGAAGGACCAAAGGGAAAAACTAAGGATGCAAATAAACAAGAAAGGAGGGAAGTGGCCAGTACATAAACCAGCACTTGTGGGACAATATCTAAGGGACTTTAGTGAATATGTCAACACAATCAATCTAGAAAGTGCAGAATAACTAAATAAATAAGTAAATTACTTCTAAAAGACTACAGTGACTGTGTGAACACAATCATTTCAATACTTCAGTTAATATGAATATAATCTATCTGGAAGAAAACCAGAACATGTAATATTACAAATGTAACGGAACATGTGAATGAATAAAGGATTATTAAAAAAAATGGGACTCCGAGACCTCCCCCGATCCGGTGGACGATGTGCCAAATCTTTAAGTGTATTAGGTAATAATGTTTGAATGTCTCCAGAGAAACCCAAGGTTATTGGGAACGTTAAACCAAGTGCAACGCCGAGTATTTCAGCTAGTATAACCAACTGAACTTTCTAAGACAAGAACGATTCAAGTGCACACGAAATATGTTAGACAATTTTCAGTAAATAGTATTCCAGAAATATATTTACATTTTAAAAATGCATCTGTAAATAGAGTACATTTGGCAGAAAGTTAAAACATTGTATCAGCTGTTAATTGACTTCAAAATAAATCTACAAATATTCATAATTCTCTTGAGTTAACTTCTATTAACTTATATCATGGCCCAAAAAGTTGTTATTCAACTAAAGCTGTATGATTTCCATGTGTGTGTGTGTGTGTGTGTGTGTGTGTGTGTGTGTGTGTGTGTGTGTGTGTGTGTGTGTGTGTGTGTGTGTGTGTGTGTGTGTGTGTGTGTGTGTGTGTGTGTGTACACTTACATTTTACAGCACTATGCATTTTCTAAGCGTTTGTTATCAAGTTTATATAAAATTGTTATCAAAATTATATATGAATATAAAAAATATATATAAATTATATATATTTCTACTTTGAATTGCCATGTGGATATTTTTAAAACGTTTGATTGCTCTTCCTCCCCTCCCCCCGTCTCACACGTTTTTTCTTATACCAAACACTAACTATACGAGAAAAATGTGTGTGGCCCCCCATATCACAATTCAACTAAGTGCATATTGCTCAATGATTTATGATTACTCATAATTTTATTCTGACTAACCTAATGTGAATAAAGTAATCACTTTAATATGAATACCTATAATACTTAAGTGATTATGTGAAGTTGTAATCAGTATAAAGTGTGGAGTTAGTGTAAAACGTTCTTTATTTCAGGATAGCATAAGCCTTCAATGCACTGTCACTCACGTTGTATTATATTTATCCGAAATGTAGATGCTAAGTTCAACTTAAACATGCATTCGTATGCTTTATTTGTTCTCTAGGTCTTCAGTATCACAAATGAATTTCTCTTACACAGCTTTTTATTTACTTTTGCATCAAGTCTGTATTTTAATGCTTTTTCTCTTAGGTTACTAATATTTATTTTCTTTGACAGTTGAAATATTGGTTAAGAGCTTCAAACTCCGGTAGCACGATATTACTTAAACGCTGACAATTCAAAGTCGGTCACCTTTGGTTTTATGTTTGCAGTGATTAATCCGTTCTACACTTAACCACCACCTCCCACATTAAATGAATACATAATGATTCGTTCATATTAAAACGCATGACAACGAATGTTTTTACCAGTGGAGTGGTTTTTGAGAGACTATTTGTAACTATTTAACCATTTGCGAAACGAACCCGCTATAAGGAGAAAGTCTTAGATGCAGGATTGCCATAAATCTCAACACTCAGGACCGCCTGTCGCTGAGGAAAGTGCTTTAGCAATATGAGTAATGATTCGAGATATTTAAGATGAAAGTTGTTTTCCTTTACTATTTAGCTAGAACTGTGATTTTGGTATCCAAAATCCATTGCAAGAAGTCGCTGTAAAAATAATGTGAACTACAGAAGCTGCAACAACACCTATGCTCTTCTCCAGGATGTAGACTAGTACATATTGGAATTGGTTTGTAAATTGCATTCCAAACTACCCAAGATGCGCTGCATAGATGAAAATTAAATATGGTAATGCAGTTGAGAAAGCACATGTCACTGTTCAATCTTTGGCTGCTCCCTCTACTTAACCTTTAATGCAACACTTAACTCTTTCTCAGCTACGACGTAGTGCAAACCACAAAACGTGCATCGTCATTCGGCTCGACTTACAATACAGAAGGGATATAGAGTTTCTTCTCAATGACGCATTAATTTCGTTCCGCTGAGAAGCATTAATCAAGGCAAACGTGCTCAGTCTGATCAACAACAAATTGGGAAAAGGCACTTATTGCGTGATATTACAATTCATGTTTTAAATGTAATACCACTTGTCTCATAGCATGAATATTCTGGTTTTGACGCTCTATCCCTTGGCAGCCAATGGACACCAAACCACTCTCATTTGATTCAATACACCAGTAAACCTCTAACCAATCTCAGTTATCCAGGCAATATAGATTACTTACAATTCCGGAAACTCTTGTAATTTGTGAGCCTCTTCATTGTATTATAATGTAAATGTTACTTCATAAAACTGTTGGCAAAGTTCATTTGACTTAGTACAAGCTTCTGATTCTGATTCAACCTGTATGCGATCTGTTCCTGCCTCTTCTGCATTATCCGTTAATACAAGGGCGGCGCAATACGTAATCTGTTGCAGAATATACCGGTGGTGTTGCTAAGGGAAGTTTGTGTTACCATCATGTACTCTCATTTGTTATATGTTGTCAAAACAAATTTGGTGCTGATTCATAAGTCGGTTTGCCTTTTACAGACATTTCAATAAGAAGTTCAACGTACTTTTGCTAAAATGGAAGAAGTGCGGTATCGTTCAGTGATTCGCTTTTCACTGTTAGATGGGAAAACTTGCGAGCAGATAAACGCGAAATTGAATGCTGTTTATGGAGACCTTTTGCCTTCTTTGACAACAGTTAGCTATTGGTATAACGAATTTAAAAGTGGTGGAACATCCGTTTTTGAAGAGGAGCGACCAGAACGCCCTGCCGATGTGGTTACCGAGGAAATCATTGAAGAAGTCCACGACTTGATTTTGTCTAACCGTGGAACGAACTTCACGAAGTAGCAGAGGCTAAAGGTATATCGACGGAAACGCAAATCATATTTTGCACGATATGTTTGAGATGAGAAGGCTGTCGGCCCAATGGGTGCCGCGTTTGCTCACAGTGGACAACAAGTGGGTGCGAATTTTAACTTCGAAGCTGCTTGCACTAAATCCGAAGGACTTTTTGTTTCGAGTTATCACTGTCGATGAGATATAGATTCACCATTACATTCCGGAAACCAAGCACAAATCAACAGTGAGTTGCTTCCGGAGAATCTGCTCCAAAGTAGGCAAAGATGGTCCCATCGGCAGGAAAAGCGAGAGCGACGATTTCTTGGGATGTGAATGGTGTCATACTCATTGACTTCTTGGAAGAAGGAAAAACAATTGCTAGGGCATATTATAGTGAGCTATTCGCCCAATTCTACAAAAATTTGAAGGAACATGGTACCATATGGCGAAGTAGAAAGTTCTCTTTCACGATAATGCCCCAGTATATTCTTCCGGAGCTGCCGCCGCCAAACTGCATGAATTGCTGCCATCCCCCAACCACATTGTACTGTTCCCAAACTGAAGAAATGGCTCGTAGGAACAACGTTTAGATCAAATGAGGTCATGGCGACAGAGGCGTATTTTGCAGAGCTTGACAATTCTTATTTCTGGCGGTGCTAAAAATGCCAAGAGAGTTGAGAGAAGTGTATATCCCTAAAAAGGGACTATGATGAGAAATAAATAATTTATATATGAAAAAACTGGCGTCTTCATTCTGAACACGGGCACTTATTGAACCGCCCTTGAAGTCTATTCATCCCCAAATTTTATTTTCGATCTTTCTTGGACTACTCAGTGGATCATTTATTTTTATGCTTATTAAGATACACAACACACCCAATTTTCGTGCTGTTCTGTCCCTTGGTATATTCTTTGCAAAATTATGTATGTATCCAATCTGTTCAATGACCTCGAAAATGGAGAATTCTTCTCGAACGGTTTTGTTTTTATTTTGTGCAGATTTAATCCTTCTCAAAAATTGTTTTCATATATCCATATCTTATTTCTTAATTTTGACATTTACAGTTTACCACCCTATACAAAAACAGGAACAGTAATTACTACATTGCATAGCTTGAGTTTTGCCTCTTTCCGTGCCTTTCTCTTATATACTTGTAACTGTCTTATAAATATGCTGAAACTAATTAATTCTTGTCTTTGTATCCTTTTGTAGATATATACTTATATCAGACGATCAGCTGCCAGCAACGGACATTTTACAGTGGGGAACTTTGGAACTACCCTGCAAACAAAAATATTATTATTACTGTTATCTCAGACCACCACTTCCAGCATGTTACAGTCAGAGAAAACTTATGGTCTTTACATAGAAATATTTTCGAACATTTTGGTTTTCTTAAAAATATTTCTAAGGATTTTCATTAAACCATACGTTCAAGGTATTTTCTTTAAATAATGAAATACATCATACGGGAATATCCTTTGAAATGAATGATTTTTACATAACTCTTAAACCGCAAAAGATAGACAAAACTTTACTATATAAACTGCAAATATTTTTAAAGCACACAATTTATGCAGAATAAAATATTTTTATGGAGTTAACATTTCCAAAATATTCCTTATTATTGGTTTGAATTTTTAATAGCTTATATTTTTCTCTAATAGGAAGTCGTTAGTTGTTTTTAAGTCCTAGTCTTGTAAACAGAACGGAATGTGAGAGCCATCACAGTGGCTAACTCTGAAATGATTTGACCACCCCTTAAAGCCTATTATATTCTCCATTCCTATTGCATTTACTAGGAAATATGCGAAAAAATCATTCCTAAATACGTATATCTATTATTGATACTTCTATTATTATTATTATTATTATTATTATTATTATTATTATTATTATTATTATTATTATTATTATTATTATTATTATTATTATTATTATTATTATTATTATTATTATTATTATTATTATTATTATTATTATTATTATTATTATTATTATTATTATTATTATTATTATTATTATTATTATTATTATTATTATTATTATTATTATTATTATTATTATTATTATTATTATTATTATTATTATTATTATTATTATTATTATTATTATTATTATTATTATTATTATTATTATTATTATTATTATTATTATTATTATTATTATTATTATTATTATTATTATTATTATTATTATTATTATTATTATTATTATTATTATTATTATTATTATTATTATTATTATTATTATTATTATTATTATTATTATTATTATTATTATTATTATTATTATTATTATTATTATTATTATTATTATTATTATTATTATTATTATTATTATTATTATTATTATTATTATTATTATTATTATTATTATTATTATTATTATTATTATTATTAGTATTATTATCATTATTATTATTATCATTATTATTATCATCATTATTATTATCATCATCATTATTATCATCATCATTATCATTATCATCATCATCATTATCATCATCATCATTATCATTATCATCATTATCATTATCATCATCATCATTATCATCATCATCATTATCATTATCATCATTATCATTATCATCATCATCATTATCATCATCATCATTATTATTATTATTATTATTATTATTATTATTATTATTATTATTATTATTATTATTATTATTATTATTATTATTATTATTATTATTATTATTATTATTATGATTATTATGATTATTATTATTATTATGATTATTATTATTATTATGATTATTATTATTATGATTATTATGATTATTATGATTATTATTATTATTATTATTATTATTATTATTATTATTATTATTATTATTATTATTATTATTATTATTATTATTATTATTATTATTATTATTATTATTATTATTATTATTATTATTATTATTATTATTATTATTATTATTATTATTATTATTATTATTATTATTATTATTATTATTATTATTATTATTATTATTATTATTATTATTATTATTATTATTATTATTATTATTATTATTATTATTATTATTATTATTATTATTATTATTATTATTATTATTATTATTATTATTATTATTATTATTATTATTATTATTATTATTATTATTATTATTATTATTATTATTATTATTATTATTATTATTGTCGCGAGCCATTGTTGCGATAGCGCGGCCGGCGCGCACAAAGGGACAGATAGCGCAGCGTGGAGATAAAAGACTTTCCAACCAGATAAAGTTAGATGACTGGAAGGTTCATGTTACGTCTGGTGCCTTTTTGATGGTTAGAGAACATTCGACTAATTTCTGGAACAGTGAGTAGAGATATAAAAGAAGGCGTGGTTAGTTTATCGGACAGTCGTAATTGGACTCGATATGAAAGTGAGGACTGTGATTTGAAAGTGAACTCTTTTGATTATTTACGTGTGCAGAAGTGACGAGAAATTGTGCTGGTTCAAGTTATGTCATCTTGCTGGCAAGGGTGTACAATTAGCGTGTTTTTACGGAAATAAAGAGCATTTTGAATTTCTGCAACATGGACTTTTAATTTTACCAAACCACAAAGTCACAATTGGTGTCAGGAGTGAGGCATACGACTATGGACGCTACATTGGAAAATTCTAGAAGAACTGAGAGAAGAGAAGAGCGAATGACAACCTCGCAGCGAAAACAGAAGCGGCAAATAACAAATTGGCCACGACGATGACCGCGAAGATGACTGAATTGACCACGGAAATGAGAGCAGCGAACGAGAGCCTGGCCACGGAAATGAAGGCCGAATTATCCGAAATGAAGGCTGCGAACGAAGCCCTCGCCGCCAAATTTTAGGAGCAGTTGGCCGGCATAAAGGAGGACGTCACGGAGTTCGGCGAGCGCGTCGAAGACCTGGCGAGCCGCGTTAATGCCCTAGAGGAAAATGCCGACATCAACACCAAGTGCCTGAACGCCATGGTGGAGAACATCGTCGGCAGGAAGTTGAAGGATTTAAAGGCCGACGTGTCGGCACGCGACACAACATCAGCGTGCTTCAAACCACCAAAGTCCGATGGCACGTCAACGTTCGAAGTCTTCCGCCGTCAATTCAACACAGTGGCCAAGCACAACAAGTGGTCGCCAGAGGAACAGGCCACACAGCTAATAGCCAGCCTCCAGGGAAGGGCCGCAGAGGTTCTGAACGCGTTCCAGACAGCGGCGGCGCCCAAGGACAGCTGGGAAGCCTTGGAAAACCGCTTCGGAAACCACCGTTTAGCCGCAGCGTACTGCATCCAGCTGAAGTCAAGGTCACAGCAGCCAGGGGAGACGCTGCAGGAGTTCGCCCTGGCAATCGAGCAGCTGGCCAACAAAGCCTTGGTCGACCTCCCACCTGAATTCGTATCCCGGGACGCCGCCTACACGTTCGTTGACGAGGTACGAGACGTCGAGATATGTCAGCGCCTAATGCTCGGCGATAACAAGACCATCCACGAGGCGCTAACGGCAGCATTGAGGATAGAGACGGCCAAGGTGATGAGAACAAGGAGTATCCGATACACTGGAGACCGAAGACCAGCCGAGGGACGCCGGCGAAAACCAAGTGGCGTGTGTTGTGGTTGTAACCAGCCGGGACACCTGTAGATAGACTGCCCACACCAGGGAGAGCAGCCGGAGAAACGAGTAAGGGCCGGCATGGCGAGGGACACGTCGGCGACGTCACTACCATCCCTCAACTGACGCTGTGTGTCATCAGCCAACGGATGGATGAGCGCCTTATCGCGGACGGTTGGGTGAGAGGGAAGCCGTGGCTCGTGCTTGTGAACGCCGGGGAAGCCGTGACCGTCATCAGACCTGACGTGGCCAAGGGTTTGCCGTTGAGAAAACCGGTCCGACTATAACAGCTTATGACGGCATCCGGCGACACGCTGCCTGTGGAGGAGGAGCCCCTGCTGAAGTTGACCTTGGGACGGAGTGCCGTGCGTCAGTGTGTTTGTCGCGAAGGTTGCTGAGGAGATGCTACTGGGATTGGATGCCCTCAGGAACCACGAGGCGACGGTTGACTTCGGCAGGAAGGTCCTGTGGCTCAATGGAGTAGAGATGATACTTCAGCAACCCGAAGAACGCCTTGGAATTTGCAGAGTCGTCCTGAGGGAAGACGTGGTTGTTCCCGCGTGAAGAGAGGTGGTGATGACGGCGCGACTGGAAGGCCAGTGGACGAAGAACATGATGCTGGACCAGAAGACGCCTGTGCACGGACTATGTGCAGCCAGGACACTGTTGCCGTGCCTAGAGGAGGTACCAGTGAGGCTGCCTAATCTAACAGACACCGGTCAGGATGTCCAGGCCGGAACGGAGTTGGGGACGTGCGATCTCGTAACCAACCGACGCTGCCGACGCAGCACCTGGTGCCCCGGCTGGAAGTCTTACTGGAGGGGGTGGCCGACCACCTGACCGCAGAACAGCTGGAGAAGGTTCGACAACTGCTGAGACGATAGCGCGTCTTCAGCCAAGGTAACAGCGACTACGGCCGCACGAACTGGGTTCTCCACCGCATCGACACCGGAGACGCCAGGCCTATTCGGCAGCCACCTAGACGCGTTCCGCTGGCAAAACAAGAGGCGATACCGGATATGCTGGAGGACATGAGATCCAGGGGAGTGAATGAAGAGTGAATGAAGATGTTCCCCTGTAGTTCTGGTGACGAAGAAGAACGACGAGCTACGTTTCTGCGTGGACTACAGGAAGCTCAACGCTGTCACCAGGAAGGACTGCTTTCTATTACCCCGGATTGGCGACACCCTCGACACGCTGGTTGGTGCGCAGTGGTTCTCGACCCCGGGCCTGAAGTCGGGTTAGTGGCCGGTGGCTCTAGACCTAAGAGACAAGGAAAAGACCGCATTCTCGACAGGCTAAAGGCTTTGGCAGTTCACAGTTATCCTGTGTTTCCGCAACGCACCAGCTACCTTCCAAAGCCTCGTGGAGTCAGCGATGAGAGGATTGAATTATGACGCCTGCCTGCTATACCTGGATGACATCATCGTCGGCAAGACATTCGAGGACCATTTCGACAACCTGAGCAAGGTACTATAGAGACTGAAGGGGATCAACCTGAAGCTGAACGCGAAGAAATGCCAGCTTTTCCGCAAGGAAGTCAACCACTCGGGCCACATAGTCACCCCAACTGGAGTGGCCACAGACCCGGAGAAGACACAGGCCGTGACAGATTGGCCTCGTTCAAAGGATAAGCGAGAATTGGCAGTTTCCTGGGGCTGTGCAGTTATTACCGCCGTTTCATAAAGGGGTTCTCCAACATCGCCAAGCCCCTCACCCACCTGAGAGAAGAACACCGTCCTTATGCGTGGATGGGGGACGCCGAAGGCGCTTTCCAGCAGCTGAAGAAGACACTTTGCTGTACTCCTATTTTGGGATTCTCACAACCAGGTGGCACCTTCATTGTGGGCACCGACGCCAGCGACCATTGCATTGGAGGCGTCTTATCCCAAGTCCAGGATGGCCACGAGCTGGTGATAGCCTACTCAGCAAGACGCTCTCCAAAGCAGAGAAGAACTACTGCGTCACCCGGCGAGAGCTGTTGCTGGTAGTGAAGACCTTGGAGCACTTCCACAGGTGCATTCGAGCCTCTCCCTGAATAGGAGTTGTTCGGATTGGGTTGGAATCGAGGTTCAGTGGTTCCCGATACCCGTGGGAAATCGGGTACGTCTCTGGACTGAGTTGAGGGAAGTCATATATTCTCGCGTACTAGCCTGCATAGCTAGTAGAAGGTGTGCTATATTACCAGGCAGCCCTACTGAGGTTAATCGGTAGCCTTACACTTTGGGGTTGGCGCGCGTAAGTGGCAGATCCACTTCCATTTCGTCTTGAGTCCATAGGACCAGATGGGGGTGCTTGTTAGTCTCTAGGTCTTGCCCTATGGAAAACCCCACGGCGGTGCTGGGCGCCCTTTTGGGACAGCTCAGTAACTCCCTGGTCTTTAGAGGGGAGGTCAGTCTTCACTTTGTTTGGATTGCCCTGGTTGATACTCTCGAGCTTATATAGTACCTGTTCGGTCAGCCATTCCACCTGAGGACTGACCACGCCACACTAACTTGTCTACTCAGTTTTAGGAACCTGGAAGGCCAGACAGCCCTTGGGTCCAGAGGCAGGGGCTGCAGATAGTCGGGACTACCAGCCTTGAGGAGGGAGCAGTGTTTCCGATGCACTGTTGCGACGGGCGCGGCCGGCGTGCACAAAAAGACAGATAGGGCAGCGTGGAGATAAAAGCTTGCCGGACTCGCCAGTGGGAGCAGTCATAATTGGACTCGATAATTGTGTGCTGTGATTTGAACGTGAACTCTTTTGTTTATTTACGTGTGCGGAAGTGACGAGAGATTGTGTTAGTTTATGTTACGTCATCTTGTTGCAAAGGCGTATACAGTGTCTTTCTACGGAAATAAAGAGCATTTTGAATTTCTGCAAACTTGACTTTTAACTTTACGTACCCACAAAGTCACAGTAGTTTTAAGCAAATAAATATCTGCAGTTGTTTCATTATTGAACGAAAAGGTTTCCTCGTTCGGGTTACACTGTCTTCAGTAATCTGAATGTCAAACATTTCGATCGCCATATATTATCATGATAGTCTTTGGCAGGATCCCAGCAGTTCCAGTAGACCACCAAAGAGTCGAGTCCTGCAGGTTTACCTGGGCGTAGTGTTTTCTGCCACGCACCTAGCCGCTTAATGCGGCTTTATCTGGGCAGTATAGAAGAATGTCTTATGTCTCAGGCGGTTGTCTTGGGCAGTGTTATATCTAGCCATTTGCGGGCGCAACTGCCCGCGAGGTGTGTCCTGCCTGTGAGGCATCTGGGCACAGTCCGCTTAACAGGCTAGAGGAAAGGGAAACGAGGTAAAGGTATGGGTTTTACCAGGCCCATGTCTGGGCTTGAGGGCTACTGGAGTGTAGGGAAATTGGCCCTGTCAGGGTAGGTTGCTCAAAGCGTCTTTGGTCAGCCGGTAGCTAGATTTACGGCGAGGAACCCTGTGGTCGTAATGGCCAAGGGTGTTCACCAGTTGAGTAGAATGGGAGTCCAGTTTCTTGTAGATCGTGAGGGTTCCCTCCCGCACCACGTCTAAAATTCACGCGACTCCGGAATAAGTGTGAATGATTTGGGACAGGAATCTACGCCCAGTATCATAGCTTATGCGTAGCGACCTGTTCTGCACGCGCTACAGTCTGCGAATAGTGGTCGGAGCGGCTGATCCCCAGACTTCGCAGCCGATATAGGCGTAGTTTAAGGGCATCAGGCTCACAGCGAAAGGGTACACGCCCGCATAGGCTCATGCCCGATCCAATGGGCCTTCACCCGACCGGCGATTGGGAACGACGCCGTAGATGAATCCTGTAGTTGTAGGTACAGAGGAGCAAGCCACTATTCAGCCAGAACTCGCGAAACACAGTCGCCCGGTACAGCCCTGTCACGAATGAGAAGTAAATGAAGGACATGAAGGATGGATTTGTTTAAGATTGCGCGGTTGGCGGGGATGGAATCCACTACTTCTCTGATGCATATTACACGTTCCACCTCACTCTGTGCCTCACCACATAAAGCAGCCTATAAAATAAGCCGAAAGTCTGAGAATATACATCAGTTAAGTTATACTACACTGCCCCATTTGAACATATGTGTAATATTTAGCGTTCGCTTTTACTACATACGGCAACGCAGTGACACTGACGATATATGAGATGAAGATGGAGCAACGGTGGAATGAGATGGCGAGGGAACCTAGACATTCCAGAGAAAACTCGCCCCAGCGCCAATTTGAACAAGTAGTCGTGCATACAATATTGATTACTATATACACAAAATGTTTCCTAGAACCATCCTTGAACCCATTTAGCCTCTTCCCTCATATTCCTGTCTCGCCCATATTAACACAATGTGTAATTTCGCAAACTGATAGCCAATGTGGCATGAGCACCTGAGCGGCTATTATTGCAACCGTTCTGGTATTGTCTACCCTACGGATTGGCGTCGAGATAAACTCCTGTTGCAACATTTAAGTGAAGAAACATATCCAAACCGCAACTGAGCTAATATTAGTCATTACAATTACAAAATATATTAGGCATCAGGCATTAAATGAGAAAGAAGCACGTGTCTTAGGGGGAAAGCGAAAATGTGTGGCGGTAGGTAATGGTTTGAAGAACACCAAAACAAAATCATGTTACACACATTGAATCGAGTCTCATATTGTATACGATCAATTGCTTCAGTTTCATATTTTAAGCCGAATAAAAGCTCAGTTTAATTTCCGCTTACAAACTCTCTTTATAATTTCAAATAATTCTATCATGCATAAGTCACCGCATTCTTAAGCTGTAGAATCTCTACAAATGTCGAATCATGGTTTATAAAAACGAATGTTTATAAAAACAGTAGTAGTTGATTATGGTTTAATTATACAACGTTTTACAATACCTCTAAAACGAATATTTAAAATGTTTATCAATTGTATAGATTATTATATTTAAGTTTATTAAGGTTATAATCTATTGCTGCAATCGACTTAGGTGAAAGAAATAGGGAGGGGAGGGGGAGATATAGAACAACATAGCTGAAAATTTAGAATATCTAATATCAAACTTCACTTCTCAGTCTACCATCTTTCCAGAATGCAAAGCGAAGATTTCCTCTGCTAAACTCATTTGTCAGTTATATTTGTTTCTACTAAGAACCGCATTCACATCACAATATTTTGTATCATCTACCGTAAACAATAAAAACGACTGGGAAAGATTCAGATATCATTAAGAGGTTCTTTTTGTCTGTATTCTTGTCTGTTAACAGTTTTACAATAAAAATGTTTCTCGTTATTTTCGATTTTGAATAAATAATGATACTAACCTGTTTAAAGAAACTTTAATCATTCCAGACACTCAATTAAGTCCTTCACACCAAAAGAGCACACAGAGAAAAAATAAGTAGTAGTATTTGCTCTACATTGAGGTCTAATGAGATGCAAAATCAAACAATACTAACATTTCGCTTATTATTCAGCGTTTTGCTTAAATAGCATGTAACAGAACGTCATAACCGAAATATTTGATACGTTTTCTTTACATCGGAATTTCGATAGGATGAGTATTTGAAAAGTTATGCCGGTTGCCATGGGAAAACGGTGCAGTTCCAGTTACATAACATAAGGAGTAGCGTAGGATTATGTCTGCACTGTCTTTGGCATCTCTCAGACCAGGAGTCCCGGATTCAATGTTATTCCTAGTTGAGACAAACATTTATAATCCGAATGCTTTGAACCTATGAGCATGGAGTAAATATGCTTTGCGAATAAAAATCAACTTTAAGTCTATAGTTAGTAAGTTATGAACACTGGTGTTTTAAATGTAATCTAGAAGTACAAATGAAGAAAAATTGTATGCTTTCTGACCATTTTCTTACAAATTAACTATTATGAACATCTTAGGTGCGATATTAGTCTAATGCCCAATTTCACCAACAGATGTTAAGACTTAACACGAGTTTAGCAATAGTTAGAACAAAAATTGCATTTTACAAAAAGTGTTAGCTCACTTGTTTTAAAGCCCGCCTCATAGCGTAGATGGTAGCGGGTCTGCCTCGCGTTCAAGAGGTCCCGAGTTCGAGTCTCGGTCAGGGTGAGTTACCTGGATAAGGTTTTTTCCGGGGTTTTCCCTTATCCTGGAAGACGAATGTCGGGTAACTCTAAGCTCCCTGGAGCCCGGACACACTGAGTATCATTTCACCCATTTTCATTCTTCGTCCGATATGACTAAATGTTGGAGGACGAAAGTAATAATAATAATAATAATAATAATAATAATAATAATAATAATAATAATAATAATAATAATAATAATAATAATAATAATAATAATAATAATAATAATAATAATAATAATACAAACCATTGTGTTTAATTCACTCACTTGTCTTAGCTCACTTGTGTTCATTTCACTCGTGTTAAATCTCTTGTTTAACAAGCTAAATTTCTGTTAAGTGCTTAACAATTTTAAATTAAGAAATGATTTTGAGGAGCTATCAGAAGAAAATGTTCTACAAAGTTAAAGACTGTCGAAACAAGTTGCTATGAAGGTTAGTGCGGAAGTACAAGAGAGGTTAAAACAAGCATTGAAAGGAATATGCCGATCTCGCCTTTGCTTTAAGTATTAATTACTTTGCTATTTTATAATTCACTGAATTATGTGGATAATACACTGTCCATCTCCCGTCTTGAAACGTTCAAGTCACTTGCCCTCCTTCGCTCCTTGTTTTAAATTTACATAATACTGACGAAGTTGTTTGGTGCTTCTATTAATGACACATGCATTTTAATTAAATACGTTTCCAATTTTTTCCCACGTGACATCTTTCTCTTTTACATTCATCGCATCCTTCCTCATATATCCTTATACTTCATCAACAATTCACTTAACAATTCTTTCTCCATGGATGAGTAATTTGTCTCACGGCTTTTGTTTACGATTTTCTTTACCCACCATTTTTCCAGCTGTATGCAGACGAAAATGAAAACAAAAGCGCATCGTAGTACGTCCAGAAAATAATACGACTCATTCATAGCCTTCTATAGTTTTGTATATATTTACAAGTCTCTTGGCGTTGACATGTATTTGTTAACATTTTCAGAGAACACGTTGGTGAAATGCAAGAAGTTTAACAGCTTTTTAGCGCAGTGACAATTGCTACGTTACCTTTGTTACCGTCGATTTTAACATTTGTTGGTGAAATCGGGCAGATAGTTATAAAGTGAACTATACGACGAGGCAGTAAAAATGCATGCTGTACTACACGTGGCGTTACTCTCGAACTTTCTCACGGAGGTCAACACGACAAGCATACAGCTTCACTGGTCGCTGATACGCATATACAACGTAGACAGTAATAATTACCTACGTGGAGTGGTTCTTTTGTTTTTATGTCTAATTACTATTAGCTCACCTTTTAAACTATAAATTCAATATTTCTTGTAAATCCTTATCATGATTCACTGTTAACAGGAAGTAGATAAAAAGATAAGCTTGTCTATAGGATCTTCAGAAACGATAATCGCTAGAATATCAACTTTTTATGAGGACATCTCAAAGCTTCGAATAAAATTTGTTTATTTGCGTATCCTCGTTCCCAGTTTGTACCACATAAATTTAAAGCATAATTTCCTATATTTTTTACGCAAAACTCCTGTGTTTATTTTACTGTTTGTGATCCGTAAACTTACCCTTATTTACCATTCTCTTGTCAATGACCAGCACGTGATTTTCACATGTCAAAAGTGCGTCGTTTAATTCTTGGCGGGGGGCGGGGGGAATCTCGATTATCTGCCCCCTTTCTCCTACTTTCTAGCGACTTATTTCTCGACATTCCGTCGTTCAAAGAGTTCCCCCACTCCTAGCATCCGGTGCAGACGCCGATGAATAAGAGGAGAGGCGACTTCCCGCGCCGAGTATATCGGTGAAACCTTGAGGCAGAAATCCTCAGAATCGGCTGAGTAAGCGCCAAGCGTGCGTCGACGTGGACTTGGGGATCGCTTTTCTGTGATACACGGGACGTTCGGCAAGTGTACTATTGTAATATAGCAAAGAACTAGAACTCGTTAACGTTATCAAAATGGAAACTACAATCGAAATGTCACAACAAGAAGAGCAGCTGGAAATCGGACTGCAGAGGTTATGGGCCCGGCGAATGACAATTTCCTCCCCTCTGCCCAATGAAGAGACTGAACTGGGTGTTCTGGAGGACCTAGCTCCAGCTGCAACACAGGTATGTCTGTGATGGTATTCTTTATTTCATTTACTTCATTGAGAGGGAAAATACACCTGAAACACTGTCAAACTCTTCCGAGATAATTTGAATAATTATTTTCTGAATAATGCATCTTGCCAAATATCGCTTTGTAAGAAGAAAGTTCATACATTTTTTGTTCATGTCCAGATGACCAGCTCCGCAAAATTTCTAGAACTCTCTGTATAGACATTAGATTTCACTCCTGTCAAGCGAAACTTTCACACCACGTGATCTACTTCCCCAAGATAGTTCTGTAGCTTTAAACAGAATTTTGTTTTACAATTGCTACATATGTTTGAAAACTTATTTAAAGATTTCGATCAAGCAGCGCAGATAGTTAACAATAACTGTTCTGTACCTTTGTTTTAGTTTTAAGATCTATCATTTCTAACATTAAGTATGTACATGGTAATATCTATTCACATGCTCCTTTCTTTTGTGGTCATTATGGCTATTTCTACGTTTACGAGCACATTGATTTGAATCCACTTTCGGTTCTAATTATGGTATGCAAGTTCCTACTTATTTCGGATTGATTTCCATATCTGAGACCGCTACAGGGTAGAGGATGGAATGGAGCTCCATACCGAAAAAATGCGTGCAAACGCATATAATAAATGTGAACTGTCAAATAATAAGTTAACGTAAATTAATTTAATAGCATGGTTGGTTTTAAGGTACTCGTGCTCAGGTGAAAAAGTGGAATTCGAGTGGATTAGAATTCATGTCAATTATATGCTCTTATCAGACTGAATACGGAAAATGGATTCAAGTCGATTTAAATACACCACGTAAGCATACAAAATAATCTCTATATGCAGATATATTCAAAGATCTTCGAGCCTATCAGCCATGGTCGCTAGTGTGCCTTTGGCTCAAAGTGCCGCGGGTTCGAATTCTGCCTCGGGTGTTTCTACACTTATTGTGAACGAGAGAACCAGGAATCGAAGCCGGCAGAGCAGGAAGCATATCCACCAACTGAGCTACTGTTGACTCTTGACTTAGGAACCCTAGTACAAATGTGACAAACTGCTAAAGTGAGTTTCAAAAACGGACTTTGATCTCAAACAAGCGGGCAAAGGTAGCAACGCAAAGGTGAGGTTCTAGGCTGTTGGTATTTCTTTAACGATTCAGTGTGGTTCTCCATTGCACCCAGCAGAATTCTCTGTACTGACTTTGAACATTTTGGAAATAAATTTCAATAGGTATTAATACTTTTGTATTCTGTTGTACATCATCAGTGAACATATCTTAAAACATCTCGCACTACAAGTCTAAAATATATATTTTGTAAATTTTAAATATTACAGAAATACCTGCTAAAATGATAACAGCTTGAATACTAGAACACAGTAAATAGAAGAAGTAGAAAACACACTTAAATCCAGCAGCGCCTATCCAGAAAAGTTTGAATTAACTAAGTTTGAAATCACTTTAAAATCAGTAAGGATTGCATTTACTAAACGTATTTACCGGGTAAGAATGCAGTATTATTCCTATGCACTTTGCACGGTGCTTCGTTATCGATGAAAAGGAATCGAAATTGTTATCGATGCGACTAAGGAATCCAGCCAGATGCTGGTTGGTCTTTGTGCTGATATTTCTGAAGTCTAGACATTAACTTTACCTAAAGTCAGGGGAGGACAGACAATGCGGGTGTGACGTCACCGCGCCCTCTCCTGCAGCCGCAGTTAACACCAGATGTTTCCTGTCTTTCAAACATTGCTCCCCATGTCTCAACTTTTCCATGTGGCAGCAGCATAAGGCACGTTGACTCACGCTGAACTCGTTCAGTGCGAGTCTTTGCAGCTATTGATCTAACGTCACAGTCTTGTCCTCCCCTGACTTAAGCGATACAAATAATGCACTCATTTTGTGGTAAATAGAACTAAACCACCTGACAGTCTTTGACAGTTACTTTCATGAAGGTTAGGAGATATAAACAACTGGTAACTTAATCGCAGCATTAATATAGTACTATGGAATGTATAGTACTTAAATACAGAATTGATTTCATTATTAAGTTAGTAAAATGCAACCTATTAATTTATTGTTTAGCTTCGTATGTTAGTGCTGGAAGAGATAATATAAATATACTCGGCATAATTACAAACGAATCACAGTTGTTTTTTTTTCCCCTGTGAAAAGTTGTTTGGTGAAGAAAAAGACCTAACTCAACAACTTGTATATCACGTAAAGAGCATTCTCCAACAGTCTTTTCTCCCCCCCCCCCCAAAAAAAAATATATGTAATACGTTTAACTGTTTTAATCGGCGCAATATTAGAACTTGGAGAAAATACGATAAAATTAGATTAATTTTAACGAAGAAAGCCTCTTTTACCTGTCAATAACTATAATTGCATTGGATTCAGATTACTAATCGGAGTCATCCTGAAGAGGAAGTTGGCCTTTCGGAAATAGGAAAATTGGGTTAAAGCTAAATTGATGTATTGATACACTTTTGATACAGTTTTGCGATCATTAAGATAATGTTTTTAAAAGACCTATTCTATCTAAGTAGTAGTATCGTGGCAGTTCTTTCGCAAAGATATTGTGACTTTGTGGGTTCGTGGAATAAAAAGTCCAATTACACCACTCAACAATGTTCTTTATTTCCACCGTCTTACTGTTTAACACTTGCCAATTACACACAATTACTTGCTGCACACAATTACAATTTACCAGTTCGTCCGTTGCAACTTCACTTGTACTCGCGATTACATAAACTCCGATACTCATACACAGTTCGTACAGTCCCGTTGCACAATCCTTTCGTTCCTTAACACGTCACTGACTAACTCTTACACCAGGAACTGCGACTGTCTTCTCGCTCACACTCACTAACCAACTGATTGACCAACACAACCAACAACTGAACTGAACTAACTCCGTCTGTCTGTAACCCTCTTTATATCGGAATATCGCCGGTTTCTAGTGACCAGGAGAATGTTCCAGTAAACGAAAGGTCGAGAAACAGGTGTACAGAAAAACAGGCGACCAGTCATGTTTTCCCCTAACCACAAGTCTGTCACCACTACAAGACAAACGAGGAGAAGGTGTGGCTAACGCGGTCCTCCCCCCTGCCTTCCGTTCGCAGCTGGTACAGGGTGCTCCAGAGGTCCGTTACACTGCTCCCTCCTCAAAGCTGTTCGCCCACGAACAGCCCCATCGTAGCGTGCGAGGCGGTCCAGGTGTACCACCAGCATCTGCTCGGAGTCTCAGCCAGAAGTAGCGCTGCCGTAGTTTGTGAATCATTCGGTTCGCTCCCAGGTGTCCTCCTGAAGTACCGGCGTGCACTTCCTCCAAGACTTCCGGGACCTTGCTCCGGGGAAGTACCAACTGTTCTCTCTGCGCCTTCCCATCGGGCGACTCCCATACCCGGAACAGCACGCCCACTCTGGTCTTCAACGAGTCCCATTTTGCCCAGTGCGACTTGTAGGTGGCGCTCCTCGGTGCGATGTCCTCCCAGGTTGGCCTCGTCCCTGCGTCCACTTCCCTCAAGAGTGGCCCCAAGTCTGCGTCCGCCAGCTGCTCCCTCCTCAGGCCTGCGCTATCCCAGCCTTCAGCAGGCACTGCCACAACTACTCGGACTGCTGCGGCACGCTCCTTCTCTTCCACTCTTGTGCGCTCATGGCCGTCCTGGATCTGCCGTAGGACACCTCCAATGTAATGGTCACTAGCGTCGGTGTCCACAATGAAGGCGCCACCCGGTTGCGGGGAACCCAAAGTTGGAGCACTGCACAGGGTCTCCTTCGGGTGCTGGAAAGTGTCTTCGGCGTCCTCCGTCCACACATAAGGCCGGTTTTCCTCCGTCAGGCGGGTGAGGGGTTTTGCGATGTTGTCGGCCTTTTCCTCTAAATCATTAAGGCGGTCGTCTACTTGACCCTTCCGCTCGCCCAGCTCCGTCACGTCATCCCTCACGCCGGCCAACTGTTCTTCAAACTTGGCGGCGAGAACCTCGTTCGCCACCTTCATTTCGGTAGCCGGACCGTCATTCGCTGCTCTCATTTCCGCGGTTAACTCGGCCTTCACTTGTTCCATCTTCTCGGCGATGTTGTTTGCCGTCTTCATTTGTTTCAACTCTGCGGCGATGTTCTCCCTAGCCGTCCTGATTAGTTTCAGTTCCGCGGTGATGTTGTCGTTGGCCGTCTTCACTTGTTTCAACTCGGCGGTGAGGCTGTTTTTTGCCGCTTCTGTTTTCTCTGTTAACTCGTTCATCTTCGCCAAAAGCATTTCCAATGCGGATTCCATGGCTGTAATGTTCGGTGATGTTATCTTCCCGCTTCCTGACACCAGTGTGACTTTTGTTATCCCACTTCTTGACACCAGTGTGACTTTGTGGGTTCGTGGAATAAAAAGTCCAATTACACCACTCAACAATGTTCTTTATTTCCACCGTCTTACTGTTTAACACTTGCCAATTACACAAAATTACTTGCTGCACACAATTACAATTTACCAGTTCGTCCGTTGCAACTTCACTTGTACTCGCGATTACATAAACTCCGATACTCATACACAGTTCGTACAGTCCCGTTGCACAATCCTTTCGTTCCTTAACACGTCACTGACTAACTCTTACACCAGGAACTGCGACTGTCTTCTCGCTCACACTCACTAACCAACTGATTGACCAACACAACCAACAACTGAACTGAACTAACTCCGTCTGTCTGTAACCCTCTTTATATCGGAATATCGCCGGTTTCTAGTGACCAGGAGAATGTTCCAGTAAACGAAAGGTCGAGAAACAGGTGTACAGAAAAACAGGCGACCAGTCATGTTTTCCCCTAACCACAAGTCTGTCACCACTACAAGACAAACGAGGAGAAGGTGTGGCTAACGGGGTCCTCCCCCCTGCCTTCCGTTCGCAGCTGGTACAGGGTGCTCCAGAGGTCCGTTACAATATGGACGATTGCCAACATTTGTGTATTCATTAGCACGGTGTTGTAATTTCTTGGTAAATATTGCAGGCTGGAAGCAATTAAACCGGTTTAAAGCCATTTGTTTACTTAATGAGTAATGACGAATTTATCCTGTAAACTTAGCTTCCTTCCATTGTCAACGGGAATCCCCATTTTAGCTTCTTTATTTGATTCTTAAAACTATCATCGGTGCTTTCCGATTAAACCCGATAGTACTTTAGAATAATTGGCACTACATTTTTCTTCTAACAGGAACCGTTTAGTAAACAAACACATTGAGATTATATTACAGGAATTCCTCGCCAATGTCTATGTAATTTAGCGGATTTACGTAGCAAATCATTGTTTGGAGGGATCCCTACAACACTGTTGGACAACTGACAACTGCATGAAGTTCGTCATTGGTGATGAACTTCTTACTCTTTCATCGAGTCGAATAGAGTTGCTAGGAGCCAGATCCGGCAAATATGGAGGATGTGGCAGCATAGTAAGCACTAGATCACGAATGGTGGTAACTGCAACCGGCATGCGGCCGCTCATGTCCTGTTGGAGAACACCATGGCCTCATTCTCCGTGGCTGAGTTGTTGAATACACCGGCAGAATTGGTGCAGTACAGATCACTGTTGATGGTGTGTCGGTAAGGAGATAATTTACCAAAATTATCCCTTCTGGTCCCAGAGTACAGTTTCCATTTGTTTCAGAACGAATAGTTTTGTCGTGATTTATTTGGACGAGGCTCATAGTATGTTTCCACTTCATAGACTGGTGTTTCTTTTCTGGAGTTTCCGAAAGACCATGATTTGTCGATGGTGACCAGACCTCAAAGAATTCTTCTGGATCTGACTTTACTGCAGCATCAGCTGTTGGGATATCTCCATACACTTCTGTTTCTGCGCAATGGTGCACACACCTTCATCTTCAAATCTTCATGGATGATTGTGTGGAGGGTTCCCTGTTACCGTCACTAGTTCATCAAACATGATCCGCCTGTTCTTCATTATCAAGTCATTGACAAGCTGGGTATTTGATTTGTGTGCAGTTGCTGGACGTCCAGTGCTTCTATGTTTTTTAGCACAGTCCAACGAGACAAGGATCTGCGACTTATGTTGTCTCCCCAAATATGGCTACCAATTTCTTCTGGATATCTGAAGGAGTCGCTCTTTCCCTCCAAAGAAATCACACTGTGGCCTTTGGCTGTGCTTGTCTGCTTCCATGTTTCATCAATGCCCGCACGTGTACTCGCAAGCCGAAACAATTGCTGCTCCATTGATCCTCCTATGGGAACCAGCAACATCATCTGGTGGCAGTAAACAATACTATAGTCTCATTACATCGACACACATTTCAGACTGTTACTTTGCAGGGGTTAAAGGGAGAATATAATCATTAGTGAACGAACTAAATATTTCTAAATCAGACTCTAACTTTTACGTAGGTTTCTGACGAGAAAAGGTCTGAGAAATACTCTCTTTCTGAAGGGGAAAGTGGAAACAATAGCATATAGTAGCACACGATGATCTCATGAAAGCTACATTAACTAATGTGTTCCTCTCATGAGATTATGTCTATTTTATGGCTTAACATCAACATCTGGGGTTTTCTGCACAAACCCTAGATGCGTTTCAACGTACCAGCAAGACGTTGGTCTCTTAAGAACATTGGCTCTAGAGAGGGGCAACTCAGGTGGTAGCGCTTGGGTATGGTATTCAAAGTCCTGGGTCCAATGAATCTGGCCATAGATCATTTCGCGGGTTTTCTTGGTCATTAGGTGAATGCCGGTTTGGACACTTTTATTTTCCGCGGCTTCCCGTCCATTTCATTTCACGTTCTTTTCAATCCGGTGTTTTCAGGGTCGGAAGTGTCGGTGTTGGGCGAATGTGATGCTGCCATGTGAGGATTTTATGCACTGTAACTGCTGTTCTCGGCGTATGGGTTACGTAGTTGATGTGGTAATCTGTTGCGTGCACAGATCTCAGCACCAATCCCTGAAATTGTTAGTAGTTAGGTGTAAATTGTGTGTAATGCGTCTGTTCCAAGTAGGAAATGTTCCTGAGATTCACTGGAATAATACTCAGCTCTTAAGTTTCACCACACCGTTAGTAGCATAGAGTTTCCTGCAATATTGTAAATTATGCACTTAATTTTCCCGCACTTCGCATTTGCGCGATTAGCTGAACGCTAAACTTTTACTTCGGCCCCAATTTATTTCCCTTTTCACTTTCAAATTTCTCCTACTTTCACGATTTATTTACTTCAAAAAGATTATTTGTGAATTGTAATGCTGGTGTGAATTAATGCTTATGGAAAATTTCTAATTTCTGCAATGTAAACTTTACATCAGTTAGATTTGTACCTCATTGTTCCAGGGCCAAAACGTACATTTTTATGCCATGAGCGGCGTAATATAATTTAAGCTGTTTAATATTAATTCACTTTTCGTCACGAATACCTATAACTTTCTGTTATACAGCCCCAAAGGGAATAGTGGCTATAGTAAGCAAGTTGGAAGAGAACTCTTTTTCAGAGGACCATGTGGATGGAAGTGCAGAAACGACAAGTTCCTCAAATCTGTGGTTACTCATTGTTTATAGCGGTGTATCCTTCATTTTCAATTATTATTCTTCACTTTCTACATATTACTTAACACGTTTCATTTAAAAGTCCGTGTGCACATGTGTGGAGATGTGATTTAGTATAATTTCCTGGAAACAAAGGTCAATACTAATATACCTATTTCATCTGTAAACGATTATTTCAAATAATGAGTATCCGTAAGTGGTCCCTTGCTCTGTTGAATAACCTGCTTAGTATCTCCCTAATCCAAAGGGGAGCTAAACCTCCATTTGATATCACAAAAACATTTTATGGAATAACCTCTGCAGTCCCTTGTGTATTGGAGAGTGAACTGAGGGGGAGTTTGTAGAACACAAAGCGTGCTCAATTGCATGCTTCATCCGGGTGAGATTCATTCACGCAACAGGTTTCTATAAATACCCTCTACCTGTTGTTCGGACAGAATACAATACGAAAGCAGGGGGTGAAACTTGAGGGAAGTGCTCTACAACAGGTTCTCCGCCGCTGTCATACAGGGTTGCCATATGTTCCTATATAACATGTAGACCATTGTCTCTTAAAATTTGATCTAAATGGATATTCCATATTTATTTAACAAAATGCGTCATATATCTGCAATTAACTACTTCACTCCGCATTCAAATGTTGTTAAACCTATCGTAAAGTTACTTTAAACCCTAATATTGTATCAAAGGTACAGAATTTCAGAATAAATATATCCACATTGTACTTTTTATTACAAAAATACTTTAGTAAACTAAAGAGAAACAAAGTTACAAGTTCTAAACGTCTTCCAGGACTGTTTGTAAATATTTGAATTGAATAAAAAGGGAGAATATAAAGGCAAATGAGCCCGCCATTAAGTAAGCATGACACACTAATGCTGAATTAAGGTTTATAGCATTTTTTTAATATTATGATACAATTTATAAGGGTTGATTAATTAACGACAGCTGAAATATGTCGTTCATCACAGCATGAGTTGGTTCTGTGGAGTAAGTTTCATATTAGACAACCTAAAGCAATTGAAAATCTAAAGTTAGCTTGCGATACATTTATAAACATTCTTCGTTTACTATAGTACCATTATTTAGTAAATCTTATTATCTATAAGTTGTGACCGCACTATTTTTTCGTGTCAGGTCAGTATAATGGAGTGTCAAAAAGAGCAGCTTATGTGGCTTTGGCACCTCGATAAACTCAAAAAGCAGAAGGTGTCGAAAATGCTCTTTGCTATTAATTTGAAACTATTTTATTGACCCGAAAAGAACAAACAGTATATAAGCATACAAAGATTTAACACACTATTTTGCAGAGCACCTAATTCTCTATTGAATAACATGATACGCCTTGCCAAACTATTTTTTTAACGCAAAACTTTCATTGAAAAAAGGAATACCAGAATCAATGGACGAACCCATTGCTATTCAAGTGTACAAGCTTATTGTGTACAGGCTGCATTTGAAACGGTCAACATAAAATTCTTTTGTAAGAAAAGTCGTGCTGTGTGAGTTTGTTCGGAAACTACATCCATAAAGGCGTTCTTAAACAAACCGGAAGAACAACGAAGGAGAAGGAAATGATTGCCCAGTGCTTCCGTATCGGAGGAACCGTTAGGATTCTAGCTCAACGGCTTGTTAGGGACATTGCCCGACCTTGATGGAAGGAAGGTCAACTAGAAAGAAAGGCATTTTTTGCCCTAGAAAAAAAAAACAGAAAAGGCCATGAAAATAGCCAGTCTCATTCATTCACTTTTGCCCTATATAAAATAAATTGGATAGTACGTATGCGTTGAGTAGATTGTAAAACATAATTATTACATCTTTATTAACGTGAACTTATGTATCCGTTCCTAGTTAGCCGTTAGTACTCATTTGGTCTTCAATGCAATTAATACCATTGTTTATGAGGCAACTGAATTACACTATTACGTTCATGTTTGTTTAGATTGCATTTATGGCAGATATATTTGGTTCATAGTGTGCAAACGTGGTTTTCATTAAAACGACATTGCGATTTGGTTAGTTGACATTTGGATAAATGTCTTACTTAGAGATTTTAGGTGGAGGAGCTAACAACTTTTGATTTACCAAATTAACTCTTTATATATACTTATACATATAACTTAGAGTATCTTTAAGTATATTTAAGTAGTAGCATACATGGCACAGATGCAGGAGAATAGGGGTTCAAATTCTCTACAAAATGAATGGAAACAAAAAATAAATGTTACGGGAAAACAACTGCGGAACTGAGGCAGTTTATCAACAAGTTACCTAATCAGATGGTACATGAAGGCGACTAGGTAACTAAGATTATCCAACATCAGAATGACATTTGTTCAAAGAACAGCAAGAAATTTGACGATTCTAAAAAAGTCAACATTCTGCCAAAGCTCAATTAATAAATAGCTGGTACAGGAAGACGCCTGCACAACTACAGACATCTATCCGAAAGTTTCCCAGGCAGGAGATTATTATACAACAAAGATCATTTGTCATATGACTCATGAGGATCACCGAACCTAGAGTAAACTTCACGATGTGATCAAAACGTTAATGACACTAAAAAAAATAGAACATCAACTTTGATTAACAAAAGAGGTAGATTCACGTCATGAAAAAGTTGTAATGTTTCAAACATCTCAAATGGAGAATGCGCTAATTATAATGCAGTTTTTTCGCCAGTTTCACGCAGTCATTATCTAGGAATGAGTTCTCGTTACTATTATAAGGGCGATAGGGACAGAAGGTGATATTAGAGAGTAGAAATGCCTATTCAACGAGAAAATCGCTTAGAATAATTTCACTTTCATTCAGAAAATTTTTATGATTCTTTATGAGGTTTGTGTGCTCAGTTTGCTAATAAACAAAGCTGAAGATTGGGGTAAAGTTTAACAGTTATTTTTCGACCGGCGTAGCTGAATTTTGTCCCGCAGTAATATTTCTACTTGCCAATGAATTTGCTTACGCAGGTGGTGGAACACTTAATATCTTTCACTAACTTTACTATGTGCAGTTTCTAATGAACCTCTGAAATTTCCATAGAAGTATGTCTTCTTAGTATCCCATCCTGCGGCAGTTTCCACCAGCGGCGCCGAGAATCTTGATTTTCTCGGGAACTAGCGCGGGAGAACAACGTCAACGCTCGCTGTCAGACCTTAGCCGATGGTGGGGAAGTGAATGGAGAGATGGTGGGTGAGTGCTCCTACCGCGCCGTAGAGTAGAAATAAAAATAACCTCATATACGTAACAGCATTGCCGAAGAATGCGTCACATGGAGAATGTTGTGTAATATCAGCTGTGGCAAACGGCCAAAACTGCACAAGGTGGAGAATATTGAGAACTGGAGGCCGTGACCACAACGAATCTGTATTTGGAAAGACCAGGGTCATCAGATATCGTCTGCGACATTATGTAAATGGCATTGTTACCATAAATCTTTGAGACGGTGTACAACCAAATATTTTCTAAAGATAATTTCCACTGCGGTGTTTCAGAAGACTTCTGTAAATGATAGGCTTACATCTGTAATGGCTTATTCTTATCAACCTGATTAGAATACTTTAGGGGTTTTCCCAATCTCATTTATGTAGGTATAAATGAATGCATGGTGGTTAGAAAAAGTAAATGTTGGACCTTCTATCTGAGTAAACCAACTACCAGGCACGTATTTAGAAGTCAATTTTCAGAGGGGTCCAAAAAATGTACGTTGACTTATATGCTTTTAATAAATAATTAATCAGGGATGTGTTTTTATCATGTTAGTAAAAAGTAAAAGATACATGTAATATATTATATTCACATGCCTTTCTCCACCCAAGCTTCTGCAAATTGTTTTAGAAAAGTTTGTTTCTGTCTTGTTTCTTTGCATAAAGTGTGTAGAAAGGCCTTGCACATTTTTGTTCTTATACCTGGGATAAAGTGATATAAGCAGTAATCAGATATTTAAAAAGCGAACCACTGATTGATGCATTTGAAGTATTAGTTCTCCTTGAATGAAAAAGGGAATAGGAACTTAGAAGTTAAAAATTATATACCCATAAGTAAGTATCTGTAAATTCTAATCAACAAATTATAATATATCGGAATTGGTTAACTTTGCAATACATTATAATTGACATTATTTGTGTATTTTAACGAGTTCTACAGGTGCTGTGCAGAAACTTTTCGTTTATCTCTTAAATAACTTCATTTGTCTGACATTGAATAGAGACATTACGATGAAAAGCTCGAATAAACTTTTTCGAACTAAGTTTTATTTCAAATATTTATTAAGCGTTTGAAACAATAATTCATTCACTTAGGGGGTCCGGACCCCTGGACCCCCCCTTAAATACGTCCCTGCCAACTGCCTCTTATATACGAATAAATACTTTAAGCTATCGAGATTATAACCCGAGAAATAAAACCAACCACTTCACTCAAATGATTAATTTAGACGTGGACCAGTAGTGGTTAAGAGAGATCGTGATTTGAGTTACATTCAACAGTTGATGCTATGTGAATGTAACGAAGAGGAACACCTCGCTCACCAAGACCTGGTACGGATCTAATGTAGACTACCACCCTCAGGGGGAAGGGATTATTCGAAGGGAGACCACATGCTGGCATAGATGTTCATAGAGGTTAATAATACCTGATAATTATGCCTCCTACACATTTAAGTGCATATTTATGTAGAATATCGAGTCAATTATTTTATTTTATGGTATATAGCATAACAAGCTAGGGGCCTTAACATTTCGTACTTCGTCATAAACAGTTCCTTTTTAAATTGTTTTTCCAGATGGTTTGTATTCTTATTCTGTTAATTTAACATTTCCTCGTTGTCTTCCAGATTAAACATTGTTTCGTAAGTCAACTACTGGTAGGTATACACTAATGCAGTATGCCACGATTTATGATTACAAATTAAATAAATGTGTGTATTTAAGATGTAAGTTTGTGTATGATTTATGGTTTGTGTCATAAATACAGTTTATACGCTGTCATAACATTTGTAATTTCTAAAGTCCTTTTCAGATCCATTGTGCATTAAACTCCTTTCATTGTTAGTCATTTGTTTTAATTTAATGTGATTATGTTTGGCAGTTCAATTAGAATGACAAATATCTTATGTGGTAGTCATCTTGGTATTGTACATTTATAGCTCATTACCAGAATAAGCTGCTTCTCCTTACCCACGAGTTCGACAAACGAGACATGCAACATCCTCTTTATTTACCTGTTTATCTCAAAGAACTAAGCAGAAAATGAAGAAACTAAAAAAACATAACTATTTGTCGGGATGTCTTGGGTCTAAACTCTTACTAAACAAAACTTGCAAACAGTAGCATTTGCAGATTGAGATCAAAGGTACTAAACTTTGTGCTGGAGTTACCTACACTTATTAGACGTAAACAATGTGTAACGGCTTAACTCGCTCACGTTCGTATCTCTAGAGGTTACACTTAAATACAACTACTTGCATCTCTGAGCGGATCTTATTTTAGGATTTCTGAGACAGTGCTGCCCTCCAGACGCCGCGGTGACTACAGACCCCGAATTTTCTGACCTTGCCCATAAAAATATATGTTCGAATGACTTTCATTCAGTAACATAAGCCTTGTTCTAAGTTCGCAAGTTGGATGGGGAAGAATATGTGCAAGCACGCCGTTGTGTTTGTAAAGCCAGTGGGATTGTGCCTGGCGCATTGGCAGTATGGGTTTTATGGAGGTAGGTGCATTCTGAAGAGATAATTGCGATAAAATAGTTACAAAACCAGTGCATAACTTTGCAGCAGCACATTTAATATTTAACAGTCGGAAAACACAAAGTATTTTATCTTCTACTACAATGCTTTGAATTGTTTTTATACAGCCGCCTGTTACTACTATGGTCATACTAGTGACTGTGGAAGCAGATTCCGATCTTTTTAATTCGTTTTAAATGAGATAAAACAAGCATTGCTTTAATTTTTAAGCCTTAAAATATATGTAGGTCTCATTTATCCTAAAATTCAATAATTCTTAAGTCTATAGAGGACAGAGAATATTTGCATATCCCATCCGCTGAAATTTGAAGGCAGTAATGAGATCATCTGATCCTAGTGGCAGTCATTTTACATTAAATTTGTTTTTAAATTACTAAAGACATTAAATGTAGGCCCTTTAACCTGGCACGTCAAAGAATCCCCAATCATCTTAATAATAATAATAATAATAATAATAATAATAATAATAATAATAATAATAATAATAATAATAATAATAATAATAATAATAATAATAATAATAATAATAATAATAATAATAATAATAATAATAATAATAATAATAATAATAATAATAATAATAATAATAATAATAATAATAATAATAATAATAATAATAATAATAATAATAATAATAATAATAATAATAATAATAATAATAATAATAATAATAATAATAATAATAATAATACATTAGAGTAATTCGTGACAGTGTTTTGAATTGCACAAAATCGAAAAGAATGCAGGTTTCCAAAGCATTATTATTATGACTTTGTAGGTACGTAGAATTAAAAGTCCGAGTTGCAGAAATTAAAATCGTTCTTTATTTCCGTAGAAATACACTGTTCAATACTCACGTAACACGCCGTGGCTCAGTGGTTAGACCGCTTGGCTCTCACCAAGGCGGTCCGGGTTCGATCCCAGGCGACCGCAAAGTGAGATTTGTGGTGAAAAACACGGCGCTGGGTCGGGTTTTCTCCGGGACCTCCGGTTTCCCCCGCCATCTCATTCCACCGGTGCTCCATCTTCATCTCATGTATCATCAGTGTCACCGCCTGCGGTGCCGTATGCAGTAAAAGTGGGCATTAAACACTACACACACAAACAAGGTAACAACACGTAACAACATTACGTCACATACACCACACAATGTACCAAGGTCGCTGATCACAACAACAGCATTCTGATTACACCTGTTTGCATCAGGTCTCGTTACAACATCTGCTCACTTCTGTTTTCGACCCTTTTGGCGAGTTGTCGCCTTCTTAAATACCTCATTGATAAATTCGAGAGATTTCTGGAACAAATAAGAAGTCGAATGTTCTAACACTGGAAACTTCCAGGCGTGAAACCCTATCCGTGCCGGCAAGTCCTTTATTTCCATGATACACTATCCGTCTGTTAATTATCTGCGCTATCTTTATTTTCCGGCTCTTTGATCGCTATCACGATCGGGTTCGCGACATTATTATTATTATTATTATTATTATTATTATTATTATTATTATTATTATTATTATTATTATTATTATTATTATTATTATTATTATTATTATTATTATTATTATTATTATTATTATTATTATTATTATTATTATTATTATTATTATTATTATTATTATTATTATTATTATTATTATTATTATTATTATTATTATTATTATTATTATTATTATTATTATTATTATTATTATTATTATTATTATTATTATTATTATTATTATTATTATTATTATTATTATTATTATTATTATTATTATTATTATTATTATTATTATTATTATTATTATTATTATTATTATTATTATTATTATTATTATTATTATTATTATTATTATTACCCATTTGCTCTTTATTTGGCAAAGAACCATCTTAATAGTGTCTATCATCTGGGCTTTTCTTCTGTGTCGTAGTTTTTGTATAATATGTGTCTTTATGTATGTGTGTGTGTTTTATATCGTAATGAAGTCAAACTTACGCCTTATTTTCAAAGATAACAAGTATAATTCTACCGCATACTAAAGGAAGTTCGTGTGGCGAGCCTACCAGTGAGAACTAAGTTTTTCTATGCCATATTATTTATTTCCTCAGACATATTTTTCAATTGAGGAAAGAAATGTTAACTATTATAAATCGCATTTCATTTTGCCAGTAATTAAATAGCATTATATAAATGTAATCTTTCACCTGTGATTGTTCTTGTTTTATGTTACAAAGTTCGTTTTAGCATATCGAAACAGTTCCGAAACGAAATTGCTACATTATGTAACTATGTTTTGTAAATGAGCACATTTTCTGTCTTCCCCTGTAATTTTTCTAGCAGTGGTGGTTATTAATACGCTTTTGCAGGTTGACGGATGGTGTAAAAGTGTATTTTCTATTGCAGGATGTGGATGATGTGCCTTCAAAGAGCGGTCGCTGCACCCCTACAAACCTGCATGTACCTGTTCATGATACCTCCGACGGCGAACACAGTGACAATGAATGTCAGGTAAATACAGAACTATTCTGCATCCAAGTAAGAATTCTAAGGAGTGCAAGTGTCTAACTAATTTTAATCATCTATCTAATAAATTGCCCTTAAGCTGTTTGCTATGTATGTGTATAATTGTTTAAAGTTAGCAGAATATAAAGAGACTAAGTAATCAGGTGAGCTTTTAGATAAAGATAAAAAATAAATGGTATTTCACATGTCATTCAAATGTAACTTGCTTAGCATAAATAATCATAAACTATCTTAAATAATCAGGTCACTATAGTGTTTTAACCTTAATTAGGTGAATCTGAGCAGCTACTTGCAATGAATACTTAATTTTAATCACTATTCCCTTTTTGCAATCTGTAAATATGGACAGGTACCATCACAGATTGGAATTTAGCCATAAAAGTGCAGTCTTTGTAAATAAATGAAATCCATTAATATAGCTATTTAACTTGCATACGACATTTAACGGACGAAATTTTCATTTAATATCCATAAAGGTATTCAAAATGTGATATTTCTCTTGCTTTTTCATAGCAACGATTTGGGTTACTTATATTTATTTTCAAAGAAAGGCAACAAATTTGCATGGAACTTGGTCCAGTCTTTCTAAGGCAGCTCTATTACTATAATGCCCCATTTCACCAACAGGTGTTAAAATCGACATTAACAAATGTAACGTAACAATTGTAACATCGTTAAAAAAACACTGTTAAAATTCTTACATTTCACGAACTATTTTCTGAAAAATGTTAAGAAACACGTGTTAACGCTGAGAGATTTGTAAATATTACACATATAGAAGGATGTAAATGAATCGTATTATTTTCTGAACGTACTGCGATGCACTTTTGTTTTTATTTTTGTTTACACACAGCTAAAAATGGCGGGTAAACAAAATCACAAGAGAAGCAGTCGGACAAATTTCTTATCAATTGAGAAAGAATTCTTACTTAAATTAGTAACTAAATATAAGGAAGGATATTGTGGCAAATAAGAGGAAGGATGCGTTAATGTGAAAGAGAATGATGGGATGTAGGAAAAATTGGATTTGAATTTAATTCGAATGCAATGTCACAACCAAAGTACCAATGCAACTTCGTCAATATTACGTACATTTAAAACAGGTGCGAAGGATATCTTCATGAAGCTTTATCTCTCCACTACGTGGAAGATGTCATTAGGCGCCGGGCTACAAAATTCTACGCGAGTTTTGAAAATTGTGAAAATTGACTAATAATTATTCTAAATTAAACTCTTCCTTAATTTTTCTCACACCAGCGGTGCACACAAGCGTTGCACCCGATTCGGCTACCATGAGGAGCTATGGCTACCTCCTTTCTTTTCATCCACCTAAATTTAAACCACCACCCTGCAAAACCCCTCATATCCTGTCATTAAGTGGTTGAGTCCGTATAGGACAGGTACACGAATGACACAGGTCGTACTGACCCTCAGTCAGCAGCTTGAAAGTTTCAAGACGGGAGGTGGACAGTGTATTTATCCACAGAAATCAGTGGATTATAAAATCGCAAAGTCAGTAATACTTGAAGTAAAGGGTAGATCGGCATATTCCTCTTCAATACACGTTCAAACCTCTCTTAGGAACCTTCATAACAACTTGTTTCGACAATCTATACCTCCGTAGTAAATCTTCTGATAGCTCCTCAAAATAATTTCTTCTCGTAGGCCGTTCTCTATTACGAATGCCATTTAGATGGACTAATAGCAAAGCGACATCAACAGCTGCGTTCACGCCCGCCATCTTGACAATTCTATAATTGTTAACGACTCATCAGAAATATGGCTTTTAGTTTAACAAGAGGTTTAACACGCGTGTTAAGCTAATACATGTTGGTGTAATGCAATTTTTGTTATGACTATTGCTAAATAGACTAACAGCCGAGTTAAGTCTTAACATCTGTTCGTGAAATCGGGCATAAGTTTCAATTTTGCAGCCTCCAATTTCTTCATGTGCCCCTTTCATAATAACTTTCAGTCATTTCTATTCAACTTGTCGGAGCGCCAAGTTTCCCACTTTCTAGTTTTTTTTTCTTTTAAATCTTTCTTCGTTTGTTGTTGCTCCACTCTGTTTTGAGTACTTTACAAAAGCTCATGTAGAGGACCTTATGTTTTCGAATCCGTCCGCTTGCTCATTAACTCATCTTGACTTCATAGACGCATCTTCATTTCTTCCAATAACCTTAGTCTTTGTGTGTTTACTGCGGAAGCTGACTGACTTCGGAATGACAGTCATCAATTTTGTGTAATTGGGCCATTATTACATGTCTCTGAAACTATAGCCCGCAGAGTAGATCACTCTGACGCTAAAGTGACAAAGTTGCTTATATTATATTGGAAGTCAAAATGTTTCAAAGGCAAACCAACTAACTGAACCCTGGCACTCTCTAACATTTTTAAACCTAAGTGCCTCTCAGGATCTGTAAATCAGTACGATATAGGTAAATTATTCATTTTTAAAGAGAAGCAGATTCTTCTAGCAATGCATGCAAACTGGCTAGTTCAGTGCATTGTTGAATAAGAAAGAGAGATACTTCGGTACAGCGGTAGATACAAATTTGTATTAGTGCTACATTAAAATAACTCATTAGATTAATATTCCTATGAATAAGGACTATGATACAATGAAGCACAAAATTAATATAATTTTGAGTCAATGCTCCATATATTGCTAGTATTTACCTAGAACGCGTTTCGTAACGACCTTCCTAACATCCTCAGCTAATGTCACAGAACATGCTAATGTCAACTATTGAATTTTGATTTGGTGAACTTCTTGGAGGTGATAGGCGCATTTCTGTTGGTATCTTGATGATCTCTGAAGAGAACGCAAACCTCAAGTTCATCAAGTTACCAACAGATACTCTCCTATCGCCTCCAAAAAAATCAAACTTCAATAGTTGACATTAGCCAGTGGCCACAGACATTAGCTGAGGATGTAAGGAAGGTCCTAACGAAACGCGTTCTAGGTAAACGCTAACAATATATGGAGCACTGAATACTAGTTCGACTCAAAATTATATCAATAGAGTAACTCTGCCATGCCTGTTACATAGGTATTATTTGATAACCTTAGTATGTATTAAATGTTATTTTCTCCCCTTGCTTCATTTATTCCTTGGAGTACTGAACTTTATCTCGCAAACTATCTGTAAACATGTAAACCTCCTCTCCTACTAAATGGTGACATTTAGCGCACCAAATACAGAGCATTCTATAGAAAGGAGCGCAGTTGACCCCTCACTTAGATTAATTGCTCGGAACTGGAAGATGATCTTGCCGGAAATTAGAGAAGCCAAGAAGACGCATTGGTGTATCTTGCTGTCGGAGGAAAAGGCAACACATTAACAAAATGGCTTCTTTCTGCCACTGTAGACTATCTTCATTGTTTGAACGAACCGAAGTGATAAGCTCTCGGAAGTTCTGGAAATATCTTAACGTTAATTTAATACTAGAAGCTTAATAAACTTCGGTGACTCAACTTGAACTTGTTGCTCCATCAGTGACTACGGTACATCATGAAATAAACATAAGCTGAGAAAACTGAAATGTTGCTGATAACCTATTTAGAGTATGGCCCATTAATCATGCTATGAAATAGTAAAAAGAGAAATAAAACTGAAATTTTCCTCTGTGTCAACTCAGTATTCCAATTTATTCTACATCTTGATCCGAATACCTTATAAATAATAAATTATAAAATGAAATGAAAGTGAACTAGAGTTGTACGGACAACATATGAGAACAAAACCATGCTATACTTTGTATCGACGGTATTTCAAATTCATATTTTCATTATTACAGAAATGTGTTTTCATTATTAAAATAATCCCTAGTAAATTCTAGACTCCCTTTCCTCGGTTTAGGTTATGTGCTTGCCTCATATGAAGTGATCGAGAAGCGGAGTTTCAATGAGTAGCTTCCCTGATTTTTGTCCCCCGTGGATATTTTTAATTCTGAAGACAAATTCCGGGAGCCCGTGGCTCTATGAACCTCACGCTTATTGCGAATTCATATGTTGTCATACCTCAATTTGAAGTAAGCGATTAACGATCTTTAATCACACCCTCTCCCGAAAGAACTCCATTGAGTTTTGGAGTTTTATAAACAAAATTTAAAGTTATGGAAGCTTCTAGAAGAAAAAATAGATAAGTATTACATTACTAATATGAGGCAGATCTTAATGCATAAAAAGAAGAGGCTCCTTCAATGACGGAAACTTTTCATAACGTTTCTGTAAGAGGGGACATTCATTCATTTCATTCAGGCCATTTAAATTACAAGCGGGTGCACTGCTTCCGGGCATGTAATGGATCTTTAGACATTATTGGTCATTTGCGTTATTTGCAACGTATTGCTAACATTCATTCTTTCTTGACGAGTGTAGAAAATACACAACAATGCCCAGCTGACAATGGAGCAACATTGTTGTTGTTAGGTTATTTTTAAGACGCTACTGCCAGCCTATTGAGACGGCTACTGCGTCTGAATATAACGTTGAATCCAGGAAGCTCTTATTTCCGTGGTGTTAATACATAACGGCTGTGTTATCTTACTACAGCTTCAGTAGTAAGATAACACAGCCGTTATGTATTAACACCACGGAAATCAGAGCTTCCTGGATTCAACGTTATATTCAGACGCAGTAGCCGTCTCAATAGGCTGGCAGTAGCGTCTTAAAAATAACCCCGTGAGGTTGCTTCACGAAGCTTCCCTTCTCCCATACGTGGAGGACGAAATTAGACGCCGGGCAACAAAATTTTACGATAAAATTTCTGCTCATAGAAGCGCCCTGGTTCGGTCTCTAGGAGACTACGACGCTACGAGACGCCGCTTCAGGCGTTACCGGGTACCCCGTATGGCTTGCGGGCATCCGAGGTAACAAAGGAGTTAATCCTTACAGCAGCATAAGCTAAATTACAAAACTCCAAAAGAGCTGTTTGGCTACAAAATTTACCCCACTTTAGAATAATAAAACACCAGGGTGTAAACAAAAAAGCTGTTTGGCATCCTGTACAAAATTAAAGAGGAGCAAAAAGCTACCTCAACAAAATTTTCCTCAACAAAAAAATATCACATCATCCTACAAATATCACAATTAACAACCTGCGGTCAGACCCAAAACCTGGGTGGGTACGCAGCAAAAACCTTCTGGCTGTTAACAGCCTGTCAGTACACGACTTGGACTTGGACTACAGCTTCATTCTTGTCCTCGTTGTGAATCGGAATAATGCCTTGCATATTGGCCCTGAGTAAGACACGTCAAGAGTAAGGAAACGACGACCAATCGGAATTCAGAAAGAATACGGCAAAGTCTCTGCGAGATAGTTGATTGGAGTTAACTTTTTATCACAGAAAGATTGGCGTGCTCTTCTTGAGAAGACACATATCAGAGAAATGCAATTTTTTCGGAAGAAAAGATAAATGACTTGTATTATGGTACCAAAATGCTTGTGCTCTCATTTCGAGATCGTGTGATATAGTATTTTCATGTTCTCCAGTCCATTCAAAGACACTTATTCGTCGTCTAGAACCGTGTCTCCACTTCTTGGTTTCAAACAATGAGAGAACATTGCCTTGTCTAGAGTCTGTGTGGGATAAGAAGTCACGGTTTTTAAAAAAGAGAAAGCAGTATTCACTCTCTCGCTCGCACGCAGTATTGTGACAAACTTTTCAGGGCGAAGGTGGAAGGGGGTTTACTCCAGGAATCTATACACTTGAGGAAACAGTGGTGGAAGAAAACTGACAACAACAAAAGGTTTTGCCTGGAAGAAACATCCCTTTTACATTGTAGTGAATGGACCATCCCAGACCACCCCTCCACTATTGCTCTCTGTTTCTGACAACTTAACCCAAACAGACTCTATTCCTATGTGTAGATATGGCTCATTATCGTGTAAAGAAGTTCGTGTACAAGATGATTTTCTTCATTGCAGTAGTTTTGCGTTACCTGTGGCATTGCAAAGTAAGTGAAACCATGTCATCGGTAAAAACAATAAGTTTAGGATTTACAACAGCATTTTTTTTTATTTACGTCCTCCAACGTTAACTCATATCGGACGAACAATGAAATGGGTGAAAATAAGCTCAAATGAGCTTAAAGTTACCCGACATTCATTCGTCTTTCAGGGTAAGAGAAAACCCTAAGGGGTGGGGGAGGTCATCCATGTAACTCATTTTGACCGAAATTAGAATTCCTTGAATATGAAGCAGACATTCTACCCCCCCCCCCCTCCCCACCACAAAGGTGGGCACATGGCATGGAGCATGTCACAGAGTACTCTGGAATATGCAAAGTATTCCTGAGAGATTTACTGGGTAGGTCATCAGCTGATAATCGTAAGTCTTTACTCGATGAAGTAATATGACATTTTCTTTAAATAACGATATTATACTGCTGGTCCAATTTATGGGAAACTTACTGTTATATCATGCAGGTGTATGAACTGAACTTAGGTTGTATTGTGTCTGTCACACAGTTATGAAATTAGTAGATAACTGCAAATACTACATGGCAAAGTGTGAGAGTGCATTGGAAAATATGTGAAACAATGAAGTTGTTTATGCAAGCCTATTGTATGCATACCACAAGTTAGTGTATGTACACTCTGTTCAGATGCAATCATGACTTCAGGACAGTAATGTATCATATATCGGCAGGTGCAGAAATCATATAAACCTCAACGGTCTGGCATGTAGTAACATTAAAAGTCCATGCAACATTAATTACATTAATTCTAGTGGATATTTCATGAACTGACCTTAAAAATACATAACTTTAAGGAAACAGCATAAAACAATCTCTAGTTTTAATCCAATGTCATCCCAATTTTAAAACTGACAAAATGTTTTCTGACTTTTAAAATTCACCTTTGTGCCCACCTCAGTAGTGTTGGTGGTTGCATTCTGCCACAAGTTCTGCAGGTCCCGAGTTCAAATCTCAGTCAGGGTGAGTTACCTGGATAAGGTTTCTTCTGGGGTTTTCCCTTATCTTGAAAGATGAATGTCGAGTAACTCTAAGCTCTATAGACCTTGGGCTATTTGAGTATCATTTCACCCATTTAATTCATCATCCGATATGAGTTTCATCATCCGATATGACTTAATGTTGGAGGACGTAAATAAAAAAAAAATTGCTTTGCAAGTATACATATGTAGACATATGTGTATGCACAAAATGACACTGTCACAGGAGCAATAAGCATTAAAAAGCTATAATAAAAAGAAAAAAGCGAGAAAACAAAAAAAATATTTAATGAATAAATATATTTTTATGGGTGTATTAAGTATTATGCTTAAGCAGATCCCTGAACAAATATTAATAATTCAGACACCCTTTTGCATTTTTAGGAGCAACTTTAGCTGTCAACAATTCATGTATGTACTTTCAGCTATTAAATGTTATTAATTTCTAGAAATTAATTTTTGTATAAAAATGTTTTACAAAACCTAAATAATATTCAAGTCCATGTGTTTCTTCTTGCAGGAGGAATTACAGCAAAACAAACAGCATCACCTGAAACCCCTATGCCTTGATGCTGCAACAATAGGAGACATACCTGCCTGCTATATTATTCCTCCAATTAAAGCACATGAATTTCCTGTAGTGGGTTTATATGTGGATCCACGAGTTGTGCCTGGATTTCGCTATCGAGTCAGGACAATCAACAAAGATGTAAGTTCCTCAAACATTTTTAGTAAGAAATTACAGTATTCTTTATTGACATTCTTTTATGATAACACAAGGTCTTTGTTGTGCACAAGCATTCAGTAAAGATTGCTTAACCAATAATGTACTACATAAATTTTATATGATCATACATCCATCTTTCCTCAGTTTTAAGAATGGATGTACAGGAACCAGAGCAATGCGAGCATGAGACATTAGTTAATATGTTGCTGCATTTAAAATTATTTGCAATATTAATAGCAAATTGTTTTGATAAATAGGAACTGCCATTAGGGCAATTGCCTTTATTGTCAAATTACATTTTTTGTGATATAATCCTCCTGATATCTGGATAATGAAGATTTGTTTAACTGCCACCCTTTTGTTATAATTTTCTGACCACTATATACCAGGTTTTGACTTTTTCCTTCCAGGAACTAATTCTGTAGTATCTATTCATGTGAAACTTGATTGATTTCCTGTGTAATTGCAGCACGTATATGTCTACTTCAAATAGTTCTAAAGAACGATTTTTAATTTATTTCCATTTCAGGTTTGTTAAATAATAGATAACAATTGTGGTTTTGAAATAATAATAGATCACCCCCTTCATGCTGTGGGGGCAGTGTGTTTGCCTTATGTTCGGAAGCCTGATTTTAGTTTAGTGTGAAGTACTTGATGAATTAATATAATTTTCAGTCAAACTAGTACTTGATGCTCCATATATTGCTAGTGTTTATCTAGAATGCATTTTGTTAGTACCTTTCTAACATCCTCAGCTAATGTCAACTATTGAATTTTGATTTGGTGAACTCCTTGGAGGTGATATGGGTATCTCTGTTGGCATCTTAATGAATCTGAAGTTTCGGTTCTCTTCAAAGGGGGTGTTGAAATTGAAAGTTTTTCTTCATATTTCTTTATATCTTTTCCCATGTGGTTAATGCAGTTAGGACTCTGAACACTTTTTAGTAAATGGATTTCTTGTTCTATATTGTGATTCTCATACTAAAATGCCGATTTGTCTATTTCTTTGTTCTTGACAAAGTTGCTGTGACAACTTTTACATTCGCAAAACAAAAAGGAATTTGAACATTGGGCTTAAAGAGCATTTTAGGAACATCAAGAACAAAGAAAGGTGACCAAGATTTGATCTTGTATTTGGGAATTGTAGTGGACAAAGTGGCATTTGGACAGATTTTCTCTGGATTCATTAATTTTCTGTATCATCTCCTTCTTTATTCACATATGAGGTTTCAGTGTGATCACCCATCCTGGATACTCTCTCTCCAGAGTCCATCTATTCCTTGACAGGCATCTGATTCCAGGAGCAGGCTTGTAAGTCCTTTAGGATGTAAGTCTTCTATATGAGGAGGGTAAACAGAGAAAGAAGAAATAGAACAAAATATTCTTGGTATGTGATGCATGACCCATAAATGTATTCCATAATTAATGTGTGGCTGGAATAGGGTTACTGTGTATATATTTCTAGGAACCTCAATGTATGTACATGTTCTCAGTTTCCTGAAAACAAATGTTACTCTAGCCAGTTTTGTGTTTTCAATATGATGCTTCCAATGAGTTTGGAATCTAAATAAGATCCAAGAAGTTTAGTACCTGAATTATTGATTGTTAACTTTCTCAATTTCTGCTTTAGAGTTATACGCATTAGTAATGAAGCTTTTCTGACAATGTCTTTTATTTCTTTTCAACAGGAGAATGATAAAAAGCAGCATTACATATTTGATGGTCGAGCTCTTACTTTACTAAGCATTGGAAGAGGCTATTCTCGGAGGCTTACTTTCCAAGCAGACCCCAACATGCTGAATTGCAATGACAATTACTTTTGGTCTGATTCACATCCTGATGGCTTTGCATTTGAACTTCAAATTATTTCACCAGGAGATAAATTTACACTGCATGATGTTAACCATGTGGCTGCAGGAACAATTGAAATACTGGAAAATCAGGTAAGCATATCTTACAAAATCTACAGAACTCAGTTTTATTTACCAGTTACATAGTCAGTTTAATCCAATAAAAGCATTTTCATAAAAAGGTCTATGTGCATTTGTATGTGTGAACAGTATAACTTAAAACTAAATTCAGTTAAATACCAAACTTGATATTTAGGTTCAGCATTTTCCAAGGATGTCACACAAATCCCTCTACCTCAGACTATACTTTACCTGAAACTGTTTTCAAACATTTTAATTTTCTCAAAGATGGGTAACAGATTTGATTAAAATACCACATGTTTAATGAAATAACATATAAAATGTATATCATGAATTTTCTGGGAAAATCCTTAGAAGTCCTCTACATTATGCATTATAACTGGTAAACCATAAGATATTTACAAAAAAGCAGATCTTGTTGAAATGCTAAATGAACCATAAAGAGGAGAGAGAAGGTATTGCATGGGTAAGAGCAGGAGTATGGTGACTAAAAGGTATAAGGACGGGTATTCCACAAATTTACTGTTCTATATGTGGTGGAAATGAGAACTTAGAACATATATTTTCTGAGTGTAAAGGGACAGAAATTTGGAGGAAAGAGTTTGTTAATAAGAAATGGTTTAAATTAGATAGGTCTATAGCTATAGCTGAAATGTTTGTTAAAGATAGTAAGAAGATCGGGCAATTCTTGGACAAAGTTAAAATGTGGTTATGGACAGTGAACAGAACTAATAATGAACCTGCATTGTTATAATTATTTAGAAATATAGTCCTACTATAAAAATGAGTATGACTGGTACAGAGCCAGGGCTGAACACCAGGGCTTAGCAAAATAAATAAATAAAAAAATTGAACCATTTCAGAGATTTTCCTTATTATTTATCTGAATTTTTCGATACCTACGCTTTTCTTAAATGGAAAGTCATATAGTTTTTTATCTGTTGCAGAGTAAATGCAATTTCACAGTTATCACCAAGGTTAGGATTTTTTTTTTCAGATGAAAAAAGGAAGCGAAAAGGTGCTCAAGTAAGGTAAAAAAGGGACAAAAACTGCAGATGTATTCAACTAATTCAACAATTTCTCTTTCCTCTATTCTAATTTATTGAATTACAAACAAGTATATCAAATTATCGCTCATCAAAAGAATCAAAACACATGAAGCTGTTATACTTCAAGACATTAAGCATCTCTACATTTTTAAAAGTCAGTCTGTTTCTATTAGGAGATAGAATGTCTTTGTAGATGCTAAAGCTCTTTTCAACATCCACAGAAACCAGTGGGGCAAATCTTGTATTCACTTAGAATAGCAATTATACAGTTATGGCAAATCCTCATTGACTGGACTCTTCTGAAAACTAAATTCAAGTATGTTTTTGCCAAAGCCATCTAACTGCTCCCTTGTGGAAGTAAAAATATGCCACTGTTTCTCCTTTTCCAAACCTTGTTCTTCTAATAGTTTGGACCCAAAGAAAGCATAAACTCTTAAATTTGTCAAAATCAAGACCCCCAGCAAGTAATTACTGGAAAATTTGGAAGGGCAGGCCAGTGGTTTCCTTGTAGACCACAACACAATTCGGAGTTTTCAGCAGAATCTTTTTCAGGGCAGAAATGAACTGATTTGTGTTGTATTCGTTCCTTATGGATTCACAAACCCTGTGAAGGGCATGAATCAAGCATGTCATATATGATATATACATATATATTTCTTACTTAGGAAATAAAGGCTTCAATTGGTCAACAGCTGAAACCATATATGGGGCATGGTCCGTAACCACAAGAAGAAGCTTTTTCAAACTCAATACCAGCAGGCCAGAGTTTTTGACAAAAGTGCATAATTGATTGCATTACTGTACTAGCATTGGCTTTCTGTAGCTCATACATTTTTAACATGGGCTTAACTTTCTTCCCTGCTAAGAGAAAAATTAAAATGTTCAGAACGTATCATTCCATTGAGCCTATGGTTTCATCCACAATGATTTCCACATCGCAATCAGACACTTTCTTCTTGATTCTTTGTATGGTTTCTTGGTACACAGGCTCATGTAGTTTTTTCTTAAAGTACTCTCATTCGGCATTGACATCTTTGTGTATTTTTCAAGAAATCCCTTGAAGGCTGGATGGTTCCCCTTATTGAGAGGAACTCCTGCTCGCATAAGAGCTGCACACAACTTAATGTTGATTTCTTTAAAATTTTGGCTTTTTGAAGAACTCTGGTGCAACCCATTTCGTAACAGAGGCTGCCGCAATTTGTTTGCCTGAAGAGTCCTGTTCATTTGTTGCTTAGAGCTGGAAATGTGTTGTTTGATGCAATCTACCTGGTGTTTTTCATCTAACAAAATTCCTGAATTGCAAATAGTACATCAAATAACTGTTCCATCCATGTCTATGAAATCTTGTTTGAATTCCTAAGCCAGAATAATAAGTTGAGCACTGAAATGGTAAAATCTACTAATGCACTCGTTTAGTCATGTAACAAAGGGCTAACACCAGTTCACTTTCCATCCACACTCTTATATAATACTGCAACAATTACCAGAATGTTCTCATTGCCCACCTTGGTAGCGTGGTGGTAGCATGTCTGCCTCATGTTCAAGAGGTCCCGAGTTTGAATCTCGGTCAGGGTGAGTTACTTAGATAAGGTTTTTTTCCGGAGTTTTCCCTTATCCTGAAAGACAAATGTCGGGTAACTCTAAGCTCTATGGACCCTGAACTCATTTGAGCATCATTTCACCCATTCCATTCATCATCCGATATGACTTAAGGTTGGAGGACGTAAATTACACAGAAAAATAAAAGAAAAAAAGGTTCTCATTCATGTTAGAACTGCAGTCTCAGCAATTTATAATAGCTTCGAGCAGAACCCATAGTCAATTCTTTGAACTATACAGGGTGAGTCACCTAAAACTTGCACCGTAAATATTTCTGAAATGGTATGTGCTATTGATATGCGGTTTTCACGGAATTGAACTATAGGCAGGGGCTCGCATTTTCAAATGATACACAGATTTTTATAATTTTTAGAAAGTGTATTTATGTACAAAAGTTACATTTTTTAAATGGAACAATGCGTATTGACATTAAGAAAATAAAAGTAGAATAAATTAGAATGTCAATGGTGTTTTTTGCACGATTCTAATGTAAGTAGTTTACGAGAAATCGTCATTTGTACAAAACGGGACAATGGCTAGGACAAACTAAAGAAAAACAAGTGAATGAAGAAAAATGAGGATTCTGACAAGTAAACAAAACTGTACCCTCAAAGCCTGTGTTCAAAATGAGCACCACCAGCTTCAATACAAGCTTCCAGTCTAGTATGTAAAGATTGCTGTACACATTCTAGCATTTCAGTGGAAATTTCAGCGCAGGCAGCAGTAATACGCCGTTTCATATCTTCTGGTGTAGTTGGTATGTCCTTGTAGACAGTGTCTTTCAGCTTCCCCCACAGAAAAAAATCTAAAGGAGTCAAATCTGGTGAACGGGCCGGCCAAGGCACAGGTCCCCTTCGTCCAATCCACCGATTTTGAAACAATCCTTGAAGATAAGCTGTAGTAATTCGTGCACTATGGGCCGGACAGCCATCATGTTGATACCACAGATTCCTCCTAGTCTGAAGGGGAACGTCTTCTAACATCTGTGGAAGATCGTCTGTTAGGAGGTTGAGATACTTCTGTGAATTCAGTGTTCCTTCTATGAAAAAAGGGCCAATGATGTGATGGTTCACTATTCCACACCACACGTTCACACTCCATGGATGCTGACGTTATACCTGACGCAGCCAACGAGGATTGTCAACAGACCAATAGTGCATATTTTTTAGATTTACTTGGCCATGATTAGTAAATGTTGCTTCATCAGTGAACAAGATACATGACAAATTTGGAGTATCATGTCTCAATGCCCATGTACAAAAGTTCACACGATTCTCAAAATCATTGCCATGCAGCACTTGATGGAGAGAGATGTGATACGGATGGAACTTATGACGATGGAGGATGCGGATTACACTTCTTTGACTGATGCCGCTTCCTCGTGCGATTGCACGAGAACTAATGTGGGGATCTACTGCAACAGCAGCTAGAACATTAATTTCTCCTTGCTCTCCAGTTGCTCGTTTGTTTCTGGTGTGTTTTCTAGACGTTATACTACCACTTTCACGTAATTGGTTGAAGAGGTTCACAAATAATTGACGAGATGGTTGACGTCTATTCGGATATGTTTCCAAGTACACTTTACAAGAAAGAACTGCATTCTTTCTACATTCACCATAAACTATGAGCATATCTGCTTTTTCTGCATTGGTAAATACCATCTTCCAAGCACGTCCTACTGCTTCAACTATCACAAAATAACTGCCAGTGTAGACAAAACACATTGTAAACAAACATAACAACATCCTAGCCTAGCAACTAAGCAATTGAATGGAACAAACAACTGCCGGTGCGTTCAATTTTCAAATGACGATTTCTCGTAAACTACTTACATTAGAATCGTGCAAAAAACACCATTGACATTCTAATTTATTCTACTTTTATTTTCTTAATGTCAATACGCATTGTTCCATTTAAAAAAATGTAACTTTTGTACATAAATACACTTTCTAAAAATTATAAAAATCTGTGTATCATTTGAAAATGCGAGCCCCTGCCTATAGTTCAATTCCGTGAAAACCGCATATCAATAGCACATACCATTTCAGAAATATTTACGGTGCAAGTTTTAGGTGACTCACCCTGTATATGTATGGCTACTGCTGTCTCTGTGTGACCTTAGAATCTGCGCGAACAGATGACATCTTTCAGAGTAACAAACTCACATTTGTGAACAGTAGGCTACTGATTCTGGTGAAATTAAAAGGATAGAATAATATACAATCAGTCATTGTCAGCTGCATTATTGTAGGCTGCTTTATAGTGGTAAAGCAAGAGAAAGAGGATTTGTCGTACACAGTTATTTTCCATTGTTGTAGGTGTGCTTTCAACTTCTGTACAGCGTTTACTGAAAGAGCTAGGCTTACTCTTCACATGTTCACAGCAAGTTGCGGAGATGTTAATCAAAAGTTAAATATTTTATATTGACTAAAATCATATAGAGTAAAATGGAAGGAAACTTAAAAGAAAAAAGGGGGAAAAGGGGATTATGGGCATAGTTGGGGGAAAAGGGGATAAAGGTACCCAAAAAGTGAAAAAGGTGCATAAAAATGCCTCTTTTGGCAACTAGAGGAATAGCATTCGTGATTTTAAATTAAAAGGTCTTGAATTGAGCAGTATTTTACTTGAATGTTAAAATAGGACTTTAATTATTTGAAATGAGGAGGGGAGGAGAAAATACTCTTAGTGTATACAATTTGAGTGTTACACCATTTACTGAAAAAGGCTGAAATTTTAATTTTATGTTAATCTGATACATTTGATTCCACAGGCATCTCAGGAAGAAGTTAGTCATGTAATTCTGAAAGATGGATCTGTTGAGAAGACTGCACGAGTGCGAGCATTATGCAAGGTGGAATGGTTTGATAATGGCCAATCATCTGTGGTAGTACCAGTAAGCTTCTAAGTTTTCTGAATTTCTTACACTGGTTGTCCTGTATAAAGGAAATTGTTTATTTTAGGTACTACGATGAACTTGAAGGTTTAAAACCTAAACCATCAGAAAACCTAAAACTAAGAATTAAAACCTAAACATTTCACCTTTTATACACACTAATACAATATGCAAATTAATAATGCCCTTCTTTAATTATAATCTTCCCTATTCAGTTTGTGGTGTTTATCATTGCACCAAATAGACCTAATATTTCTCTACAAAATGTTCTGCGCAGCATACCTACAATTATTACTAATATTACTTATATTAATTTGTGATTTAAAATAAAAATTACAAAGCTACTGATTAAGTTATCTTTAATATTACAATTCATGCATATATTTCATAAGCATACAAGACATTCTAAGTATGCAAAAGAAGTGCAACCTTAACAGAATTCAATATTTATTGAATTTTATTGCAGATTCGTGGTCTTGCTGTCGCAGTTAAGGCAAAAGGAGAACACAGCGCTACTGTAACAAAAATGGTTAATGTGGTGATTGGCAGTCATCGTGGTTTCAGTCTCTCACCTGGAATCAATGATCAATGGAGACATACCACTGTATATGGCGAGCAAATTGGGGATGTCCCAACAAAGTATACCATTACTGGGCTAGAAGCTCATGAACTGCCAGTTATAGGTAAGGTCCTGAAGCAATTTGTTTATTTTATGGTACATATTTATTCTATGCAGTTGAATGCACATTCAACTGCTACATCCTACATCATCAACTGCTCACTACTGTGGCATACAAATCGAAGACAATTTTAATTTTTCTTTTTGTAAATAAGAAGTAACAGCCTTATAATTGATGTCACAACTTTCCCCTTACATGAACTTAATTTTACATTCTGATTTAAAAATTGGAATGAAGTATCCCTAAAATATTAGCTGCAATTTAATTACATAATTAATTCCTTCCTTAATATTAATTAAATTAGCAAAACCAAAAGATATTATGTGCAGATAAATAAATGCCATTTATAAACCTAACACAATTTATAAATAGAATAAATGAAAGTTTTAGCTAAACCAGTTAATTATTTCGAAGAGAATTTAACTTATGTGGTGAATTCCTTTCTTGGAAGTGTTGAAAACAGTGTTGTTATGATAAATTAACTTTAAAGAGAGTCGATTAAAGACACTAGACAACACTTAACAGATCCTTTCATAAGAGAAAACATAATACTATCCATTCTTTGAAACAGAAAAACGTAATTTACACAAAGGCAGACAAAGGCAACAAGATTGTCATAATGGAAAAATCAGATTATATTGAAAAAGTGGAAAAAATGCTAACTGACAATGAATATGAAATCATTAACAAAAATCCTCTAAAAACTTGCATACAGTCATTTGAAAAAACAATAGCAAAATCAAGCATAATACCAAACAAATATGCAGTTAAACCGGATAACCCAACCTTACCTAGACTTTATGGCTTACCCAAAATACACAAACCATCCATAACAATGAGACCTATAGTTAGCAGTATAAATTCACCAACATACAAACTTGCAAAGTGGCTAACAAACAAATTCAATTCATTTCCAAAATTCGACAGCCTAAGCATCAAAAACACCTATGAACTTATAGAACACATTAAGGATACTGAACTAGAAGAAGAGGACACACTAGTCTCATTTGATGTTAAATCACTGTTTCCCAGCATACCAGTTGATCAACTCCCACCGTTGATAGAAAAATGGCTCAAATCACTTGGAATGGCATCATCTGAAATTTCAGACTACATTGAACTAACCAAATTATGCATAGAACAAAATTTCTTCCAGTTTCAAACAAAATTTTATCACCAAACTTCAGGGTTAGCAATGGGCAACCCACTATCACCCTTCCTGGCCGATCTGTACATGAGTGCATTAGAAATAAGGATCAACAAAGGTTTCCCTTGGATGTTCAAACTCTGGCAACGATATGTAGATGACATCTTTGCAATAGTACCAAAAAAACACATCAGTGATGCACTAAAACTTTTAAATATCCAAGAAAAAAGCATCAAATTCACTGTAGAAATAGAAAAAGATGAGCATTTACCATTTTTGGATTTAAAAATAATGAGGAATAAAAACAGACTAAACTTTGGCATTTACAGAAAACCAACACAGACAGACAACTACATAAAAGCTAATGGCTACAACCCAAGATCCCACAAACAGGCAATCTTCAATAGTTTAGCCCACAGACTGGTAAACATCCCTCTCACAGCAGAAGAATACAAAACAGAATACAACAAAATAATTGAAATAGCACAAAAAAATAACTTTCCCAAATCATTAGTGAACAAAAAAGTGAGCTTAGCAAAAAAGAAGAAGCTACTAAAGGAAACCACAACTCTCTCAGCTACAGAAACTAATATGATTTTCAAAAAATTCACTTACCATCCATGGGCCTATGATAAATTCAAAAAAGTCTTCAAAAAACAAAATATTCAACTAGCACCAGTCAACCATTTCTCCTTAAAAAACCTAATTTGCTCAAACATCAAAGATGCCATTCCATCTAACAAAAAATCTGGTATATATCAAATTGAATGCAATGACTGTAGTCAAATTTATATTGGAAAAACAGAAAGAAATTTAGAAACAAGAGCAAAGGAACACTTTAGAAACATAAAATATAAACAATTAGAAAAATCAGCGGTTGCCACACATTTTTGGGAAAAAAACCACAACATAAATCCAGAACCAAAACTACTAAAACATACATCAGGAAAACAAGAACTATCCACATGGGAACAAATCTTCATTTCAAAAAATAGGAACAAAGTATTCAATTTCGACATCCCTCAGAAAGATTTGTTCAGGAAGTTCCTTGAACCGCCACCAGAGGAGACCTGTGACAAAGTATCGTCAGCTACACCAAGGAGAACCAGTCGAGAGCCGGCCGATGATAGAGGCAAAGCCTCAGAAACATGTTCCGGAAAAATTTAAAAGTAAGTGTTGTCTAGTGTCTTTAATCGACTCTCTTTAAAGTTAATTTATGTGGTGAAATTTATATTCCAGCTTTACAATGTGCATTGGTTGTATTTTTAATGACAATATAGTATCACTATGGTATCTGAATGGTTCAAGTTTCAAGTTAACTCTTCACATTAACTATTAACTCTTCGTGATGTAAGATTTTGTTTGCAAATTTACTCTTTTAAGAAACCAATGCAGTTTGAAAAAGGATTTCAAATAGAATACATTAAATATATTCAGTTGCCCCTGAGACCACTCCCTGAGTTACTTAGTAACCTTTAAGTGTTATTCATGAAATCGACATTACAAAAGAATTCTAGACTGGGGCATTGGCCTCATTTAAAAGTACAGACATCAAAGTACATTACTTTTAATGTGATGGGCTTAAAACATATAACTATGTACACTGACAAAAAGCCATCATTCTCAAGAAAGTCATTTCTGCATTCTAAATTAAACTATTAAGTTTCTTATTAATCAACCAAGTTTCACTACTGTAAGGAGCAATGTTAATGAAGCACAAAATTATATATATATATAATTTGTTTTGTTTACTTTCTTGGTTTTTCATCAATGGCAATTTAGGTTGAAAATTGTATTTTTTGCTGAACCCTAAATAAACAAAATATTAATTATTAATTTTTAGATGAGTCGTATTTATTACACATCTGCTTCACTTTCGTACCTATTTTGAGGACATGTTTCGCAAATCATCGTTTGCATCTTCTGCTCTTATGCGACTAAAGCTTGATTCAGTGGTGTGGTGGGTGTGGGTAATTCTGTAGTTGCTACTGCCATCTGTTGATTTAGTGACGAACTTAAATGTGGGATTCTCTTCTGGCGGGATTTCAAAGTTCATTAGTTGGTTTTTATGCTTTTCTATGTATATTCTCTCCCATATGACGATGTAATAAATACGACTCATCTAAAAATTAATAATTATTCCGCTTCACTGTGGTGTTCCAATACAGTTAAATCTCAAAATATTAATTGTTTTAGGAACATATGTGGATCCACGCATCATGCCTGGCTTTCACTATCGTGTGCGCCCTGCTGGAAGTAAAAGACTACTTTTTAATGGACGTTCATTGAAACTTGTCAGTGTTGGACCTGGTTACGGTAAACACATCACTTTTGAGCCTGATCCAAATTCATTGAACTCAAACAGCAACTTTTTGTGGAGTGACTCCCATCCAGATGGACTTGGTTTTGAACCTCGGGCTGTGCATGAAGGCATGAAGTTTGAAGTGCTAGCAGCAGGACAGAGAATTGGTGAAGGATCTGTTTTTAGAGCAGATGCACCCCAACAGGAAGAAAGTCATGAAATGGTGAGTTCCGCTTACTTTATAATACCATTTCAACATACAGAAAACTGGAGCTACTTGTAGATTTAAATTTTGTAATAAATGGCTGGTACTGAAAGTGTCTCTCAATGTCTTTCAACAAGCAGCTTTTCAAATTTAAGTGTGTAATAATTGCTTGTGTTTAAAACTCTTAATACATCTTAGTATCATGAACAAAAGGAAAACAAGGGAAATCAACTTAACAATGAGACTAGAATCAGACTACCAAGTAAACTCTCCATTACAATATTTAGGTTATGAACAGGCCATGACTGCTTCAACAAATACCTATGCAGGATTAGCATAGCCAAATCTCCTATATGCCTTTTCTGTGATCTTGAAGACCTACCTAGGTTTTAATCAACAAAATACTGGAATATAAAAGGGTGAACAGAATGATACCAATCAAATTTTAATTTTGTAGTTCATCAGTGCAAGCACTGAACATCACTAATTGGGATTTCAGTAAGATCCAAAACCGTACTACATGTAAAACAGGGTAAACCAAAATAGATTGTTTGGTCCTCTTGCGTTTAAACAAAAATCAATGAATGAAGCTTATCATTTTCCATTAATTTAAACCATAAATTTAATTGAACTACCAAAATTTAAAAAGGAAAAAAGTTTCCACAGTGTAACTTTTCTTGCAGCCATATTAGTTTTTTTTAAATATTACTTTTACTTCTCATTTGTCATACGTGGATGATGCAAACATAAATGGTAACTGTTGTGTACCATCATCAGTATCAAGTTGAGTATGCAGTTCTGAGTGTGATGGCGGAGGGGCAGGGGTCGTAGGTCGGTGTTTTAGGAAGGGGGTACTAGCTTGGTTAGCTTCTCCGCTAGGTTCTGGCGTCAGTACAGCCATTAGTGAGCAGGAGGTTGCTTTGTCTGTTGCACAAAGCATTATAATAAAGTTTTTAACCAATGAAGGAGTTAAACCTTTGGAAATTTCAACTCATTTAAGAACACAAGTTTGAGGACAGTACATAGTCCCAGAATCAAGTGTTTAGTTGGGCCAATCTATTTAAGGGCGTCCGAGGATTTTTGGAAAATGAAAGCCATACTCGACACCCAAGGCCAAGTCTCACAGGTGACAACATCTGTGCCATTTGAGATCTTATTGAAGACTTTCGGCACTCCACTTTTCAAGAAATCACATCAGAAGTGGTCTTATTTTTTTGTGTAGTGTTTAATACCCGCTTTTATTGCATGCACCACCGCAGGCGGTGACACTGATGATACATGAAATGAAGATGGAGCACCGTTGGAATGAGATGGAGGGATAAATCAGAGCACCCAGAGGGAACCCACCCCTATGCCATTTTGTTCATCACAAATCTCACATACAGTCGCCTGGGATCGAACCTGAAACGCTTTGGTGAGTGTCAAGTGATCCAACCTGTTGGTCACGGCATGGCTACAGAAGTGGATGTCAGCATTGGTTTAGAAAAATTAGTGCTGCATGGTTTCTGAGTTGTTAACCGAGTGGCAAAAACAGGCCAGTTTGGAGATCTGTGAGACACTTCTGAATTGATTCCGGCAAAAAGGGGAGGATTTTTTGAGGCACATCATTGCATGTGATGAGACATAGGTTCATCATTATACTTTGGAATCCAAAATGGTGAGTAAAAAATGGCAACAAAAGGATGAAGCCTGCCCAGTGAAGGCCAAAAAGTGCCACTCAGCCGGAAAAGTCCTTTACATTGCCCAACAAATGATTCAATCATGCACACTCATGATGTACTGTTGCCAGAACCTAGCAGAGTAGCTAGTTCCCCCTTCCTAACAGACTAACCTTTGCCTCCCACTCTGCTGTCATACTGTGAATTACTTCAACAATTACTATTAATATTTAAATCATCTTAGCAGTAGCTACTACAGGTCACCTGAGTTAGAGTGTGCCAAACTAATAGTTTTAGTTGCACAGTTGTTTTCCTCCATTTATTTTATTGTTATGAAGTTATTCAGAATATGAACTCAGGAATTTAGAACTGGTGACTATTCTATTTACTAGGTCATGTTGGTCTGATTACAGACAGTTGCCATAGTTGTGTAATCACTTTACTGTACCATTCTATTACTTTTGTTTTATAGAGCTGCAGATCATGGTATCAAATATCCAATATAGTAATTCTGGCAGTTAAGGGAACTACCACACTCCCCTCCCATTGCCTCCCCCCCAAAAAAAAGCAAAAAAAAAAAAAAAAAAAAAAAATCTAGTATATAATTTGAACTTGTAACCACCCAAATGTGCACTGATGACTGTGCAGTTGAGCTATCTAACCACCACCCCCCTCTAATCCAAATGTAAGTCAGAGGCAATACACAAGCCACAGCTCTTGGAAACTGCATTTCATTTTCCAAAAGAATAATTTATATGCAAATGAGCGAAGGACTAAATACTTGTTAATACTTCAAATGATAAATTATTACATGCAGTTAACAACACACTCTCTTTCATAGCTTTCCAATAATCTTTGTTAAGCTTAATGTTATTTTTCAGTGTAAAGCTACATCCATTAAATTATGGTACTGTTAGCTGGGGAAACTAACAACTGTTAGAGAATCTGATTAAAACGTGTGAGTTATAATAAGAATATATATATATATATATATATATATATATAGCTATGGTACACTTTTGAGAGTGAAACCTTTATGCAAAATACAGAGAGAGGGGAGATATGTATATGCCCACACATAGCAGAAGACAGTGAAAGATGCAAGATACATAATTAAAATAAGGCATAACAATTTTCCTCTTTAAAATAAGATAATAGGCTTTCTAATTTACAATTTGCTTCAAATGTGCATTAATTTCATTGCTTAAACTATTTTAATATTCTGTTAAAATATAACATCCATTGGTGAAATTGCCCTTTATAAGATGAAACCAAACTGGTTATCTGATGCTATCAAATCCTAGAAAAGAAGATAATTTTGAAATAGAATAAACAACCATGATGCAAGATGTATGGCATTTGCTATTACTGCAGCAGTATTTAATTATGGTTACAGAGCATTTAAAATAGACAATCACTTGTTGGAATTGGTTGAGGGTAAAGTGAAAGGCTAGACAATGCATTACCAAACTGGACGTCACCTCTCTAGGGCAAGCTAGTTACAGCTCCCAGAATTGCATAGCTCTGCTTCATGTGCCTTTTTATTATATCCATTACCTTGAGATTTGAAACAATGATCTCCGAACATTTCATGCCGATGATCTTTCCTATCAAGCAGACCCACACAATTATACCATGTAAAGTTGAAGACCTATGATCCAAATCTGACTTTCCTTTTCAGTTATAAAACTGCATTAATGGTATGTTAATTTTAAAATCTGTGGTATTGTATTATTAATATTCATATTAATCACACACTGTTTTTGTTTCACAGATAAAAGGTGTGGATGGCACTACAGTAATTAAATATATTCACGTGGATGTGACATGTCACATTGCACTTGGGGAGGAAATGGAACATCATGTAATGCGTGTGTCAGGTACTGCTGTGGTTGCACGAGGTCCCAAACAAACCACTGCACAGCTTGTACGGATTGAAAATGTGGGTCTTGACTCACAACTGAATTTACTATTTGTGACGCAGCATTCAGAAGTAGTCTTTCATCCGGTGTAAGCATGGTATACCACTATGTGGTAACAGTTCCTGTTTCCAGCTCTCATCACATCTAAAGCATTAATCTGACTGAATTCTCTAAGTAATGCTTTAGAACTTAACTGTATTTTTATTTAACAGCTATTGTCAACATTGCATCATGTTTACAAACCTTTTATGTGACATAATCATAAAAAAGTATAATGGAAAAGATACACCTGGTTCAAAATGCTAGTACATTATGTTTCAATATGTGATACAGAGCTTTGGAAGCACAATCCAATGACATAAAGACCCCAATGTCAAATAATTGGTCCATATTATAATTTCATAAAAACAATAAGTGATTACCACATTGCCTTGCCATATAAAGCCAGTTGTTGGATCAGGTGGAGCAGTGTAGCTTATACTTGAATTTCTGTAATGTGATTTATCTTTATTGATATTATTTATATTTACCAAAAATGTGCAGCTTTCTGAGTGATATTTTATATCAGAGCCACTGAAACTATGATCTGAAACGAGAAAAAGAATTCTTTATTTTCTATACCTTTTACTTCCTAGGTACAGAAAGATTGTAATTTATTTTTGTATTTCATATTCATTATTTTCCCAATTCATAACACAAACGGTACAAAACATATAGCAAAGTAAGATGATACTAAGATTCAAATGATAGATGTTGTTAAAATCTCACTAAATATTAATTGAATGTTTATTGTTGTTATGCTAACAGAACACAAATGTGATCATGCTTAGTATTGTTCAGCATAGACAGTTCTTACACTGATAGTATTAACATTTTTATATTTTTTTCAAGTGTTATATTTATTAAGAGCTTATACAAACATTCCCATGTATATTTGTATGTCTCTTATTTTAAAATAAATATACCTAATTTATTAAAAAACTGTTCTACCTTTTATTTAATAATGCAGTAAAATCTGTCTAAAACCAACCCCTTATATGCCGGAAACCTGGAAAATGGAAAATAAGTTTCAGAACTTCTCTTGTTTAATTATACTCTAAGGCGGTAAACTGCCTAACACATAAACAGAAATATTTTTCAGGAGCTGTTTGCATAAGTAACTTGATTAAAACAGATTACTTTATGTGTAATGGGCCACAATGTAATTTTAAAATGTGCAAGAATTTTGAGGGCGATTCTGCTTGCACCGAAGTTCCATGAACTATAAAGTCATATACAATAATACTTCGAGAACAAGGAAAAACGAACCATTAGCTCACTCAAATTTCTTCCAACACAACCTGTGTAAATAGAATGATCATGAGTCGAGTATCAGCTGAGGATAGGAGCAAGAGCTCTTGAAACATGTCCTGTGAATAAACAGTGTGAGTGAAGCAATGTGTCAATATATTCTCGATTCAATTTTGTACTTCTTTTTAGAAGTTTTACTGTATAAAGTTTTCACCCCACAAAAAGCTATCACAAGGTTTTGAACATATTTCTTTAACTTCTTGTTTCATTACATTTTATTATTAAAAAAAATGACAGAGGAAAAAGAGTGGCCTAATTATCAGACAGTTGGAAATTAATTGCTCTTTTGCACTAGCTGCATATACACTAAGTATGAAAAGGTAGAGTTAGACTGAAAAATTCAGTGCCATAACCAGGATTTGAACTACGTATCTTCCGGTTTCCATCATTAATTGACCTAATAGTAGTCCGAAGTATAAAGCCCGGGCCTTAGTTGCTTCACCGATGGCCATTTAAACCCTTCACAGACCGGAAACGGATACCCAATAAACAGAACAAGACATTTAAATTGTTAAATGCTGTAAAAATGCTTCATAAATACACATTCGTATCTTTTGTATTTATTAAGTTATTTAAACGAAACAAAAAGTGGTTTAAAACCCATTAAAGGCAGTATACAGCTATAATATCAATAAAGCAGAGACAATATTAATAAACTTTGAAATTTCACTAATTTGTTTCACTGTAGCAAAAGCTATTCTTTGCGTCGAACACACCTAATATTTGAGTAATTTTGTTTTGCGTGCAATACCAATGAATGTATATATGTATAGCTGCACTAGCAACTTCAAGGTTTTAGGCTCAAGTTTACACCACCAAGCGATAAAAATTGTATATGTGGTTGTATGAAACACACACTGGAAAGAAACAAACCTCTGTCAGCACCCCTTATTACAGTATTTCACAACTGAAATTTATAGTAGCCTTATGCAGCTGTTTTCACTCAGTATTTTAGTTATTTACACACTCTCGGTGTTCAGAGTGATTTCTTATAGCAATTGAGAGATAAATGAATGACACATTTGAAATTGTTAAATTTCAGTGCTAACCATGGCTTATCCTAGTAATGTAGCAAATAAATTAGCTTTCATAGGATGTGTACGAACTTCTGATATCACTTTAGAAAATCTGGAAGACCTTTTGCTGTTTGACATGATTTGGATATTGAAGGCAATTGAGAGAGGTGTTGAGGATATAGGTAGCAGTGAGAAAGAAAATGACCCACTTCCTTCAGGTGTTGGTGAAGAATCAACATTGTGCAGTGGTCAAAATAACTCAAACACAAATAACATATAGGCAAATAGATAGACAAATATACATATTTTTTTATGTACAGCTAACTTCTGACATACAACCAACTGACATATTTACAAAAAATTTTTTTATTGTTGACTTAGTGTCTCTTATTGTTACGGAAACAAACGGATAAGGGAAGCCCTGACCTCTAAAAGCAATTTAGGGCATAAGGGGAGAAAATTCAGGAGTGGACAGTGTACATGTTATTTGTAAACCGACATTAGACGTGTACTAGTTTACAGATGGCATTTTAGCTGCTCCATTGTTTGGGAAATGACGGGTCAAATATGGGTGGGGTGAATCAGTTATTACAAGCTATCTCTCTTTACAAAAACCAGTTAAATGTTAAAAAAACATTTTTATACCAGTTGGATGCAACCATACACAACTGTTTAGTGATTTGAAGAGCTCTAAATTCATGCAAGACAATGACCTACCTGGACTTATGCATTTCAATAGCTCGTAACCTAATTGAGTACTATAATATTTAAAGGCCTGTTTATACTGGAGGTAAGAAATCCACCACTACAGCACCCCTCATACTTGAGAGAAAACACTTTACTAAACGGATACCACCACAACCAAAAAATTTGCGACCATTTCGAAAATGTCTAGTGTGTCGCGAAAAAGAAGTTCACAAGGAAACCAATATTATTGCTGTGAAAGTGAAAATGTGCCCTGGTGTGTTTATCCAGGTTTCGCAGTGTACGATTCAAAAAGGAACCTTTAAGGGTAAGTTTTTATCCCTTATAGAACTAACTTAAATTTATTTTAAAATAGGAAGATTAAAATAATTGGCATTAAATAAGCATTAAATGCCTGTATGCACAGGAGGTCTATACACATTCATATTGGTTTTGGGCATTTTAACTTGGGCGACATATAACGTCCATATCGGTGAAAGGGTTAAAGTACTTACAGCATAGTAAGTCCCCATTAAGGCAGCTGTCTCATGTGTTTATGAGAACTTCTAGTAGTTTACTGGGAAAAACATGTCAGTAATGTCATGGTGGCACGTTGGCCATATTAGCTCAATGATTAAGAACAGCCAGATAGAAACCGAAAGATCCTTGGTTCAAATATTGGCTATGGCATTGAATTTTTCAGTCTGACTCACGTTCAAGAGGTCCCGAGTTTGAATCTCGATCAGGGTGAGTTACTTGGATAAGGTTTTTCCGGGGTTTTCCCTTATCCTAAAAGATGAATGTCAGGTAACTCTAAGCTCCATGGACCCCGGACTCATTTGAGCATCATTCCACCCATTTCATTCATCGTCCGATATGACTTAAGGTTGGAGGACATAAATTACAAACAAACAAACAAACAAAAACAAAACAAACAAAAATTCAGTCTGACTCTACCTTTCCATAGTATTTATGTGCAAATATTTGCAGTTTTATGAGAAGGATTGCAAGTAAATTGTTGAAGGAATTTGCAGCTTTGCAGTTAACAATGAGGAATTTTCTCGGAGCTATTTAATTCCAATAGCAGACAACACACAACAAAATCCTCAAGTTACTAAAGGAATACCAGGTATTCAAATATGATGATGATTTCAATACACTGAAAGATCAACAGCATGTTGAACCAAAACTATTCAGCTTACTAAAACATCTTAGTTATCTAGAAAAATATAGCAAACAAACATTTGGCAAACTTAAAAAGGCCCAGAAAACATTTCTGAATACCAGGCCTCTTCTCTATTCCATCTCGCAGTGTTTAAGACAAAGTAGCACAATAAAGAGTATGTCACAGTATTATTTTAGAATTATGAAAACTGACCACTTCATGCAGGTATCCTGAAGCTATCCTTAACAGAATGTTAGAGGATGTTTTCATAAGTAGTTATAAATGGCAAAATATTTTTGAGTATCTTTTCGAGGATAGTATAATTCTGGAAAAAATTTGCAGCTGGCTATGGCTATTGAAAAACCCATGTCAGAAGCAATTAAGTTATTGCACTGATAGTAGAATACAGTTCTGTCAATATGCTAAACATAAATTTCTTATAAATAGGAACAAATTGGTGCAACTTGTCAAGGACAGGCACAATCTTAACATAAAAGAACATTACGCACGATTGGAGAAATTTAGTAACAGTGATGTCAAAATTAATTGGAGTAATTGTAGTCAGTTTTTAACACTTCATCACTTACATTTTTATATCATCGAGGGGCTAGTTTCTGAAGCTGTTGCATCCATTTTTGGAGTTGGACATAAGTTGAAAATGGATGCCACAGCTTCCAAAACTAGTCCCTCAATAATTAAAAATGTAAGTGTTGAGGTGTTAAAAACTGACTACAAATAGTTTTGTCAATTGAAAAAAGATCCTCAAACATTATTCTAACGAGCTGGTCTGTACCCTTTTATGTTACTTTCAGGAGTAGAACATGCATTACAAATATTGAGAGGAAAGCAATTATAAGCAGAGGACCGTATTCAACCATAGTACCGGACAAGAAATCCAACAATGACATTCACAGACTATAAACTATAGTCACACAATCAATTCCTAACTGAGTATATCTTAGTGCTCATCTCCAGGATTCGATGAACAGCCTGTAAACCTTGTGTGAGGTCAGAAATTGTCATACTTGGAGATTAAGACATTTTTACATATTCCTAAAATGAGTCTTCCAAAATACTATCTATAAATACACATAGATGACTCTTCCAAGTTCAGGGTCATATTTAACATTGAATCTGCTCCTGTAATTTGGCAAAGTTACTAGAATGAAAAATGTTGAGATATTCCTGGTTTGCTGCCATGATGACATAATAGCAACAGCTTAAAATAAAGCCAAATGCTTAAAACCTTAGAAAGCTTGCTTTATAACCATAACATTTAAAGTAAAATATGGGATGCATAATTAAAAATTAATTATTAATTATTATTATTATTAATTAATTATTATTATACTTGACGTATCCAATGTCATTGTATTGACTTAACGGATGAATAAAACTACATATTACATACATACATTATTTCACACTGTTAATTCCAATTTGCTTTTTGGAATTCTGGGATACATGTTCTTTACAAATTGGTTTTCTAACTATAGAATTTCTTAGTACACTAAATTTTTCTTTCTTGGAATGCAGCGAACAGTGATTGGCTGCTTATTTTCCACTATTTCAATCTTTATTTTTAAAATAGAGATTTAAAAGTTTTAAAGAAAGATTTAAAATTGAGTTATGAGTTAGGGTCTTATGAGTTCCAATGACAGTTTCTTCAGAAAAACTCGTCTGGGTAAAAGAATTCTTGTGTTGATCTGAATATAATCAGACTGTTTATGCCAATGACATTTAACATTAAATAGAGTATGACTATAGGTCACCTACAAGCTACTCTAAACAGAGTATAAGACTATGATTCATCTACACCTTCTTTAGTAAGATTATAAAATGTTAGAATCTCTTTGTTATTGGTCCCTGGTGCAGCAGCAGAAGTTGCATTTTCTTGAAGCCAAGCAGGAACTCTTAGATACAAAAGAAGCAAAGGTACATCACAATATTTTCACCTTTATTGTATAATTATGTTCATAACAGAAAACATAACACCTTTAGAAATAATAAATAATTAAAAAAATACAAAAACAACCTTGAAAATCAATAGTGCAATTTCTGAATTGATGAGTTTTCAAAACACATGTAAAAAAGCAATTACTTTACAGCATATATTAGTAAAATGTGTACCTTCATCACAAAACATAGACAATATTATAAAATGAAAGGAGTTATATTTCCATTTGAAATTCCTTCCTCATGAAATGAAAATAAATTCAAATAAATTCAAATTTGAATAATAAAAAGTATTTGTAACTCCTATGGACACATTTATATGTTTTATATACATCTGTCAGGAATTTTAAGTACAAATATTATAATTTATTATTATAATTAATTGTAAAAATAATTTGTAGTCAGTTTTTTGACACTTCGCCACATATATTTTTATATTATTGAGGGACTAGTTTCAAGTGCTGTCACTCAATCAGTTGAGTTGGATAGAGGTTGAAAATAGAAGCAATGGCTCCCAAAACTAGTCGCTCAATAATATAAAAATGTAAGTAGCAAAGTGTAAAAAAAAAAACAAAAAAAAAATACAAATAGTTTTTTCAATTAAGATTTAATAAGTTGACTTGATCAGAAGAATTATAAAAATCCACGTTAGAACTATAAAATATTTTGAAATAATTATTAAACTAATAGAATTTAAGAATTAAAATTATTTGAAAGGCAGAAAAATTCAATTCTACCTTTCAAAAATATGCCTACACAAATGCAGTTTGTATGTGTCAGAATAAGCATTATCATTGATTTCCTTATAAGTGAAAATGAAATTATTTATTTTAAAGCTTGCCTTATCCATAATCACAACCTGAAAAAATAAAAAAAATGTTGTACGTCAAATTTGGAATCCACATGGAAACTCACAGAGATACTCGTACACAGCAACAAGTACTTAAACCTAGGACTCGTACACAGCAACAAGTACTTAAACCTAGGACGTATTTTTAAGTGCAGCAAATGCATACACAGGTGAACATTATATAAAAAAACTACTGTATTTGGAGCCTTAAATATGGGTTATTCATATTGAAAAGTCATTGCATTATCATGGGATTAGTATTCACACACCTCTGAACCAGTTCAAGTTAGGATGACCATCTGTATCACATACTGTATTAACATTATAGTATTCTGACTTTGATTTTGATACCGTGCACTTGAAATTGGTAGTTGAGTTCTTTCATATAGCCCCTTTATCTCATTAGGATTCTCTCACGAGAATTTAAAGATAGATTTCAGCAAAAAGGTTTTATTACCTCTATTGTTCCTTCTATACATGATAAGAAGAGAAAATTCTCCTGAAAAACTGATATAATTCATCAAAATACTGAGTAAAGGGATCCTAGAAAACTTTTTCTTCCTCATTTTCAAAGAAGTTTAATGTGGTCACGTCCTAATTTTGTTTGTTTGTTCGCTTATCATTGTTATTGGAAAGTAGAACTGGTGCTACCCAAAATTAAAACAAAGCACCATACAAAGTCTCAATAAAATTCCATTTTCATTTTGATTAACTATACACTAATGGAATCCTAAGTAATTCCTGATAAATTAATGTGATTTAGTTATAGATCTGATAAATATTGATGACCTCATGAGATAATTCAAACCAGCAAAACAAGCTATCAAATATCCAATATAATTCTGGAATAAAACTCATAGAGCTGTTTTTTACACATTTGTTGTGTATTAATCTCTGCTAAATGATTTGTATTTGCAAAAGATGAAATAGCTCTACTTCAATTTTAAATTGTAGACTTTGGACTCACTATTTGATTAACAAAATATCTGTCCAACCAGATTTGCTATTACTAATCTAAACACTTAAACATTGAATAACTATCAGGTTTACTTCTCCAAGCTGGGAAACACTTTTCTTTGATGCTGCTCCACGTCTGCTGATACGTCTTAGACAGATTTTTTAGGTCCCTATATGTCAAATCTGCTAAATGTTGTGATGCTTTCCTTTCATTTTTGGAAAGATTTTGCAAGCTACTTAAAATGTGGATCCCAATGCTTGGCATTGCTTCCAACACTTCTACAAAAGTCTTAAGTAACTCCTTTTTACAAATAGCGAGTCTACCTTTAGGTGTACATGCAACCTTTTTGGTGACTCCTTGTTTTTTGCCTTCTACAGCCACCTCCAGTGATCTGTAATGAGAGTGGTAACTAAATATTAATGTTAACATAACAACAGACCATAATTCCTAGTCTACTTCATAAATAATGGGCACACCTCAACTCAGAGCAATGCCTTTTACCTGGAAACTTCATAAAAATATGAAGTGTTGAAAAATTATTCATTATTCTATTTTGCTATGTATTTTCCTATCACACATTCACAGTAAGAGAAAGAGGATAGCAAAACTATAAAATGTAAAACTGAATGAAATGAACTGAAATTTCAGACTTCTGATGTGAGGCCAAGTTTTACAACAACAAAATATTCTAACACAAAATACAACTTGAAAAATTTTATTACCTATCTTTTATTTGCGTGAACCTAGCAAACTGTTTTAATTAAAATATATGTTTATGATATTGGAATTGAAGAAATTATAAAATGTAATAAAAAGTGTACTTGATATAATGTACAGATATTTTGTTTATTTGCATTGCATAATTAATATGCTTATCATATTTTATTTCATATAGAATATATGTATCTACTTTAATTTGTACATGTCCAAAATAATGAGTAAAAATACCGAAATAACAGAAACTCAAGACTTATTTGGCAACAGTACCCAAAATCGTCAATAAAAAAAATTGTAGCAATTGGTAATAACCATATCAAAATAACAACTAAGAATGCTTGTTGATGGTGTGCACTTAGTTTTGTTATAAATCGTTGCACATGACTCTCATACATGCTTCTATTTGTTAAAAACTGCTGCAAAACAAATAAAATATAGGAATTCAATTAAAAATCTCCCTCTTGTATCCTTATGAAATGCTAAACTTATATGCAAATTTAATAATAATGAGAATGTTCACACACTGTGTACTGTTCCATATGTTTCGTGAATATTCACACAGGAAATCCTTTCTTCTTTTGCACACTGTAATGTGTTAATGGTCACATTAAATTGTCCAGCTGATTCAATCTTCCTGGCAGAACATGATCAAATCTTATTCGAGATTACTTATTCCAATGGTGATTTATAATTTGTAAGTACTAAGTCCTAGACTTTTTTTAAAGATCTTTTTATTACAGTTTTCCATATATTAAAATATAAAAATATAATATTTTATATATATCATATGTAATAACATGTTTAGGCTTTCACGGCTGGCGTTAATCCAATAGAATGTTGTTTAATAGAAAAGAAGAAATAGCACGCCTACACAGATCCTGGATGCCAGTGCTGGATAGCACAAAGCCTAAACCACAAAGAACCAACCAGAATAAAGGTATGGCAGCCTCTCCAGTCACACACACATTCGTGGACGAGTGACCAATAGGAGCCAAGTGGGCGGTCGCTCATTCCTCTATATATATATTGACAGAGTAAACAGCTACAAAGCCAGCCAGCACGAGCGAGCGAGCGAGCTACAAATACATCAGATCCTGTTCCTGACTGAGCTTGCCAAGCTGACTTATGCTCTGGAGATAGACGGCAGCTCCGACAAACGACACTGATGAACATCACGAGAAACAGCTCCACACACCCTCTCCAACATGATGGCTACCACATGGCACAACAATGCACCCACAGCACAACACCCACAAACACCCGACACACACAAAATCCTATATTGAAACATACAGGGCGCGAGAAGTAAATTGCAGGAATTGAAACAATATCTTTATCAACACAAAATTACAGTAGGGCTACTCAACGAGACACTACTGACACCCAAAGCACGCTATAGCATTCCCGGCTATCAAATATATCGAAAAGACAGACCAGATGGAAAACCTCATGGGGGGACGGCGATAGTGGTACAGGGAAATCTTGAACATATGCAAGTACATATACCGCCGTTAAATGTAATTGAATCAACTGCAATATCAGTAAACCTCCTCCACACCAAGCTCACTCTCGCCAGCATATACTCCTCCCCCTGCAAGCTCAGAGTATCAGACCTAGATACAATCTTAAATCTGGACGACGCGGTAATAGCAGCAGGCGATCTAAATGCCAAACACCCGTCTTGGGGATGTCCAAGTGCAAATGCAGAAGGCAACGCCCTCTATGCACATATGACGAACAACAATTACATAATAGATCATCCAGGGGAACCCACGCACATAGCCCAACAGACACACCATACGCCGAACACCATAGACATTGCTCTATTCAAAAACACAACCTTTAACTACCACATTAGAATAATTGATGCACTACCTTCTGATCACCATGCGGTACAAATAGACATAGCAGCACCACCCAAGTTCATACCGCCACAGATAAGGCTAAATTTTAATAGAGCAAATTGGACCCTATTTGCAGACACGCTAGACCGAGAGCTAGAGCCGTCACCGGCAGTAATAAATAACAAAACAGCAGACAGAGCTGCAGCCCTGCTCGAAAGGGCCACCCAAACGGCAATCAAGGAGGCCGTTCCGGTCAAACCACCACCCAAGCACGTCCTAACTTACCCACCAGACGTAATATCTTGAATCCATGAAAGGGACCATGAAAGGCGACGATGGCAGCGGACGCGAAATCTAGTACATAAAGTCAATATGGCAACGCTAAATAGCGCTATAAAATCTAAAATAAACGCACAGGTTCAACAGCAATGGGAGCATACCCTATCCCGGCTGCAGCCCGGCAATGCCAAAGTTTGGCAAATGGTAAGAGCCCTAAAGCGACAGCCAATTAATATACCTCCATTACAAACCAACGAAAATAGTGACACATATGCCAAAAGTAACCAAGACAAGGCAGAACTACTAGCAGACACACTACAAAGGCTATGCACTCCGAACGAGGGTCAAACAGACAATCAATACTATGATCAACTAGAGCTAGAAATGTGGCACATCCTTACAAACCCAGCGCACAATAAATGCAGGAAAACCAACCCTGCGGAGCTGAGGTGGATAATTAATCATCTAGAGACGTATAAAGCACCCGGACTAGATGAAATTCCAAATTTGGTAGTCAAGCATTTCACAAATAAAGCCCTTCAACTCCTCAGTCATATTTGTAATCACTGCCTTACCCATGGGTATTACCCTACGATTTGGAAACAGGCAAACGTGCTCATGTTCCCAAAGCCAGGTGAAGATCGAACCAACCCTAAAAACTATAGGCCAATTAGCCTACTTAAAACTATTAGTAAGGTGGCAGAGAAAGTCATACTGAAAAGAATTATCACACACATCAAAAAACACAGCTTACTAATTAATGAACAGTTTGGATTTCGCGCGAAACACTCCACGACACTGCAACTTACAAGGACAGTAGAACACATCACACGTGGGTTCAATGAGAGAAAATCCACCGGAATAATATTCTTAGATGTAGAGAGAGCCTTTGACACTGTGTACCACGCAGGGCTGATACATAAACTAAAAACTCTTAAATTTAACGACGTCATGATAAAACTAATTGCATTCTACCTCACGGACAAAACCTTTAATGTCACTCTAAGAGAAAAACGCATGGATGCACAAAAGGTAGAAGCCGGAGTCCACAAGGCAGCCTACTGGGACCCATTCTATTAAATCTGTATATAAATGATATCTCAAAAAGCACTGACACGCAACTATCGATATATGCAGACGACACTGCCATCTCGGCACAGTCATGGCAGCCAGAAGCCAGAAGCCTAGACTCCAAACTAACCTTCGCGGAGCACACCAATGTAATAAAGCGTTGGGCAATCCAGCAATTAGGGGCTATCTACCCAATTCTTAACCGCCAGAGTGCAATTAGCAAACAAATGGGCCTCACCCTGTACAAAAGTTTAATTAGACCAGTTATGACGTACGCTGCACCAGCATGGGGACACTGTGCCAAGACGCATATTGCAAAATTGCAGCTAGTTCAAAATAAGTGTCTGAGGATAGCTGCCAAGGTCCCCCGGGCAGTCCCATTGGACTTACTCCATGACGATCTACGGATGCATACGGTAGAAGAATTTATTAAAGCTTTAGCCGACAACATGTATAAGTCAGCACAAAACCATTATAACCCAGTCATTAGTAACCTTGGAAAGTACAACACTGCCACAGGCAAACATAAAAGACCACTATCGCTGTTTGATCGTAAGATACCTTTAAACCGACACAGTACAGATGAAACAGAAGCCATCATAAACTATCTACACTACCTGGTCCCTCCATAAATGTATGCAGACGTCCGCAAGACCTGGGGAGAACGTCACTCCTCTCCCTGGGCGGCCTGGGGGATGGATGACCCCAACTGAAGACAACCCAGCGAGACCAAAGGACAACGCGGGAAACATCACTGTAGACCTTTTAGCTGTATGTATAACCCAATAAAGATAAAAAAAATAATAATGATAATAATAAAAAATAAATAAAATAAAGAAGAACAAAAAGAAAAAGGAAAAAAATTATATATATTTATAATATGACCATGTAAATAAGAGATATGTTTGTAAGTGTAAATAAAGTATATATAATTCCCACATGTACATTCCTCCCTCCCCTTTCCACTCCTAGTTTAATTGCTGGACCATCGGCAACCTGCCGAAGAGCCCACACAGACTCGGCGCCCTCTCCAGCTGAAGCCGCAATTACAGTACAGTACACCCCTATCTTATTTAGCATGACACCTACACCTAGCTCCTCTGCATGAGCATGAATCACCACCACTAACCATAGGTCCCTGGCCAGGGCTCTCGTCATGGCCAGTACCTAATTCCCCACTCTGTCCGTATGTTCTCTTGTATGCGGGCGTCTATTTAGTAATCACCCACTAACATCCGGGCTGCTTCGGCGGTACCGGACACCAATTACCACTTTTCCTACCCTTCACTTTAGCGTAGCTTAGTGCATGGTAGGGAAGGCGACGTAGATCCCTTTTGGATGATCGCCACTGGGTGTGGCAGAGGCGGGGCCACACCCAATTTATAAAAAAAGCTACTCCTTCTGCATATCAACTAACCAACTGACCATGCCTAAAATTCAGGCACGGACGGTAACAACCGCCAAACCTTCTCCCCCCCAAACTTGACCCCCCTAGTGTCCGGACAAATAACTCCCCTAAAGCTTCTACTTCAAACCCCCATAACATCTGCACTGACTCATACTCGACCATGACTACTTCAGGCTCCACGACACCCGTACAACTAAGACTACAAACCCTGGCGCACACATCGCCCCAGCAAACCTCAACCATGCACAAAATCAGCATCCCCCACAGTAGCTACACCATCTTTGTGCTAAACTGTGAAACAGGAACTTTGGTCCTTGGATCAATATTTTATTTACTAATATGTTTAATAATTACTCTTAAATTTAAGAACTGTAAATGATTATGTTAGTTAAAGCAAAATTGTAGACTTGAAGAAACATTGTGATGGACCTGGGCAGACATACGTAAGAAACCCTGCACTCCCAGACGACAGCCTAGAACGAGCGAATGTTTGGACAATAGAATGGTATGCTAGCTATTTTACGTACCGTTATACAGGTCAATATACCCTTAGTTTTTGCTAGTGACGCGGTGCTGCGTGTATATAAGAGGGTGGTAACCCCTACTCAGCCCTCAGTTGCTACTCAGTTGCTACTTAGTTGCTACTCAGTTGTTGCTCATTGCAGTATTGTATACATCCGTCAGGTGTGTTCGACGAAGTACCGCATCTAATAAAATGTACTATAAAATGTCCGCCAGAAGTGCAGTTAATCAAGTGCCCGGGTTCCACGAATGCAAGGACGAATAAAAGCAGTTAAGAGATTATCGTTGGTTTGTGTTGTCTAAACCGTAACCCCTGAGAACCAAAAAAAAGAATCCATGCAGGAGAGGCCGCTAGAGCCCAGGGTACAGCAAGCAGCCGACAGGCAGAGAGGTAGTACTACCGCAACTGTGACCCTGACAAGCAAAATCCCTGGTTTGTCAGGAAACTTCTCGAAAAACACCAGCAAAATTCAAGAACTCTATGCATCACTGAAAGTATCGGCTCGCCCAGAAATACCTATGCTCTGACATTTGTCAATCAGCAAGAAGCGGTCACCTTTCAGCAAGGAATAGCCACAACACAATTTGGACCAAAGGCTAAATATACAAACAAAATCGAACTCGCTCAGCTAAATCCGGAAAAACCCAAACGAACCATAACAGCAGTCATCAAAAACATCCCGTATGACATATCTGATGAGATTTTCTTAGAAAATCTAAAGGAAAACTACCCAGAAGTCACCAGAGTAAGCTGGATAATAAGCCAGGGAAAACCCACCCCACTGATGCACATCTTCAGTGCAGATGTAGCAACAATAACGGCTATACTGACAGAAGGAGCAATAATCCAGAACCAAATTTTCAGAGCAGAACCTTCCTGGAACACAGAAAGACATACTCCATCCAAACAGTGCCAGAAATACGGCCACGACAAAAGTAGCTGCACCGAGCCCCCTAAATGTTTTCATTGCGGGGAGCAAAAAGAAACATATAAGTGCACGCACCCGCAAAAGAACAGCACAGACCCTTTCTGTGCCACATGTGAAAAGCCAGGACACTATACTGGCCAAGTAAAGTGTCTCCTCTACCTCAGAGTTCCCCCCACCACTCCCTCTCAAACAGCAACGACAAACGTCTTCCCTCACAACATCCCCTCCCCACCACAGCCAAAACCTCCTAGTGCCTGGCCTGCTCTGGCTTTCACCCACTTGCCAGCCACTAAAAAAGAAGTCACGCCAAGAGAAGTTGCTGGAACACTGAAAGAAATAACAACCCAAACCGAAACCCAGATCAAAGCCATACAACAGCAAATTAACAACATTGAAAAAAATATAACATCATACATAGAACAGGTTGCAAACTCCATAATTGAACAGCTGCTCATTACGCTCATTCCACCACTATACGATGCCACATCCCCTCCCCAGCGAGCCAGGCTGCTGAGCAACATTAGGCAGACTGCCCAAAAAACAATATATAAAACCGTAAATACCGCTAAAATTGGAAACCAATTAGCAATCTTTTTTCAAAACCTAAAGAAGTAAGCAACCAACATCCACCCATAACAACCTAAAATTACTCCGACCTGGCAAACACATTACAAATAAATAACCACAGCAATATCAAACTACTTCACCTAAACATAAATGGAATCCTAGGAAAACGGCAACAACTACAGATTATGCTCCAAGACCATGCTGCGGACGTCATCACCATCAAGGAAACCAGGCTCACCGCACCACGTAATTTCTCATTTCAACCGCTCATCACCTTCCGTAAAGACAGGAACCACGGACCAAATGGTGGTGTAATGATTCTAGCCAGGAAAGAACTAAACCCAACACAAATCACCCTACCTCCAACACCATGAAGTACTAGTAATTCAAACCATAATTCGCAGAACCAAGCTTTACATAGCAACAATCTACATTCCCCCCCAAGCACCCTTTCCTACAGACCTTCTCCATTACCTCAATGACAATTATTCAAACCTCATCATAGCCGGAGATTTGAACGCTAACAACAAAATCCGGCTAGATGAACACACCAATACACACGGAAGAGAGCTAAAGAAAATTCTCGACAATACAAATCTCAAAATTATATTCACACCCGGATCAACACGTACTGGAAACATTAACCATAAGCCAAGCTCGCCCGACAAAATTTTAACATCTAAAGCGACTTATCCAGAAATAGAAAACATCACTACAGACGCAGCAGTAGACTCCGATCACATGCCCATCATAGTAACAGTACGAACCCATCCATGGAAAACAGAAACGCAAAATAGCATCACAGTATATGACACAGCACAAGCCAACTGGCAACAATACCAGCAAACAGCAAAACAGCTCACCACGGCTCTGCAAGGCCGCACTCTTATAACATGTCAAGACATCGAGACGCATGTCGAAGCTATCACTGAAATCACACACAAAGCAAGAGACACCACCATCCCACAGAAAACCATAAACACCAATCCATACTCAAGAGCACTACCCAGAAATATCATCAACATTATCAAGCAAAAAAGAAAAGAGCAGAGGGGCTACATAAAAACTCATAGCCCACAGGACAAAAGCATACTTAACAACCTCCAGCAACTAGTGAAAGATGCGCTCCATAAATTTAACACAAAACGATGGGCGACACATTAAATAAAATCACAAGCAACCACCACTGAGACCCTGCCCAATTCTGGAGGCTAATTAAAGCCACCCGAAAGAAGGCCTCACCCCAATATCCGATAAAACAACAAAACAAATACGTTGAAACAACCAAGGATAAACTAAATATCTTCAAAGATCACTACCAGCAAATCTTCCAACCACCACACGACCAACGAGGGGCATTACAAAAAAGTCACCAAACACATGCAAAAATTCCATAACCTCTACTCACCGCAACTAAATATCCCCAATCTAAATCCCAACGACAAATATGAAAAGCCAATCACTGCAACAGACGTACTGAACATACTAAGCGAAGTCAAAAACACCGCCCCAGGCCCCAACGAGATCACAAATCAACAGTTAAAATAGCTTCCATCCGAAACACTCTCCGAAATAGTAAAGATTTACAACACCATGGCTACCACCCCCTGCAGTGGAAGAAAGCGCACATACTACTGTTCCCGAAACCAGGAAAAGACCAAACAGACCACAAAAACTATCGTCCCATCTCACTCATCGCAACACTATCAAAAGTTTTTGAGCGGATCATGGTGAAACGTCTTACTGAAGCTTGCAATGAGCTGCAGCTCCTTCCAGACACACAGGCCGGCTACCGCAACAGAATCACTATACAGGATCAACTAGTAAGAGTGATAACCCACTTCCAGGACAGTTACAACAGGAACCACAAAACAATAGCAGCATTTTTAGATATTAAAAATGCATTGAACAAATGCTGGATCAACGGCCTGCTCTACAAACTGAGCCTTTTCAAAATTCCTACGCGCATAACCAGATGGGTCGCATGGTTCCTACAACAAAGAACTGCAAACATTAGAATAAACAGAACACTTTCCGACTCCTTCACACTCCAAGCAGGCACCCCGCAAGGCAGCACAATATCAGGCCTGCTGTATATCCTATATACAGCAGACACTCCACGACCATTTCATCGAAGCATCGGACTCGCCCAGTACGCTGATGACACCACGTACTGGTGCACACCAAAAATGCCTTCAGCAAAGAAAAACCTTGAAGAACAACTCAAAATTTATCTAACTTGGACCAGGACTATGGTGAAGTGCTGAAAAAAGCGAGACCGATTCTTTCCACAATAACTGTTGAGGCCACCAGGAACAGTGGTGGCAGCTCTGATGAGCAGAATCGATATTTTTTGTAACTTTCTTGTGTAGGTTGGCTGCTCTGCCCATAGAAGCTTGCGAGGCATCATGGACGGTGTATAGAAGCAACTGTTTTGTAATGCAGTTATTTGTTGTAATAAATAGTTATTTTGAAAGTGTAACTGATTTAATTAGTGAGCTACCAGGGAGATGTTATTGCTCGTAACATTTTTTGGTCCTCCGGGCCGGATGTGACAGTGGAAGTGTGAAATATTCGTGGCAAGCATGTTTGCATCGGTAACCTAGCCATGTTGGAATCTGGAAGCATGCAGTGAGCCAGCCCGCCCTACCGTCACAGTAGCCTCTCGGTCAGTTCGCGCTTGCGCAAGAGAGCCAAGCAGACGACACAAGCAGAATCACTGCCAACCTATGAAACTATACAGCGGCGAGCGAAAGCAGTTTACAACGGCGACTACCAAGGACTTCTAGCGTTGTTCTCGGCAACCAAAGGACTTGGACTTCGACAGCCGGTAAGTACAGACTGGTTCATTATTCCTTTTCGTTTCCATTCCCACAGTCACAATGGATAGTGATCAGAAAGGTGCCTTAGTAAAAAAACGGGCAACAGTAAAGTCTTGTGTGACAAGAATAGCCTCATTTGTAAACGGCTTTCAAGAGGGCAATATTAACGACATCATCGTTCGGAAGCGAGCTTTATTGAGCAAAATTGAGTATAACCAAATACAGACCCAGTTAGAAGTAGCAGATCCCAACGATGAATCTAACGACGCAGATAGGGAAACATTTGAAGAGTTGTGCTTCGAAACCGAGTCTAAAATTGAGACGGTGCTAAATACAGGAGCTCAGTCATCACTGCCATCTATGAGCAACGACAATACAAATAACAGTGTATTAAAGCTTCCCTCCATTTCATTGCCAAAATTCAATGGAGCTTTATCAGATTTTATGCATTTCCTTGATACTTTTGACGCTCTTATCATTAATAATTCCAGCCTCACAGATATTCAGCGTTATCATTACCTTCTGTCATGCTTATCTGGTGAACCTCACCAATTGATAGAAAACCTGCCTGTTACTCAGGATAATTTCAAGGTCGCTTGGGAACTCATACGCAGCAGATATCACAACCCCAGGTTAATTTCGGATATTCACATTAAGGAGTTGCTTAATTTACCAAGTGCTAAACACGACTCCCCTAAGGAACTGAGGCTGTTAATAAATCAGCTGTGCAGTAACTTAAATGCAATAGAAGCACTCAAGATAGAAACGCCACTGCAGGACATGTTACTCAGCCATTTGCTTTTAGAACGCATTAGCATCAACTTGAGAAAGCAGTGGGAAACCTGCACTGCAGGTGATGTTCAACCCAAGCTTAAGGACTTAATTCAGTTTTTGGAGCATAATTGTCAAACTCTAGAAATCGTGGCTTCCAACAAAATGGTAACAACAAGCCAGGATGATGCAAAACGAAGTCTGAATACAAAGGGAACACAACGCTCCTTTGTTACTACTTTGTCATGTCCATTATGCAAGTCTTCCCATTTACTGCATAAATGTGCTAGGTTTAAAAACTTAAGTGTAAGTGAACGCATGCGATTAGTGAAAGAATATAGATTGTGTTATAATTGTTTGAGAGATGACCACAGAGTTAATGACTGTAGATCTGGTTACTGCATAGAATGCAATAAGTCTCATCACACATTGTTGCATGACTCTAATACTAATAGCACTGCGTCATCCTCAAATAATGGGCTACAACACCATTCATATTGTTCTGTAAAACGGAGCTGCATGCATGCTGAAGTACTGCTAGCTACAGCTGTTGTTGACATTAGGGACAGCAAAGGTAATGTCCATCAATGTCGAGCACTACTAGACAGTGCATCACAGATGAACTTCATAACCCGCAATCTAGTAGACAGATTGGGTCTTCAGTTGAACAAGCATTCTGTTTCAATCAATGGAATTAGCAATGTAAGAGCATCAGAATCATCTCACTTGTGCCAGTTGCATTTATCATCTAGAGTCAGTGATTACAACAGACACGTACTGGGTTCTGTACTGGATAGCATCACAGGTCCGTTGCCTTCATTTAATGTGCAATATAATGACTGGCAGCTTCCTACCGATCTTCCTCTCGCTGATCCAAAGTTTTACGAGCCCAGTGAAATTGATGTGTTACTAGGTGCTACTGTGTTTTTTGAGATCCTGAAACCGGGACAGCTGTCCAGAGATGGACATCCTACCTTGCAGAACACACAGCTGGGCTGGATTCTTTCTGGACACATACCCCAGAATTCAGTGCAAGTACCCAAGAACACGGTAACTTCACTTTTGACTGTTACAGACCAACTACATTCTCAAGTGGAACGATTTTGGGAACAAGAAGAGTTGACAGATAGGCAGTACTCGAAGGAAGAAACCTTGTGTGAAGAACATTTTCGAGAACATTTTACGCGAAATGAATCTAGCAGGTTCAAGGTAAGGTTGCCCTTGCATGGACTCAAGGAGGACCTTGGAGACTCATTTGAAATGGCCAAGAGAAATTTTGGGTACATAGAGAGAAGGTTAGAGAAGCAAAGGGACCTGAAAAGAGAATATGTTAAGTTCATGGATGAGTACCTTCAGCTTGGGCATATGGAAAGGGTGTGTTCCACAAATGACAGTCAATGCTGTTATTACATGCCACACCATGCTGTAGTTAAGAAGACAAGTGTTACGACAAAAGTAAGGGTAGTTTTCAATGCATCAGCTAAAACTACATCTTCGGTATCATTAAATGAGATGATGGTTGGCCCAACAATTCAAGATGACCTGTTTTCAATTTTACTGCGATTTCGCAATCATAGGTATGCACTTACAGCTGACATCGAGAAGATGTACAGGCGATTCAAGTTCATGAAGATGATCGAAATCTCCAAAGGATAGTTTGGCGCAGAAACCCCAACCAACCGTTGGAAATTTACCGTCTAACTACCGTGACTTACGGTACTGCCGCTGCACCATTCTTAGCCATTAGGTGTCTGGCTCAAATAGGACTTGACCATCAGAGGACACATCCGAAAGCAGCTGAAGTGATAAGACAAGACTTTTACGTTGATGACTTATTGACAGGCGCCAACACTATTGAAGAAGCAATTTGCCTATACGAGGATTTAACTTTATTGTTGAGCAGTGGAGGATTTCCTATACGGAAATGGCGTTCGAATAACTCTGACCTTTTGAAGAACATTCCTGAAGCTCAATTGGCAGGTCAGGAACCACACTGGCTTCCACTTGACGATAATTCTGTTAAGATACTAGGTTTGAATTGGCATCCTGATAAGGACATATTTCAATATGATGTAGATCTGAGGAGGCTCGAACAACCTAAATGGACCAAGAGGACTGTTTTATCTACTGTAGCAGCGATATATGATCCGATGGGACTGTTAGGACCTATTATTGTTCGATGCAAGTGCTTCATTCAGATCATTTGGCAGCACCGCTTAGATTGGGACCAACCTTTGTCGCTGAATCTAACGGTCCAATGAAAGCTACTATGCGAACAGCTTCCTGAGTTAAACTCCATAAACGTACCCCGAAGAGTCATTCCAGACTTGACTATTCAAATACAATTACATGGATTTTGTGACGCATCACAAAAGGCTTATGGTGCCTGTGTGTATTTGAGATGTACCACCAGCACCGGGAACATTAGTTTGTCTTCTTTCATCAAAATCCAGAGTAGCTCCGTTAAAACAGGTGACTTTACCTCGATTAGAATTAAGTGGCGCTCTTCTGTTAAGTAAACTGATGGTCAAGGTACACAGGGCTCTAAACCTTAATGTTCAAGAGCAGTACTTTTGGACAGACTCGACTATTGTGCTAGCATGGATCAACGGGAATCCTGCATCATGGAAGACACACGTGGCCAATCGAATTGCAGAGATACAGCAACTAACATCACAGGGTGCTTGGAAGCATGTGCTCTCCAAAGATAACCCTGCAGATATGCTCTCTAGAGGAACCGATCCACATTACTTGAAAGAAAGTACGCTATGGTGGGCGGGGCCTACCTGGTTGTCCATGGATTCTTTGGTTTGGCCACAATCCTTAAAAGTAACTAGAAAGGAAGCTGAAATTCCAGAGAAAAAAATTGTCAAGCATTGTTTTACCTCAACCACCGAAGAAATAGATGCCTTCTTCAGTCGTTTTTCAAATTGGAACAAACTCCAACGCGTAATTGCCTACGTTTGCCGGTTTGCGAGCAATACCAGACATAAAACCTCAAGACAATTAGGACCATTGACAACTGATGAGTTGAATAGATCCTTCAAGGTCATTGTTCGCATAGTTCAACGTTGCTCATTTGCTCCAGAAATATTTGGTTTGCAACAATCTGAGCCCTTATCTTCTCATAGCAAACTTCTAACTTTGCACCCCTATCTGGATGGAGATAATTTGCTGAGGGTGGGCGGCACGCTTGAGAATGCAGATGCACCATTTGAACAGAAGCATCCGCTAATCATGCCACCAAGGCATCATGTGACCAAATTGATAATTTGCAATGAACACGTTCGCCTGTTGCATGCAGGAACGCAACTGGTATTAGCTTCGCTCAGACAGCGCATATGGATTGCAAATGGAAAATCTGTAATCAGAAATATAATCAGCAAGTGTGTTACATGCTTCAAAACTAAGGCAGCTGCTGCCAACCAACTCATGGGGCAACTGCCTGCAGCCAGAGTCACGCCAAGCAAGACATTTTCACATACTGGAGTGGACTATGGAGGGCCACTCCAAATTAAGCATGGACATCCAAGAAGTAGGGCACAAAAGAAGTGCTACATAGCACTGTTTGTATGTATGACCACAAAGGCTGTGCATATTGAGCTTGTGAGTGATCTTACCACAGAAGCATTCATTGCTGCATTAAGGAGGTTTATGTCAAGGCGTGGATGATGCAGCCATATATATAGTGATAACGGAACATGTTTCACTGGAGCAAAGAGAAAGTTCGATGAGAGGGAACGGATTTTGAGTAGCAAGGATTATTTATCAGCGATCTCAGAATTCATGTCAATGGAAGGCTTGAAATGGCACTTCATCCCTCCACATGCTCCAAATTTTGGAGGATTATGGGAAGCTGGCATAAAGTCAATAAAGGGTCATCTCAAGAAAGTCGTAGGAAACACCGTGTTAACATTTGAAGAGATGACAACTCTGTTAACTCGGATAGAGGCATGCCTAAATTCAAGGCCGATCACACCAATACCTAACACTCCAGATGAATATGCGTTCCTTACTCCTGGACACTTCCTAGTGGGTGAACCATTAATATCCTTTCCCGAACCAGTCTGTATTTCAGGACCCTCTTCAAGGCTATCCCGATGGCAACTGGTTCAGCGATGTCGTGAGCAGATATGGAGGCGATGGTCCACAGATTACCTCAGTCAACTCCAGCAGCGCTCCAAGTGGCTCCGTGATCAGTCTAATTTACAGGTTGGACAGCTGGTTCTTCTGAAGGAGGACGGTGTCCCTCCTCTTATTTGGCCAACTGGTGTAACCGAGACTACCCATCCTGGAGCGAATGGACTAGTACGTGTAGTGACAGTGAGGACCAGAAGAGGGTCCTACAAAAGACCAATTAGCAAGATTGCATTGTTCCCTGAACAAGTGTGAAAATACTGGTGTATGTTGTTTTCTTAGTAATTTGTATCACAAATTAGGTGGGCGGCATGTTGAGGCCACCAGGAACAGTGGTGGCAGCTCTGATGAGCAGAATCGATATTTTTTGTAACTTTCTTGTGTAGGTTGGCTGCTCTGCCGATAGAAGCTTGCGAGGCATCATGGACGGTGTATAGAAGCAACTGTTTTGTAATGCAGTTATTTGTTGTAATAAATAATTATTTTGAAAGTGTAACTGATTTAATTAGTGAGCTACCAGGGAGATGTTATTGCTCGTAACAATAACCTTCCTAGCAAATCTAAACAAACAAGGCCTTTCAACCAAAATTCTAAAGAGACTGTACATCCAACTGATCTGACCAATCCTGACGTACGCAGCGTTAGCCTTGATGCCACTAGCAACCACAACGACAATCAACAAAATCCGAGCTTTTGAGCGCAGATGCCTGCGCAAGGCATTCAAGCTACTGCCAAGCCACAGAAATAACCAGATTTATCAAGACACTCAAACAGACCCAATCGACAAGCACATAGCTCAGCAAATGCTCAAATATATAGACAGTGCACATGACCGACCTTATCGCAGAAAACTCAACACCGCCAAGCACATGAAGACAATAGTACAAAACAACAAGGACAAAAACCCACCCCTCATAACACTCATTCAGGTCTATGACAAGAAAGACTAACAGGAAAAGTAACAAATCCAGCAACACATAGACCTCCTATCAAATATATAATTCTTCAAATATAAAACCCACAAAACCTGAAAAGGGCCGCATAACCAATAAAAATTAACACCAGACAAGACGGAAGTGACTCAATGTCCACTACAACACAAAAAACATAAAATCTTCAATACGCCCACCCCCCCATACCACGTCCACTGACATGATGATTCGACAGACATTCTCAAGAACATTCCCACCCGAACAATAAAAACAACCATCTCGGCTGAAGAGGGAAGTCCCCTAAGCAGCCTTGGCATGCTAGCCATGCCAGAAATACCTTTTCTTTCTTTCTTTCTTGCTATTCATGAGGTGTGTGATAAAAGGTGATATATGTGAACCCAAATAAATTTTGTGATAATTTATGCCTAGGTAAAGACGGCCCGCATGTTAACAGGAAAGGTACATATGTTCTCAGTAAAATGGTATGTAATATAGTGGATTTGTTGCAGGAAAACTCGAGAAGCAAGTAGGAGGTGAAACAAATTTTGAAAAAATTAATAGTGCATATCCAACTGTTCAACCAAGCCAAAATGATTTTAGTTTCAAATACCATAGTAAAGATGGTGCAACAACAGATAGCTCTTATAATGCAGGGATTAAAATATTTCACCAAAACATACAAAGTGCGAGAAACAAAAAAATTAATTTAAAAATTCTCTTAAATGATATGTTAAAGGACAAACACATTGTAGCCTTAACAGAGCATTGGCTCAAACAGGAGGAAATAGAAATATTTAAACTGGAAGGATATACCTTAGTCAGCTCCTATTGTAGAAAACAAAAAAATAATGGGGGTTCTTGCATGTTCGTAAAAGATGGGATCAAAGTAAATGAACTTGGGAAATTTGATTATCTGGCATGTGAAGAATTTTTTGAGATCAGTATGATACAGCTGGTTGAACATAAAACTGTAATAGTTTGTATATATCGGAAACCCAGTAGCAATGTTCAGCAATTTTTAGAAAGTTTAGACACTTTACCAGAGAATTTGTGCAAAAGGCAAACTAATGTAGTAATAATAGGGAATATTAATATTGACTGAGTAGTAACCCTGAAAGAGTAAATTTGGATAATTTAATATTCACTTATGGCATGCAAGCTGTAGTGAACTTGCCCACTAGGGTAACAAATACATCTAAATCAGCAATAGACCAGCTGATCATTAATAAACGTGCTACTCCATATAATTTTGAAATTATTGACACTGTATTATCGGATCACTATGGTCAAATATTTGTTATATATAACCAAAGGAACCTCAAAACAAATAGACAGTGTGACACATATCAGTATAAGCAATGCTTAGGGAAGTAAAATATTCATTATTTAAATTATTTGCTATCTAGAGAGGAATGGGAAAATGTTTATTCTAAAGTAAATGTAGATGCAGCCTTTCTAGAATTTGTCAGTATTCTTAAGTTTCATGTACGTATTGCGTGTCCTTGGAAAAAATTTAAAACGAATGAACATAAGTAGCAAAATTGGATGACCAAAGGTATTCTGATATCTAGTAAAAGGTTAAGATTTCTAAATAAATCTCAAAGGAAAATAAAATATCAGAAACGTTTACACAGTACTTATTGAATTATAAAAGAATCTATAATAAGGTTATTAGAAAAGCAAAGAAACTGTACAATGATAAACAATTAGCAAATTCAATAAATAAATCTAAGGCTGCCTGGAAAATTATAAAATAGGAAACCAAAGTAAAAGCCACGCGAGATGATTACAAACTCCAGAAAGAAGGCGAAATTATAGATGATCCTCGGATGGTTGCAGAGGTTTTTAGTCAGTATTATGCTGGGGTACCAAAATTGATTGTAGGGGAGTCAAAAGTAACGGAAGGTAAAATAATAAGTAATAAAACATATCTGACTATCTTTCTTGCACCCACAACAGAAGATGAACTTCACACCATAATAAAAAGCATGAAAAATAAAAGCTCTACTGACTTGGATGGTTTTTCAAATTTCTTGGTAAAACAATGCTCTGCCCACTTAGTAAAACCATTAGGGCACTTAATAAATTTATCATTGAGTGAAGGTAGGTTCCCAGACTGCTTTAAGATGGCAAAAATAAAGCCAATGTATAAAAAGGGATCAAAATTAGAAGTTCAAAATTTTAGACCCATCTCACTGCTATCGATCTTTACCAAAATATTAGAAAGAGTGGTTTTTATTAGATTGTGCAACTTTATTTCAAAATTTAATGTATTTTCTGATCGGCAGCATGGCTTTCAAAAGAAAAGTCCATTAATACTACACTGATACAGTTTATAGACGAAGTGCACCAAAAGCTTGACAATTCAGAAAAATGTATTGGAATATTCCTCGACTGTCTAAAACTTTTGATTTAGTTGATCATGGAATACTATTAAAGAAATTATCTCATTACGGAATTAGGGGAACTGCAAATAACTGGCTTGTCTCCTACTTGAGAGAGCGTAGGCAAATAATAGAAATAGAGTTTGTTGATAAAACTACAAAGAAAATAAAAACTATAAAATCAAAAGCTGCTAGCATAAATTGTGCAGTTTCGCAGGGTTCAGTTTTAGGGCCACTGCTATTTATTTTGTATATTAATGATTTGGCACTTTATTCACAAAATTCTTTAAAATGCTCCTTATTTGCAGATGATACGAGCCTCTTGATATCAGGTCAAAATGATGACGAACTCAAAGAAAATGTAATAAATAATTTGAAAGAAGTATCAACTTGGTTTCAAAATAACAAATTAGTTATAAATAAGGATAAGAGTCAGGCATTGGGTTTTCATAATAAAATCAATAAGGTAGTTAATTTACCTGAAATTATAATGGATGAAAATGAAATTAAATATACAGGAAAGACAACATTTTTAGGAGTTTGGATGGACGATAGTCTAAATTGGAATATACATATTGAAAGTCTAATGAAGAAATTAAGTAGCATTTGCTTCCAAATATCAATTTTGAAGCACAGTGTAAATTTGAATACATTAAGAATAGCCTATTTTGCAAATTTTCAATCATTAATTTCTTAGGGTATAACAGTATGGGGAAATAGTAGTAGCATTATTAAAGTATTTAGAATCCAAAAAAGGGTAATTAGAATTATGATGAATTTAAAGAGAACAGATAGTTGTAAGTGATGGTTTAAAAAATTAGGCATATTGTCATTGCCAAGCATTTACCTTTTAGAAATAATAGTACAGGTTAAAACAAACTTAGATAAACTTCAAAAAAAGCAATGATATTTATGACCATAACACGAGAAATAGTTCAAACTTACATGTCACCTATCATAAAAAGAAAATGTATGAGCACAGTTTTAAATTCAACGGAATTCATATCTACAATAAACTGCCAACTGAAATAAAAAACATTGAGTCCTTCACAAAGTTTAAAAACATATCAAAGAAGTATTTGTTACAAAAGTGTTACTACTCAGTAGAAGAGTACTTAAATAACAAAGGGTAGGAATAAAAGGAATGTAAATTTTAATTATTAATTTGGTTATTATGCTTAACAACTTATTGTAATTCTTGTTTTTTGTTACTATTTGTTGTGTAGTCAGTAATTTGACAATTCCACATCATGAGTTGTATGATTTACGGATGCACTAAATGAATATGAATATGAATAGTTTAGGCGCTCCACTAAATGCCAGTCTAGTTGTGAACAGCCAGAACTGAATCTCTGAAGATGCCCAACGGAGCTACGGGTGAAATGTTAGATATTTTTTCATTGTCTAGACCACGACCTTCAAGCCGGAAACAACATTCTATTGGATCATAGATAAGATCTTTTGACTAAACTATGAGAAATTTATCAGGATGGCAGGACAACATTTTGTTATAGTAAAAGAGCCCGGTAAGCACATTCAAATTAGATATGGGTTTTGAGCTACAGTTAAAAATAATTTTGTAGTTACTGTTGAGTAGCAGTAGTGTTTGCTATCCTCTAAAATCTTAAAAGATTCCAACTTACGTAAAATTAATGGTTTATGTGATCAGCTCTATTTTTAGACAAGAAGATTGTTACAAGCAGGGAGGAACTGCTGTCATTGTACTTCTCTTCCTTTCTGTAACACTCTACCTCAAAACTTAAGAATGTAATTTTACCTTTCAGGTACATTACACCAAACTATACTTGATGGACACGGTTGCTTGTCTGGTGTCCGTGCATGTATAAAAGCTTTGGATGCTTGCATGAATTTAGGATTATGCACTGCATAATGCATTGGCAGACTAAATTCACTCTCTGCTGAAGGTTTCTCAAGTTTAGATGTCAAACGATCCACTACTGCTCGTTTTAAAACTATTTCTGAGAATGGGCATCCACCCCCAATGGTTATAGAATTGAGGTATATTGGTTTGTCAAGCAGAAGTGCAAGCAAAGCTCCCTGAACACCCACAACATTCCAACGGGACAACTTATCACTGCAAGAAAGGGAAAGTGTACGGTCTCCTCTTCCTGGTTTTGTCCTCAATGCTCCCTCAACATGGTATGCTACTCCAGGCAAGTGTGGGTCTTGAAGTAACTCTGATGTCAGGCATTTAGCACCTGTCCTGCAATAATAACACAACTTACAGCTCTAGATGATCCACACATAACATCTGAGAAATTTAGAGAAGCCAATTATTTTTACAAATAAAAAAAGGAAAAATAAAAGCAAAATGAAAAGATATCCTTCCTTTGATAGTTTCCTTTACTATTAGTCAGATACTTTCATAATGCCTTCATAAACATCACTTTCGTTTCCTCATTTTGGCAGTTGCATTTTTCCATGCCCCATTAACTATATTAAAACTTAGGATATAAACTCTGGTTTCCCTATACACCTCATACTAAATTTCCCAACATATTAGCAACCTAATTGTTCTCATTGGTGTCCTCTGTTTTCCATAGCCATTTTTGTCTCACCTTGCTAATATTATGTTTTCCTCTGATCTTAGATTCAAGGTTCTTTGCCTCATGTGATATACTCTTCCACTTATGCAGAAGGAATTCATCTCTCCAATATTTTGTTTGTTGACCATCAAAACCATTCCTTATACCCCTTATATTACTACTGTTCTAAACCATGCCACCCCTTTCCTTTCTACTTTATCACAGATTTCAATATATTTTTCTCTGCCACAATCATTTTTCAATGTTTTATATAATTTTGGAGATTTTTTTGTTATTAAGATTAGTCCATAATTCCTTTTTCTTCCTCTCAATGTTGTGACTTTGTGGGTTCGTAAACTTAAAAGTCTTATTAATTTTTAGATGAGTCGTATTTATTACAGTTAAATCTCGATATATTAAAAGTCTTGTTTGCAGAAATCTAAAATGCTCGTTATTGCAGTAAACAATAACTTTGTACACCCCTTGCCACAGTAAAAGTGACATGACATACACAACAACAGTCTTCAAGGTCGTCTTGTTCCACTGCCACACATAAACAAACAAAAGCATTCACTGTGGTATACTTCAAATGTCCACACACTCACAATTATTGCACAGCTGCACACACAGCTCACTAGCAACTGAACTGCGCTCTAACACTTGCAGGCTTTTATAACTCCAGTCATTGTTCTGAAAGCCGCTGACGTTTCAAGACCTTTTGCGGTGGCAGGAGAAAGATGGAACTATCCAACCATCTCTGTCTCTTTCTCTCTCTTAGCAAGCATTCAGGACTCGCCCACATGCCAGCTGCGGCCACGGCACCAACCAACAGTGCGATCAGCAACAATATCTTCAATTCTTGTTTTTATTTCTTTCCAGAATCCCTCTTATTAAGATAAGATACTTTATTCACCTTTTGATTTATACATAAATCATGGCTTCGTCAGTAATACTATATAATTATATAACATAATACTATATACAACAGTATGTACAATATGAAGTAGCTTATACAAGAAGTAATATTTACCAAGTTATTACAAATTTGCTTTAAATTCCTGGATGCTAAAAGGTACATGTTTTAAGAGTGCTTTTGTTAATGAACATTTAAATTTGCTATAGACCTCATCTTTGAAATGTCCAGGTAATGTATTGTATAGGCTAGTCCCATGGTGAGTAATACTACTGCGACTCTTATTGGTGCGACAGAATGTGGTATGTATGTGATTTAATGATCTGGTGTTGTGTGTGTGATACATTTGTTTTGAAGAGATTTCTATTTTTATGGATGAAGCATGTTTCCAGAATATATATGTAAGGGAGAGGTAAAATGTTTAATTTCTTAAATACTAATCCTACTAGGCGTTCTTATAGGTACTTGTTTAATTATTTTTAGTATTTTCTTTTGTAATTTAAAGATGACAAAGATTTGTGGACATTCCACATACTGGAATGCCATAGGTTAGAATTGAGTGAACATATCCAAAGTACATAGCTTTTAGCACACTTGTAGTACAAACTTTACTTGCTACTCTGAATGCATAACAGATTTTGGACAGTTTATTTGCTAGATAATCAATGTGCATTCCATTTTAGTTCCGAATCAATCCACACTCCTAAGAATTTAGTTTCTTTAGCTTCCTTTATATCTAGCCATGATAATCCCATACCTATTTCCTGTAGAATCTTTTGAATTCTATATATCCAAGTCTGTCTCCCCTTTATTCTTGCTTGTATTACCAAACATTGTTGGTATTCTCATCTAAATTCCATATTCTGAGCCAGTATTTCAATATTCTTTCCATCACATAGCTTTTGTAACCTAATCTTTGTAATTCTATTAAAGCAGACTCATTTGGTGAAGATCTATTTAAGCAATTGCAATGGCTGACAATGAAGTGACAACTGCAACAACAATCAAAATGAGTGTCCTCCAAGGAATGAGCTTTTTGAAGCATGCCATATTGTAACTCAACCAACCATCCAGAACTGCTGCAGGAAAGTTGGTTTCATTGCAAAGGGTTTTAATTGGAGGAAGCTCTGCCAACTGGACTGGATGAGGTGGGATGAAAAATGCTATGCTCTACTGAAGTAGACTGCAATGACTGAACTGATAATGAACAATCAGTGTGTGAAGTACAAACCATAGACCAAAGTTCTTGACAGCAGGTGTCTACCACAGAAGAAAATAGCGATAAAGAACAGGAACTAGCGCAATAAATATCAACATTCTAAGAGGGTCAAGTGGCTTGTAACAGTAAGAATATACCTACATTCTTTCAGTATTGACAGTGAACATTTAGTGATGTATAACAGGACAGAAAATGAATTTTACATCCTTAAATCAACAACAAAAATTTAAACAGCTTTTACAATGGACTGGCTGAGAAAGTAATGTTTTGCAAGTTTTGACCAAGCTGTTATTCCATATTTATTCAGTTCTTCGCAATTAATATTAAGTAATGAGTTAATTTTAATAAAATTTTTCAAACAACTGTGTGAAACTTTTCATTGCTTTCTTTGATTTTAAATTTTCCTCAATTTTACAATTTTTCAGTATCTGCAGACAAGTATAAAATAGGGGTTTTACATATTTGTACGTCAAACAAACCAAAGTCAATAAACATTTGAGAAATATTGAATTAAAAGAAACAAATAAATTAGCAGCAGCAACTCTTTTTGGTTCTATAACCTTGAAAACAACACAAACACAAAATTTCTAATATCAAATATCCAATCAGAATTGACAACATGAGAGAAAATAGGTTTATATCTTGATCCAGGACAGCACTGTTTATTTGAGGTAGCTCCATAAGACCAATTTACAGGGTTCTTCATTTAAAACCTAATGAGTGCACAGCATTTCGCCTATGCATGATTGGGTGTGCCACAGCTGTATAACATGTATGTCTTACCTTACGGAAAATGCTGCAAATGTTGTCCACCCTCGGCTAAACAAGCATTATATCAGAACACATTCTGATTCACTTGATTAAGTTGGCCACTGTAATATTTCAGATTTCATTTCTAATATTTCATTTTAGTTCCTCCAATGTATGAGGATTTGTCTTGTTAACTCTGTCTTTCAGGTTGTCCCACAAGTAAAAATCACATACTGTTAGATTGGGGAAGTGTGAGGGCCATTTTCCAGCACTAATAACTATCTTCAAACACTTTCCTAATGTTATTCATGGAGTCCTCCACTGTAGGGGCAGTAGCAGATTCTAGTTGAAACCACCCATACGATTTCTCTTCTTCTGTATGGTCATGATAAAATGGATTAAAAGTGTTATTTCGTTAACTCTCTGCATTTACAGACTCCTCATAGAATATTGGACTAATTATGCATCTAGTGCTAAAAGCACACCAAATTCCAAACTTCTGATCATAATGAGGGATTTCTTAAACGTGATGCTGAATTTCAGGGGCCCAGTACCAACTGTTACCTATGAGCATTGACATGATCACTGAGGTGGAACCAAGCCTAATCGGAAAAGAACAGAAGCTGTGGATCAATTAAACCATCATTCACCGATGAAAGAAACCATTAACAATAATGCATTCATGATACTAGGTCACCTAGTTTTAAAGCATGGACACTTGTACACTTATATGGTTTTAGTTTTAATAATTTAGTTGCTCTATGTGCAGAACACGCTGAAATTACTCCCTGTTGAGCTAATTTTGGGATGAATTTGATAGTTGAACATTCTTAACATGCCTCTATGTCATCTAATTTTTCCTTTGTTAACACTGTACATTTACACTTTCATTTTTGTTTGAACAAACCAGTGGTTTTGAATTTTTTCGCAATCCCTTGAATTGTAAATCTGAAAGGATGCACTTCACCAGAGAATGTTTGAATGTACTCTGTGTGAACACAGCTTGGTGATTCCTATTTATAACTTTTACACATGACAATGTGTTGCTCTAGAGTCATGTTGGTGGCTGGTGCAATACTGCTAAGTGGATGCACACCACTAACCCCTGCATACATTGGCCGCATGTAGTGAAGGAATCCAGAAAGATTGCAGGAGAGGTGAAATGCTGTGTGCTCCGTTAGCTTATAAATGAAAAAACCTGTAGCAACTTACCCATCCCAATGTCACTACCAATACTTACCCATTGCAATAGTAGATATGTCCATATTAACAATCAACTATCAATTGAAATAACAAATGAAACAAATAGGATTAGTTTTAAATAAAATGTAAAAAATATATATCTTAAACAATCCTAAATATAGCTTATTAATGAAGTTTGCACTTGGCAATGCCTGAAACAGTCTATATATCCTGTATATTAATTTTCTAAACTATAATTTTTCAACTTTTATGCTCCAAACTTTTAATTGAGTCTATGGTCACTAAATTTGAAATTTCAAACAATGGTGCATGTCTACTCAAGTGCTCCTCCAGGATCTGTCATCAATTAACCACAGCTTGGAATGGGGGTAAACACTCCGGAAAACATGTTCTAACAAATGAATGTAAGTGCTACAATTCTATTAGAAGATTGTTTCAAATGATATTAATGAATGATAAATTAATAACAAAATTAACCAATGAAACTGAAATATTATAATACTAAAAACTTGAACAATGTGTGTGCAACATTTGATCTGCAGATATAAGCACACAAAATGTTCAATAACCACTTCTATAACATTTTGATATATGTGTTGCTTGTTTAGGTGATATCCTGATGCATTTGTCATATGTTTTACTTAATACAATAAATTATAATTACAATTAACATTCTGATCGTAATTTATTATAAAACCAGTATATTAATTTATCCAACTTACCTGTGTACATCAGTTGCAAAGGCTGATTTATTTTTCTCTAACAAGCCATTTTGAGATGGCAACTCATTCTTGCTATTGTCTGCCACTTTAAAATCATTAATCCGAGGTTGCTTGGCTTCCATTGTATTAATAGTATTACATAACTTTCTTTTGCAGCCTGTTTTCAATCCACTATCATCATTAATACTATAGTTTGTGCTGTGATTCCTTGCAGAAGTAACACATTTTTCACTTTCTATATCTTCCGAATTACTGCTTGAAGCATTCACACAATTACCTATATCCTCATTAGTAAGAGAAGTCATAGGTATGATAGATGCATCACCACAAGGAGTGTGGCTAGTAAAGAAATGGAATGTTACATCACTACGAACTATGCACTTTCCTGATTCAAATCTTTCAAACACTTCTGAAGTTCCATTCTGATAGGTAATCAGCACCTGCTGGTAGAGATAACGAATAAAACCTCTGCGAGCCATTATTTCTGCATGGCTGTCATTAAGCAGGTTCCCTTGAGGACACATTTTCTGCTGACCTAAGCACTTTGTGCCTGTTCCAAGAGCAACCACCTCTGATCGCTCACTTAAATCACTTTCAGCATTTGGATCTCCATGCACAATAACAACTCCAGCCAACAGTGTCCATTCTTTTAACTCATTGGGTTTTCCAGTTTTTGGCAGAGTTGCATACTTCTCATAGCAGAGCTCTGCTACTACATCACAAATTGATTTGCTGAATTGTTCTTTGGATATCTCCATTTTACTTTCAGATATCCTGCAATTTAAGGTATAGTAATGTACTTAATGTGTGTGCAACTTTAAACTAAGGTGTGTATGAAATAAGAAAGCACATGAGGCCGAGCTAGATGAAGTTGGGCAAGTGGAAGTAGCTTATCCTAGAGAAGTGATGTTGTCCAGTTCAGTAACGTGATGTCTAGCACAATAGTTGCTTTTCTATTTTTTCTCTATGCTCAACAAATCCAGCAATGCACTATTATAAACTATTTCACTGTAAAGAGTTATTAATTTTGATGTTTAATGTTCAAGAAGTAATAATTTAGGTGGCCTGTAGTCCAAGATATGAGTAATTTAATAAACAACTTTGCTGTTATGATAGCAAACGCTACATGTTTTGGATCTTGACTGTATTCCATCTCAAAATTATTTTATTCTTATGCATGTAGATATATCTTTAGAAAAGGAGTTTAGTTTAATCTTATAATGGGCAAGTTTCACCAACTGATGTTAAATCGTACCACTAATTTTAAGTGATTTAATGCTGATGTTAACACAATTCTGTTTAAGTTGGTGGAAATTAATCATTTCTTCACACTAGCCGTATATGGGTAAGTTTTTGAATAGATGAGTCAACCTGAAAAATTCAATGCCATGGCCGGGATCTGAACCACAGATCTCCTGGTTTCCGTCCAGTCGCTCTTAGCCATTGAGCTACCATGGCCAACGTGCCATCCTAATGTTAAATTCTCCAATTGACTCATATATATTTTCCCGGTAAACCACTAGGAGCTCTCGTACTCGAGATACACCACTTGTGGCTAGTTACAATTGTTAGTACCTAAATCCCAGACTTCACCATTAAACTCTAATTATTTAAGTTAATTGGTGGAAATTAATCATTTCTTCACACTAGCTGTATATGGCTAAGGTTTTGAATGGATATAGTCAATCTGAATTCTGTTTCATCAAAAATGTTATCTTTAACATAGCATTTAAACTCTGTGTTAACTTAATACCCCTTACATCTATGTTACGACTTTCAACAGTTAGCATTTTCTAAATGACGGTTGCAAACCAAACTGTAGCAAGTTTATTACATTTGATGCATTCTAGTTATCTTTTAAGCATAAAAGAGCCATAAACGCGAAGTATTTTCAGAGTCTTGAATTTCTTACTACATACTGTATATGTGTTACACATTTACGTTATGTAGCAATGTTCACACTTTTTAAATTTGTGCTCCTTTTTACCCTGTGAAGTAAGCTTGCTAAGAAATGCACTTTTAACATAATTTGAAAAATAAATTTCTGTTCAATTATGAGTTTCAGCTTTTGCAAAAAAATATATACTTATCAAACTTGGAGGAGCTAACAAGTCTGTAACACATTTTCATAGCCAAGTTTTGGACAAACTTTGAAGCTACTCCGAAAGTTTCACCCTACCAACTTAAAAACAGCATTGTAAAGTAAGTGCCAAAAGTCTAAAATATTAAAACTGAGAAAACTGCACTGAAAAATTTACTTGTAAAAACTTGTCTGAAAAGTTGTTTATATAATTGTTATTAAACAGTGCAAAGTTTTGAATTAAAATACATAATTCAAAAATTGATTAACATATGTGCAGCAAATTTTACATAAAACAGTTTTAGAAATTTTGGAAAAATATGTTAAATACTGAAAAAAATCCTTAAATGTACAACCACGTCTAACCTAATTGAAATTCATTTAAATCATCACATAACTCTCATTTTCATTCCAATAACAAAATATTTACATGCAACATTACCAGAGAGCCAAATATAATAAAAATTAAAAGATATAAACTAAGTATACTTTTTGGCTCAATTTTCACTGATCAGCCTCCTTAAAGATATAAACTTTATTTAAATATTAAATTGCAAATGAAAATTGTTTTATTAGATGAGGAATTAATATTTGAAGCAAATTTCAGAGATTAGAGATTACTGTCTTATTTTAAAGAGAGACCTGTTTTGAATGTGCACCTTGTATCTTGTATTGTCTTAGCTGCTAGCTACAGGTATTGTGTTCATGCATATCTACCCTCACTTTCAGATGGAGCCCACCATTGCTGATTATAGATTGGAGAAACTCATGTGCTTTCTTATTTTTTAAATACTCTATTAACAATCAGCATTAGAAAATAATTTTAAAAAACTAAAATAACACAAGTAATTACAGCCAAAACCAGTATAATCAATATACTAAAGTATTTAATTTCATGAATATTTTGAAACAATCACAAAATCTGTCATATCCCTAGGTGATGTCTTAAAATGTTCCCCTTAACTCTTTCATGTTTTACACTCAATCTCATTACAAGAACAATCCACAGACATCTGTAAAGAAATCCTAACTTATGGCACTAAAAGAAAAATACCCAGAAAGATAAAAGATGATAAACAATAAGATAATATAAGCAAATATTTCAATTACTTGCAATGTGAACATTTCTTAAAATATTAACAAAGGCCTGCAAAGTAAATAAATTCCATTTAATGTTTGGAACAATTAACAAGATTAACAAATAAAAATGGAAGGACACAGATAAAATTTTACAAGGTAATGGATGCATTGATGCTTATACTTGTATGGCTATAAAAACGGAGTCATTAATAGGAAAAATCTACATCTGATAGAAGTATCAGAACTTAGATTTCTGACATACTCTATAAAATAATCCAATTAGGAATAAATCAAACATTTTCAATATTAATGAAAACTTTATCTGTGAAAATGAGAAGGACAATTCGACAAGAAGTACTGTATTACTTGGATATCATATTTAACTACATTCCTATACAATAATCCAACACCAGTATTGCTGAAACTCTCCTTTCTCAAGCTTACATTGTTTGCTTTTTTCATTTTCATTTTATTGCTAGGATAACTTTCTTTCTTTCCTAAACACTTCAAAGGCATGGATTGATGCTGTTTAAATTTGATAGCTGTCTTACTCCCAGCTGTAGAAGTAGGATGCAAAAAATACAGAATGTGATATGACCACTCCAAGGTTTACCGATATAAATATGAAAATGATGTTCACGGTGGTAAAATTTAATGGTAATCTTTAGAAGGTACAGTTTATATATCTGGAGTTGTCACACAAACTTAGCTGTATATTAGGTGTAATAAAAAATATCAATTTTCTTTTTTCCTAAAAAATCTTTATTCATTAATTCACCAATGTCAATCTTGCCCCTTCAAAGTAATCCCCTTCATATGTAATACACTTGTGCCAGTGATTTTTCCAATCTTGGAATTACTTCTAGAACTCACTTTTCATTGTGTTCAACTCCTTCAGTGATTCTGTTTTTACCTCATAAATGGTATCAAAACAATGCCCTTTAATAGATACTGGTTTTCACACATGGCGGTTAATTCATCCATTCATAATCCCCAGTATGCCTGCATGAACACACTTACTGTTGGTTGATGGGTCTCTTGGACCAGGAACCACTGTGAGACGTCAAAATGCCATGATGAGACAGCATTTAAATTGGTACTTTCTCCAATATGATGTAACACAGTTCTACTGCTGTAACTCAGTGCTCAGAGCCTCTTTTGTAAAAGCAGATGCAGCACGAGCAGGTAAGAGAATGGGAACTGATGAGAGGTTGTTATAAGTTATTCCATGTTTATTCTCCTGATAGGCTCTATTCTGGTGTCATACAACTAATTTAGAGCCTAACCATGGAATAGAATAATGTCTAACAGATATTTATTTCAAGTACATACAACTTGCCTGAGGAAGTCATAATATACAGAGTATATATATACAGTACGCGCAAGATAAGAACAGCGCTGGATTTACGGGGTAGTGCGGGTAGAGGGGAAGAAAAGAGAGCTAATGCTCTTTTGTTTCTGCAGTGTGTCAACCTTGAAAAACACAGTTCAGCAAAATAGTGTGTAAGATAAGCGAAGATATGCGCCGCAAGTGTGAGATCTGTGGACAAACCTTAAATTGAACTCGATCCTATAAGCTGTATATTTATATACTTACTATTTATGAAACACATAAAAACAGTAAACAAATATGACAGCCATAAATACTCACTCATTCGCTTTGTGATTCTTTGATTTCTGAGTCCACTGCATCAGTTTCATCGCTAGTATCCTCTGATCTGTTGATAATTTCATCAATCGCATTTTCAATTACACCATTATTTCTCCAATATTTCATTTCCAGTTCTTGCAGTATCCTTCCCAATCCATCGCACTTACAGAAGAGAATGCTCCTATAGCAAGTTTCTGCAGATTTGTGGCTGACATATCACCAGTAACGTTGTGTCCTCTGAAAACGTTCTTTATTTTTGCTCACACCAGTTCAATTGCATTCAGATCACAGTTATACAGAGGTAAACGAATAATAGTGTGTCCACTTTTGAGAACCATAACATCCACAACATACGAAAGTCTTGCTCCTAGGTTTGTTGGCCTCTATTAAATACCGGTGTAGCTTTGGTAATGGAGGGAAATAGAAAGCTATGTAGAAATATTCAAAGGGCTCAGAGCAAGAGAAAAAGAAAGATAAAAGAGCAAGATATAAGAAAAAGGAGGAAGCCAAAAAGGAAAGGATTGAAGGGAAAAGAAGACAAAGAAAACATCACTATTAGTCATTACCATACACAGATCACAGCCTTACCTGCTTTTTCCTGGTGTTTTTGGAGATTCATTGGGATGAGATGTACAAAAGGATTTAATACGCCTGAAAGTGCTGACGCTTTTTCCTGTGTAAGCAGCAGCTCGTTCTATTGAATTGCTGAGTGGGAACATTAACTGGTTGTTATCCTTTTCTATATCACAACTTTCTGCAATTTTCGCTATTATTTTGCGGCCATCACTATGCACGACTGCACGTGCATGTTTCCGAGTTGGAGTTCGTTGCTCGGAAGGTACATATGATGATGAGTTTGGTGTGCCCTCAGCCTTAATTACAAACTGATTAAGCTGTAGTAATTAACCTCAAACTTGCACAAAACGAATGCACACAGGAAACAAAGAGCGCGAGTAAAAGCTTAGCATATTAGTCAGTGGATGTCAGAGTGTACTAGTTTACTGTACTAGTATAGTGCATTTCATGCTTCTAAGTTGTCATCTGTGTTTACGGAGTTAGCCGAAACCTACCGAGTCAGGACTTGGGAGACGAACGCTCAAGATAAATTGCGCATACTGTATATACCTTTGGTGGTTTTTAGAAACAAAATTCTTGAAGACTTAAGTATCAAAATAACATCTAAAATATAATTTATGTGATTTAAGTGATGTTTGTGTTTGAATTACTGACTCATTACTTTCAAATCTAAAATATCATTTAACAGATTGTCTTAATAAGTGATCCTAAATTGCATGAACCTAAACAGTCAATATAATCTGTTGGTAGTAAAAGTTTCTATTAGTGACAGAATTAAATTAGTAATATATGATTTTTCCCTTTAGTTGTTAATAGTTCAACATACTTGAGCTTAAAGTATAAACTTGAAAGAAGCGTAGGGACAGTGAAGCACAAATTAATACAAAATTGAATCGAGAATATATTGACACATTGCTTCACTCACACTGTTTATTCACAGGACATGTTTCAAGAGCTCTTGCTCCTATCCTCAGCTGATACTCGACTAGTGCAAGTTGTAGTAGTTTCTTCTTTCTCCGTATTGTCAATAGATGGCGTGATGTACTTGTCAAATATGTCCGGTGGTGGAGTTTCAAAATTCATGACTCTATGATCGTCATAGAGTCATGAATTTTGAAACTCCACCACCGGACATCTTTGACAAGTACATCACGCCATCTATTGACAATACGGAGAAAGAAGAAACTACTACAACTTGCACTAGTCGAGTATCAGCTGAGGATAGGAGCAAGAGCTCTTGAAACATGTCCTGTGAATAAACAGTGTGAGTGAAGCAATGTGTCAATATATTCTCGATTCAATTTTGTATACTTGAGCTTTTCATTTAACAACATTTTAAGTCATTTGCTTGAAACTATTCTGTGATTAATTTCATTAAATATAACTGAAATCAACATCCTCTGTATAATATCACTACTTTTAAACTAACAGTGTATTTACCAAACATTGTTCTGCACTTACTCTATGCCACTACATTAGGATCCCATGCATACTTCTCAACAATAGATATATTGTTTAATGTTGACATATCACTTGTTGGTATCTCAAAATCCAATTGTAAATTGCTATGAATTCTATCTGGATTAACTGATTTGGGAATTATCGCTGAAACAAGAAAATAAGAGATGAAAAAAATTAGAAAATATTTTATAAACTAAACATTGCACTCATTTTCTATGTATATATGCAATAGCAAAAGCTATCCTATTGATAATTGTTACTCTAAACATGAATAGAAACTTTCCCCATCTTAATTTAATTTATTTACATGAAACAACATAAAAGCTTAATTTATTTTTCAAACTTCACTACTTTCTCCACTATTATTAAGATTTAAGCTTCCTCTTAAATGAATATAATATCAACAGTTTATAAAGTACAAAATTCTCACCAATTCCCTGCTGTAAAGCCCAACGGAGTAACACCTGAGCAGGAGTTTTTCCCAATTTATTTGCCACAGTAGCCACAACAGGATCTTCTAACAGATGTTTATCAGATGAGCCACCCAAAGAACAATACGCTTGTAGTAAAATTCCTTCTTTCCGACAGAGTTCCAGCAACTCTGGCTGTTTGTAGTGAGGATGATACTCAACCTGTAACATTAGGTTGAATGAATGAATAGGGTTATTTCTTCATTAGATAAACTTTTACATCATAATTTTAAAAATGAGTACAGAAACTTAGTTTTCACATAGCTCTCTGATTGTATGCTTGGAATGAAGCCATTAAAAGCAATCTCTACATTCCAAATATTGTCCCTTTCCTTGACCATTTCTTAAGCTTCTTATTCACTTATTCCTTACCCTTTATAAAAGTGCCCATATCACCTTCATTTTCTTTTTTCTTGTATTTGTTAGCATTTTAATATCTACTGTATCCATCTACCACAACATTGAAACTAAACAGACTATCTCTTTATACAGCAACTCAGATATATTACATTTATTATATACATACATATCTTATTTACAACTACATAGATCCTATTATAAAGGTAAAAAAAAAAATGGAATCTTGGAGAAGTTACATATTAGTATTTATTGCTGTACTTTTTGTGTGGTCAAGTGATTATAAATTAGGGCTATAAAAACCTACAGGTATTATGAAGTACAAATAAATTTGATCTGTTCATTCAAGTCATATATTCATTTATATTATATCCACTTATAGATTCTCCCCATTATCATCTCACATGCTATCCCTCCATCTTTCAACCGTTCAAAGTCTAGAAGTCAAATAATGCAATTTAAATTGCTTGTGTTAAATCTATTCAATAGAAAATAACTAACTAAAACTAACAGTTGCAAATATGGTATATTTGAGTTCAAATAATTTAAAAATTTAGGAGAAGAGCTATGTAGGATTAATGAGCAAAGATTATAGTGTGACAGAGGGTTTAACTTCCTGTCTCTTGAGCTGTACCTCCTTACAAACAGGAGCAACTTCTAGCACAGTGCCTACGTGTCAAGGCAATGCCTTAAAAAGAGAAAGAAATATGTTTTTAAATTGTTGTTTACTCCAAAATCAGTCATGCTTACTATTCTTCATGATGTAATAAAATGTCTTAAAAAAAAAGAGCTAAAGGAAACAATTACAACTTGTAAATTTGCAACCAAATAATATCATTAGGAGGTTCACTATAGAGAGTGGTATGGCTAGGGGACAGGAGAAGTTCATGTATGTTAGTAACTGGCACCGCTACTGTTAGCAGCACATACCAATGATATTTACATAAAGTGAGATGTACTTGTCACTACTTCACAATGTAAAAGTTAGCAAAACATTATACTTCTTATATCACAATCATTCATTTCCCATTGTACATACTTAAAATTAATCATGGTTTTGTTATCAGCACTGAAGTAGATACCAGATACTACTGGGAAAACTAAATACTGAGAGGACAAGTGCTACTTATTCATCTACATAAAGTAAGCGTTTTACTACGTTTCTGCATTATCATTACAAGACAAGATAAAAATGAAATACGTGGGAAGATTGCTCTTGATCTGCAAATATATACAGAACAAAAATGTGATGATGTAGGAATTAATTAGGATACTTTACAACACAAAATAAATGATTTGACGGTTGTGAAGCAAAAAATGCTTTATTCTACTTTCCATGTATTTTATTTGGTCAGTAAAAAAGGTATATAGATTTATTTCATGTGGAAACAAAGTATTTGCATGAGTACCTTAAGTTGATATGTTGCTCAGTAATCTATTTATAAAGTTTATGGTAGCTCATATCAATTAAGGATGCAGATCACAAAACTAAGGAAACTATTGATTGGGTGAGGGAAATGGTATTAACTGACAGGTATATTATAATAACAATAATTTCTTATATAATTCCTGTGAAAGTGTTGAAAGCATTCTGAACGACAATTTGGATTTGAGAAGGATTACTGCAAAGTTTGTGCCTGCATCCTTCCAAATGATCAAAAGAAAAGCCATGCACAGATCTTAAAAAAGAGCTTCAAAATAATCCACAATTTACAGAGAAGCTTATTACAGGTGACTAATAGATTTAGGGGTATGATCCACAAACAAAGCAACAATCTTTCTATGAAAGAGTCCATCTCCAATGCCAAAAAATGCCAAACAAGTTGAATTCAATGTGAAGATGATTTCTTCTTTTTTTTTTTTCATGTTAAATTTTACATAAGGAATTTTACTACAAGGTCAAACAGTGAATCTAATATAATTTTGAGTTGAAATAGTACTCTATGCTCCATATATTGCTAGTGTTTACCTAGAAAACATTTCGTTAGGACCTTCCTAACAAATTGCACTCTAGGTAAACACTAGCAATATATGGAGCATTGAGTACTAGTTCGATTCAAAATTATATTAATTTGTGCTTTATTGCATAGTGAATCAAATGTTTTAAAAACACATGTGGCAAAGATTTAGGGAGAGAATTTAATGCTAAAGGCAGTGAAATGGAGGACTGGTAATTAGTCCCTGCATCACAACAATGCACTCACACCATTGTGAGAAATTATTATTATCCATTGGAAATGGCAGAAAGCTTTGAATGTATTCAAACAAATGATTTTCAGAAGTGTTCCTTGTAGTGACAGTAGCATTGGGACAAGTGTATCAACCCTCAGGTGATTCTTTTAAGAGCGAGAGTGCAAAATGACAAATCAAAATGTTGTACTAATGGCCTTAAAGAAACCTTTTGATAAAACCACTCACATCAGATACTGATATCTACGAGCTCCTACATAAGCATGAACATAGCTGAGTCATTTAACAATTTTTTAATGCATGGGTGTTAAGTACCATAACTGACCAATGACTCCCACAATACATTTAGCTTAAATTTCTTACTCTGTTCAGATTAGCTCAACATTGATGTTTAATATCATTAGTTGTTCTTAAATATGCATGTAATTGGAATAATTTACCTGATTCAGAACTGGTTTTACACCAAAGCAATTTGACAAGAGTTCCTTTAAATGAGAAACAGTGTAGTTGGACACTCCTATAGCTCGTAGCAAACCTTGGTGTTGCAGCTGGACCAAATCCTTCCAGGTTTCTGATCGCAACACTGCATTTTCTGAACTTGATGCTGGTAATCTAGCTGTTCCAGGCCAGTGTATCAAGTACAGATCCAAATATGGGGTGTCTAACCTCTTCAATGAAGCATGTACAGCTCTTGTAGTCTTACCTTCACCATGATCTCCTGGATCTAAGACAGAGACCATAATAACTTACTTTTCAAATTCAAAGGATAAAGACTTTACTACAAAATTCATATTAACCAAATGAGTATGCCAAATACACTCTTTTATTGTAAGAACTTATAAAATGTTCCCTTCAAAGTTTCATATACATTCATTACATTTCGAGTTGAGCCAAATTTCAAAGGTCTTCATTGAAAAAAACTATTTGCAGTATCTTTCTAACAATTTGTCACTTACATTTTTATATTATAAAATAAAAAAATTATTATAAAAAATCATAACTATAACCCAATTACACATACACATGCAATAATAATCAGTCTTACACACAAGCTAGTCAACATACTCATGGATAAAGCAGAATACCACAAGGAACAAAAATAATAGTTCACATAACAGAAGAAAATGCATACAGCAATAGTCTGGTATTTGAGAAAATTAAAAAGGCTAAATTAAAGAAAACCATTAAGGAAGCAACCACATTCACTAAATAAAAAGAATGTAACAGCATACTCAGTGAATTCACGTACCACCCAAAAACATTTAATAAATTCAAAAAAATCTTTAAGGAACAAAATATAATCTTGACATCTACAAATAGATACTTTGTATTAAAACTGTTAAACTGAAAAACAAAAGATAAAATTCCTTCAATTAATATATTTGGAATACACAACATAAATAAATAAATAATATTTTATTGTCATTAAGCTTATTACAGCAATAGACAAAGTCAAAAATAGAATACAAATTAATACAGTTATAATACAGTGAAGATAAAAAATCAATAAAATACTTACATTAGATATACAAATATAAAGACTTAAAATAAAATGAGGAAATAAGAATACTTCATGTCATAAGCCAAAGTTTAACTACACCTGTTAAAGTATTCCTGTATTGAATAATAAGGTTTGGAAACTAACCATTCATATAATTTGCATTTAAATGTATTACCTGATAATTCAGTTAATTCTAAAGGTAATTGATTATATAGTTTAATGCCCAATACTTCAAAGCTGTTAGAGGTTTTAGTTAATCTATGATATGGTATACTGAGTTTATAATAAAACCTAGTATTATAATTATGAATATCCTGCCTGAATAGCTTGTCGGTTAAGTTACTTTTTACATAGATGAGAGTATTATAAATATATACATTTATCACAGTCATGATTCTTAATTTTATAAATAGAGGTTTACAATGTGCAAATTTATCTGAATTTGAGATGGTACGAATTATTTTTTTTTTTTTTTTTGTAATATTAGGATATTAGAAACATGACTGCTGCTTCCCCAGAGTAAAATGCCATAAGTTGCAAGGATTGTGAAAAATGCTACATAAGTCAAACTAAAAGAAACCTAAAAACCAGAGTCAAAGAGCAGTTTAGAAACATCAATATCAAACAAATAAGTCAACAGTAACATTTCATTTTTGGAACAAAAACCATGACTGACCCAAATCTGAAATTACTAAAGAGTGATAAACCAAAACAAACTGACAATATGGGAGAACATATTCAAATGGAAAAATAAGGACTGAATAATGAACTTTGAAATCCCACCAATAGATAATTTGACAAAGAAGTTCACAGTTCCACTGCCAGAGGGAAGAGAGTAGAAGACAACAAATGCTAGTTGGAGAGAGATTGAAAATGGAAGCAATGGCTTCCAAAAAACTAATTTTTGCACTATGTTACTAACATTTCATACTTACCATTACTGTTGTTATGCATCGTAAGTTGACATTTCTGCACAAGTGTGGTAAGTAATTTCTCCATAGCAACACATATAAGCGACACAAAAAGCACTGGTGCGGTAAGTAAAAACATTTATTTTGAAATATTGATTGAGATATTACAATTTGTACAATTATATAAATACACATAATGCAAAAGATGGTATGCAATACTCATGTGGTAAGCACATAACACAATCTCGGAAATTGAAAAAACTCAGCACAAGCACCTCATTTTTTTAAACTTTTCCTCATTCTGTATAAAGTCCTTACCACATTAGTATCACAATATATTATAAAAAGCTGCTCCAAATCTTTTTTAAACTATCAAAGAAACAAAGCAAACAAAATTACCACTTTGAATTTTTTCCTGAAGATCACAGATTCAATGCAGTTCACATAGATCTATAACTGGAGTCTTACCATCTTCTGAGAGATTCATATATTGCCTTACCTGTACTAATAGATTTAAAGGTTTGATGGAAGCAATGTGTTCGAGAAATACAAGGTGCATTCAAGTTACAACACCTCCATTTTTTATTTCAGGACTGGGACTTAGCTTTGTTGAGAAAATAAAATGAAAATAAAAGAAATCACCACCCTAGAACCTACAGGAGAAAAGAGAAAAAGAATTTTAAAAAATTGAGCTTCCATCCATCAGCCTATAATAAATTCCAAAAAATCTTCTCAAAACACAACATAATTCTTGCACCTCAAAATAGGTTTAATATCAGAAAATTTGTTAAAAGGCCCTCCCAAAAATCCAATCACTACCAAAGAAAAACCAGGAATCTATGAGATCAAATGTGAAACTTGCCCTAAAATTTATATAGGAAAAACAAAAAGAAATATTAACATCAGAACTAAAGAACATATAAGAAACATTAAAAATGGTGAAACAGAAAAATCAGCAGTGGCTTTTCATTTTTTTAATACTGGACATGACATCAACTTGGAAACATCTCTAATAAAATACGTTAATCACCCCATAGACCTTTCTGCATGGGAAAAAATCTTCATTAACAAAAATCGTCATAGTCATGAATTTTGAAGCTCCACCACTGGACATCTTTGACAAGTACATCACGCCATCTATTGACGATACGGAGAAAGAGGAAACCACTACAACTTGCACTAATCGAGTACCAGCTGATGATAAGAGCAAACGCTCTTGAAACATGTCCTGTGAATAAACAGTGTGACTGAAGCAATGTGTCAATATCTTCTCGATTCACTTTTGTGCTAATTTGTGCGTCACTGTCCCTACGCTTCTTTCAAGTTTATACTTTAACAGAAAACTAATTCCATATGACATACCTAGTTTTGACGTCAAAAATATATCTTTCCTTTCCAATCCATATTTTGGTAACAATATCTTCAATGCTGAACCAATATCCCTTTCATTATGGTACACTGTTGCTGAATCTGCAACATTTAAAAAGGTACAATAACAATCATCCAAATAGACTAAAAATATAAATATGAGTAAATGGAAATGAATTTCTGGAAAAATCATTATTAAAATGTTTAGTATCATTTGCCATTTACATTATGCCTTACACTTCAAGGGTCTGAACTGTAATGTTATCAATTTATGATGGTTTAAAGAAATTGGTTTCTATCATTACAAGCTCTTGCAATTATTGTTGGAGTGCTATATTAATTTCTTAGACCATTGCAGAAACATACGTACATTGTTACACCATTGCTGACGAAACTTAGCATAAGGTGAAAATTGCTGTCTCACTTACAATTTGAAATTCCACTTAATTTTACACAATTATTAAATTTTATGTAATATCTGCAAAAGCTTGCAATACCATTATTTGGTACTGTTGCTGTGTATGTTGGTTATTGGGAATAAACAAGGTCATATTGACTTCGAATGTGATAAAGTGGAAGTGGCTCAACTGCATTAGCAAGAAATCATTACAAACTGTGGTATTTACGTTTATTAAGTGTTTTTCTGTAGTATTCTCTCTACTTTTTCATTATATATGTGTCCTGAGAGTTTCAATTAACCCTTTATGTGTCTTGTGTAATACTCTTTAAAAGCCTTCAAAGAAATGTAAAACTACTGAGCAAGCGTAACCAAGATTAACTGTTGTCGGGATAAACCGTCAAACCATGTATACTGTTAGGTAATTAATGACACTGATTTTATTTGTACAAATTTCTGTGAGACCAGATATAATAAATTTTAATATTTTGAATCAAGGTTCCCATCAGAAAGTTAAGTAACATTACTAATACTATAAAATTACTATAAATTCTGGTTACACTATAATCATTGAATTAATGGCAACTCAATTTGAATTGGTCATACATTCTTCACATGTTTTTTCCAATAATAATTGCAAAAATAATAAGTTAACACTTGCTTAAAGTTGTACACAAGTGATATTATTGATACCCTGCTTCTTAACTCCAAATTATATAACTCATACTTCAACAGCACTTTCCTTTGGTGGTAACTGTAATTCATAAATAGTGCTTTTCCATTGTATTTTCTGTCTTTTTATTTCTTTTGTTTATTTTTATACTTTATACTGTATAATAAAAGTTTGAATCAACTCTTTGTTTTAAGTAATAATTCTTAAATACCTATAAAGAAACACAATAATTTGAAAAGGTAAATTGGAATTAACATTGCAAAGTAACGTAATAATTTTAATTAAACACAATTGAGCAAGTGCAACCTAGGCTAAATGATGTAGCAATAAATTATGAAACTATGGGCAACATTGGGTATTTCAGATAGCTGAAAATTTTAGGTGTGTTGTTTTTATGAAATTTTAAACACAGACCGCTGGAAAGGTCCTTGAATATTACTACAGCAACAAACAATATTAATTTTATTGATGTAATAATCATACAGTAATTCAAGGTATATTATCTTTATGCTTTGGTAAAATCAGTGATAGGCATATACTGAAATAAGTGAAGGTTCTGTATTTTGCTGTTAGCTAAGTATGTTAACTATGTTTTCTTTTCTCTCTAGCAAAACTATTTTGTCTCTAAATTCTGGGTTAGGTTTCCAAAAATTGTCTAAGTTCAAATATGCTTCTAAAAATGTATAAAAATGCATTCCAATAATTTTACATTTCCAAATCTTTTTTGACATTAGCAACTAAATTTTCATAGGATTTTAGAGCAAGTGAAAATACTATATGAAAATAAAGTTGAATTACTTAAAAACTGTCCCCTCTGAAGAGGAAACTATAATTTTAAATACAAAAAACAAGACAAGCACACCAAAAAGCTGCCATACACATACTCACCAAATGCTCTGTAGCCAGCTTTTAAACCTGCTTCTATAACTCTGTACACAGTATCTGTGCCATGCACTTTGTATGTTCCTACTGTAAAAGAAATATTAATATAAATTAACTGCATATTAAAAGACTTTCAAAATACTTGCACTTAATATTTAAAAACACTTTGGCTAGCACAGTTTATTTCATCTAAATACTGCTAATCATAATTATCTTTTATTTTTTCAAGAAAGCTATATTCTTTTCTGTGCTTATTCTTATTATGATTTGACAAAGTTATATATTGGGCTTTTATATTCTATTTCATAGAGCATACCTAACAAGATGCAAATTTTGGATGGATGTGGCTTGGGTGGGAGGGTTGAAACTAAAATAGAAGTAATTTTCATAGTTATTAACTTATTAAATATTGATAATTATACACAATGAGAACAAAGTCCTCTATAACTTCATGTGATTAGATGATCATGATCGCAGATATTCATATACCACTGACTTTTCATAGCTGTGTTATCGCTAAGTGATTATATGTGCTTGTTGCTTTGGTTGGTATTTTTAAATTAAAAGAAACCACTGATATGCTATAGTAATTAGAAAACCAGTAGTTGAAGGACTTTTAATTCAGCAAACTATGTACATCTGTTACCCATCACAATTTATAATCCTATTTGAGAGTCAAATGAATGGTTGCCCTTATTATTGCATCTCATTTTCGCTAAGCAGTTTATCTAATTTATTTAACAATGTAATCATTAAAAAATATTACACAGAACTCAAAAGAAGCAACACTATTCAGATTGCCCAGAAATAAATTTGCATTATGTTACATTAAATTTGTGGTTCCTTTAGTTCAAAATGCCTTATTTAATCTGTATGCAAAATATATATACTTGTAATGTTACTGCTTTATGCTCCATGTACTGGAGTATGATGTAAATTTAGAGAAAATATAAACGTCCACCAAAATACACAGTGCTATTCATTAGACATTTTAAAATTACTTTTCATAATCTATTCAACTGCACTGAATTAGGATAAGTTTCCTTTTTTAACAAAGTATGGCTGTTGTAAATAATTTTTTGCAGTATGTAACTAATATTCCATGCTTACCATTACTGTTGCTATGAATTGTAAATTGACATTCCCACACTAACACGGTAAGCAATTTCTCCATAGCAGCACATATAAATGATGCAAAAAGCATTAGTATGGTAGGTAAAAAATTTTGAAATATTGATTGTGACATTACAATTTGTACAAAATAAATACACATAGTGCAAAAAATAGTATGCAATACACGTTGTGGTAAACACATAATGGAATCTCAGAAATTGAAAAAAAACTCTGCGCAAGTGCCTCATTTTTTCAAACCTTTTCTCATTCCATATAAAGCACTTACCACATTAGTATCACAATATGCTATGTACACATAGTGACGAGGTAAATGTTATACTGAAATAACCTCAGTACAGGAAGGAGCTATATTAGAATTAGCAAAGTGAGTGTATGAGAAATTATGAAAGAATGATTCCTGAAATACTGATTTAGAATTTATCACTATCTCCAAGGGAATATTTGAAAGACTGCTTTAATACGCAAGAAAAATGTATATGTAAAATGGGCACTAACTTATGATAAATGTTATACATGATAAATGATTAGGAAGAGGGGTGTGTTGACAGGATTCTGCAAATTAAGTTAGATACTAGTTGAAATATCTACCTAAACAAAGTATCTAGGGCAATGATGGAGGGAAAAAAAGCACTCTAACATTTTATACAGATTTTAAAATAGTGATGGGAAAGAGATGTATAGTGTGAAGTGTAACAGTTGATAGCCATTAAAAAAAGGTATTGCATTATTTAAATTGGGAGCTGAGAGATTAAAAGATATTCTGTGTAATACTTCATTTAATCCAACTTGATTCACCAATTACTCCCTCAAGCTGTGCTGTAAATGCAGAGCTGTGCAGAACTGTCAACTTAAGAGTAATAAACACTGTCATTGCAAAATATGTGACTCATTTAATGCAGTCAAGGGATTCTTTTTATAAGAGTGAAACTGTTGTAGCCAATACAAAGCATCGAAACAGTGTAGTCATAAGATTAGCTGAATCCCAATAATACATGTTAAAAAAATGGTAAATGTAGTACTTTCACAATCTCCACAGACTATTTTCTCCACTTTGTACGATTCACTGCATCAGTATCTTCTTTTCCATTAGAGGGAAGTAAACAAGAAGAAAAAGAATTAATCAAAATATTGCCTATCTAGCAATCTCATATCTCCTCGTATAGGTTGGCAGTCATACCATTTTGCATGTTCAACAGCAAGGACATAGGCACAGTAGTGAGAAGATGGCCATATTTGCTGTTCTTCTACAATTATTTTTCAATAGAGAAAACATCTTAAGAAGGGAGGGTGGGCTCCAGGCTGGTTAAGTGACTCCAAACAACATCCCTAAAGTAATTAAATTCTTCTGAATCTCTTCGATCACAAATGTCATTTCGAATGCAGGTACAAAACAAGAACTAAAACGTTGAAGATGGTAAAAATAGTAGCATTTAAATACAATTATAAACAGATTCAGATTATTCATTCCAGAGAGTTCTTTTTGTACTTAAGAAGAAATAGATTTGGACTGTAAATTAAGTCAAAGTAATACAAACTTTTTTGGTAATTATAGTATCATAGCTTGGTAATAGCATTGTATGAGCTATGAACAACAGTGGCAAAAAAGGATTCCAGGCCATAATAAGCCTAAATTTCTTTTTTAATTTATGTTCTCCAACGTTAAGTCATATCAGACAATGAATGAAATGGTTGAAATGATGTTCAAATACACCCAGGGAGTTACTCGACTTTCATTTTCAGGAGATAATCACCCTGACTAAGATTCAAACTCGGGGTCTCTTGAACCTGAGGCAGACATGTTACTTCTACGCCACAAAGGCATGCAACTCTCTAATGACTTTGTAATGAAACAATTCTTATGACCAAGCATTCATTGCGGCCAAACTCAATTCTTTGGACCTTGAATTTAACATTTTGTATGGTATCTTCTTCCTTTGATCCTAAAATGAGCCAGGCTCAAATACACAGAACATATCACAACCATGTAATATTTGTTATTTCTCAGTTGTTTTCTTTTTTTCTCAATACCTAAGCATAATCATTACAATACAGGAAGGTTAATACTGGGGCATAAAGAAGCTACATTGTAGCACTCCTTTAAGTTGAAAATATGAGCAAGAACTTTCTCAACTCTTTTTTAAATCTTAAACAGTCCTTTGGTTTACACAGTAATATCCGAGTTAAAGGACCTTTATCTACTTGTATGGATAAGCAGCAGGGACCCTTTTGATAAACATCAAGAAGTTACATGGCCTGCAAGTCATCTGTATCTACAATTGTTGCCGTGCACCACAGAATTATGTATAGTTAAAGATGATAAAATTTATCAACCAAATTAACACTGAAGGGACTTGCAAGTGTGAAATTACCCATTTCCTTGAACAATGCCACTGTGAAGCCACTGTTTAAAAAAGGTGATAAACATGATCCTTCAAACTACAGACCTATAGCACTCCTATAAACTTTCTTAAAGATCTTTGAAAAAGTAATGTTTAACAGGTTGTACAATTACTTTGAACATAATCATATATTAGTAACAGAACAGTTTGGTTTCAGAATAAATGTATCAACTGAAACTTCAACATACATACTTACAAAAGAAATTTCATAACATTAAATAAGAAAATGCTTATTGGAGGTACATTTTGCGATCTTGCCAAGGCGTTTGGCTGTGTAAAACTACTACTAGACTGTGAAATACTACTAGAAAAACTAAGGTTTTATGGTATAAAAAGTGAGCAACTACGTTGGTTTAAGTCATAACTGTGTAACAGGAAACAAAGAGTTGAGGTAAAGAATGTTCATCTAAAAGAGAGTTTGACATGGGCGACCATTAAGCATGGAATTCCACAGGGATCAATTCTTGGTCCGTTGCTGTTCTTAATTTATATCAACGACCTCCCCTTATTTATGAGAAGAATCGCAACCACAGGCCTGTTTGCTGATGATACTAGCATAATAGTGACAAGTCAAAATTTGCATGATTTGGCATCAAAATTGAATAATGCTTTCAGCACTATATGCAATTGGTTGAAGACCAATAGGCTCTCTCTAAACATTGACAAAATGAAGGTCCTGAAATTTGAAACATACAACTCAAAAAAACTTCACTTTGCAGGTCGGTAATGACAAAGCCGCACTTGACCAAATAACACGTAGTAAATTCTTAGACTTGCAGGTCGATAATCATCTAAACTGATATAAACATATAGAAAGTATTATACCTAGGCTAATATTAGTAATATTTGCAATAAGGTCATTAAAATCGTTTTGCCAAATTCAGACATTATAGCAAATATACTATGCTTATTTTTGTTCATTAATGAAACATGGTCTTATGTTCTGGGGCAATTTGGTTGAAAGTAAACGAGTATTTATATTACAAAAGAAAGCCATCAGAACCATGTGTGGCACCAACAGCACAGCTCCATGCAAAGGTTTGTTGTTGAACATTCTGACACTTCCGCACGAATACATTTTCATGCTTATGTGTTTCTATGTAAAAAAATCAAGAATACTTTGAAAGAAATGTAAATATACATAATTTACATACAAGACACGACAAACCCAGTGCTAGCTTAACTTGCTACCAAAAGGAGTACATTATAAATGTATCAAAATATTCAATACCCTCCCAGAAAACTTAAAATTACTATCCTTGGGAAAAATAGAAAAAAAAAATCTGCTCTTAGAAAATATCTATGCAACAAGGCCTATTACTCAATACAGGAGTTTATGAATGATCACTAAAATGTCCTAGGCCATAATGGAATTTAATGTGTCACTGCATTGAAGTAAATGTAAGCAATCTGCATAATATTCATATTAATGTAATCTCTTACATTATCTTGCATGCTTGTCTAATAGTTGAGTCAATAGGACTTAAAACTTATTTTATTTAGCTAGAACTTAAATACTACTAAAACAAAAGTATTCATGAATATTAGTAATGAGGAATAGTATAAAAGATATTATGACTATGGTAGAATTTGTAATTTATAAGATTCATATTTAACAAAACATCATAGATATTGAATATTTGGTGCTTGATGTTGTAAAAAAAAAAATAAAAAAAAAAAAAAATTAAATAAAAAATGCATTGAAGTAGTGCAGTGCTGGTTGTTAAATAGTTACAGGTTTTCTGTATGACATGTTCTATGTCCCGGAGCCTGGTTCGAAGATTGGATCAAGCAAACAAAACAAACAATGACCTGCATAAATGACTTCCATCACTTTTTAAAATTTGTAGATCCTCTTACTATGTACTTATGTAGTTAATTAAACCAGAAAACAAAGGCATAGCTCATGATAGAACGATAAGTATAATTTTCACAAGCATTTTGATGCAAGTGATACATGGATGTTAAGTCAAAACAGCTTGAGAAAACAGTATATTAGGTCCTGTTCAAAAAACTATTGATGGGTGGATTAAATATTACCATCAGTGAATATGGGTGCAAACAGAAGGATGCAAACAGAGTAAAAGAATGATGAGTAGTCCATCTTCCTTATTAACTGATGGTGTACTTGAACTTAACAGATCTGAAATAAACCTGATAACAAATCTACTGGCAATATATTGCAGATTAACAAAACATCCATACAATGGGAAGAACTAATATGCAGGTTGTGTAATGAAGAGCTTCTCATATAATCTTTGAATGTGAAGTTTGGGTAGGTAAAGGTTTGAATTACTAGTTTTAATAAATCCAGAAGATGATCTTCCTAAAATTAATTTAGTTAATAACATACTGTCTCTCATTAGAGATATAGCGCTATTTAAACTGAAACTGTAAGGAGATAATATAATAAACCTTTAAGTTTCAGTGTTAAAGGCATAGTTACCGACTCCTCCTAGGCTAGCTCCAGTTCATTTCATCAAATTCTAACGCTAGAAATTTTGTACATACTTTATTCACTGTAGCGTCGCGATAAGTAATAATCAATTTTGAAATAATTTTATTCTTAGCTCTAAATTAATTACTTTATCATAATTTACAAGCTACTATTTTCCACTGAAAGGGGCATTTTATGCCAAAATAAATGTGAAATTCATATTAGTAAATGTTACAAACCATATCCTTAGAAGCTAATTAATTAAGCAACGTCCCACAATGTATTACTCACATCCAACCATAGGCATTTTTTCTCCATTGTTCAAGGTAAATAGCATATGTCGTACGAGCATTTGTTCTTAATTTAAATGACCTATAAGGGTTGATAACTAATTTGACTAAAGAACGATTTCATTAACTTCGTTTTACCACTTTGATGTATTTTGTATTTTATGTCATATAAAAAACATGAGTCTTTAAAATTAGGTTATGTTGGATCACTCAATCACAAAATAGACATAAGTTGGTATTCTGTGCTGAACACTTTCGCAATTGTTGTATTTGCGGTTGTGGATGAGATTTATGGATGCACCATCTCGAACCGTACAGGAATGGGACCAACCGATGCTTGGTCGTTAAAGAAATGTAGAAGAGAAAATATTGGTTCAAACATCAAGCAAAACAGGGTAGAAGTTATAGCTTACAACCACAGATCAAAACAACTATATAGATATGAAATAATATGTTAGTCAAATGTGGTCAAATGTGTACTAGAAATCAGAGATAACACTCAATTGACCAGGGGCGGGCCAGGGGCGTATTTTCTCGCCAGGATCTCCAATTAACAAGGGGTTCATGCATAAAAAAAGTTTGATATGGTTAAAAAGCTACAATCACAGAAGGGTAATTTTATTGGCAAATTTCAAATATGTATGCTAGTGCTACGGTAACTTCGAGCGGTTTGTGGAGATTAAAGAAAATGCAAGCACACTGCAAGACTGCCGAGAGCTATGAAGCTTATACATATTGGAAACAGCCTCCCTGCACCGAAGGGTTACATGTTCAGGAGAGAAAAGAACGTGTCTCCTTAGTTGGTGTAAAGTTATCACGCATGTCTTCAAAAAAAGAGGCAGTTTCTAGATTGATACAAAAATTTGAAGAGAGAGAAAATGTTATAGGTTACTCGACATTTAAAGTGGCATTAAGAAAATTATAATTTTTACAACACCCTCGTATACCATAAAAATATTTTACAATATAAAGTGCTTTTGTATGATTTACAACTAAAACATACACAATGAGTAGTATTTTATATTAATTTATTTAATCGTACAACAATACAACAATTTTTGGCAGATTTCAATAAAAACCATAACAATTATTATAAGTTGTTATTTTCATCTGAATCATATTTTCTGAAGTTTTCAGAAAAGAATTTGAAGATAAAATTTCATAAAGCAATTTATTGTTTTGCAAGAATGATCATGCACCGTATACAAGAGAAATCCATATAATTATATTACACACTTATAATTGCTTTAACAGATCCACATTGAGTGTACCTCCATATTTCTCCACTGGCTCTTTAATAGCTTTGTGACCATCAATGTCAAAGAAAAACTCTGCATTTTGAGCAGCTTGAGAAACATGACATTATTTGTCCCGTGGAAATATTTACACCAGATATCATTTTAAACAACTGATCCCAAAGTTATCCCACAATTCACTGAAACTACCAATATTATGTTCCGAGGGATCAATGATCACACTGAAAAATTGTCATCACTCTAGCATAAAAACTACCGGGTGATTATTAAAACTTTACGACACCTCCTCGTAATTTTGGTCAGGATGCAATACCACTTTTTTTACACCCTGGTGTTATAGGTTTAAATGTGGGATAATTTTGAGGCCAAACAGCCTATTGGATGATTATGGAGTTCAGCTTTTGCTGCTGCTCGGTTAACTCCACTATTACCTTGGATGCCCGCATGCCATGCGGGGTACCCGGAAAAGCCTGAAACGGCTCTTGTACGGTCGTAATCTCCTAGAGACCTAACCAAGGCGCTTCTATGAGTTGGTAATTGGGCGTAGAATTTTGCAGCCCGGTGCCTAATTTCGGCCTCCACATAAGGTAGAAGAGAGGCTTCGTAAAGCAAACTCACGGGGAAAGAACGACCTACAGAATAGATGGATAGATCTCTGCACAAACAGCTCTTCAACATGTTGTAGGTCTGCAATACGTGCATATTAATGGAGGAAAATAAACAATGGTATATGGTTGAGGTAAACTTCATCGACCATCATACGATGGTCCAACTTGTTTAGCGATTTCAAGTGATATTTTAAAACGAAAACGTACAGCTAATTAACTGATTTTATGTTCCGGAACACTGGCAGCATCCATGGTGTCTTTGACTTTCTCTATCATCATATCACGACCAATTCCTTTATAACCGTTCATGCTCACTGCTATCAGTAACATAGTGTCGTTGCAAGTTATACTTTTTAATTGTTTGAACCATTTTATCACTCAACAGAAGTTTCGCTTTACCACTTCTGTTTATAACAAATACTGTTCTTCTTAAAGTGACAGATGATTACGAGGTGGGAGGGAATGAGATGAGGTACCACCAATATTGCTGCATATACGTTCTATCACCTAGGAGAAAGGGAGAATGACGTAACCGACAATAATTGCGCTAGAACACTCTGCGCACCTATTTCATTACCTTGCCAGATTATAGTTCCTTCGTTGGTTATTGAATGGTCACTTAAGTCTCCTGTTTACTCTGATAGCAAAATTATTTACAAGAAAACGTTCTGTGAGAATCGCATACAGCAAAAATTAAAAGGCAAAATTGAAATGTTGCATAGTTTAATCCAATTTTCAGCGATCGATTCCTTTAAGGAATATCCTTAGAATATTAAATTGCAAATGAAAATTACTGCTTAGACGAGGAATTTACATATATCTGAAGCAACTCTAATATTAGAGAGCCTCTCTGGTCTTCTTAAAGAGAGGACTGGTTTTAATATTTCACCTTGTATCTTACTTCATCTTCGCCGATGTCACATGTATCACTCCGATGAGTTTTTCTCTGCACCTACTCCGCATAGTGATGTTTACCGACAACAGCGCACTGTTGCTGAACAGTGATCATGGATTGGAGGAACTCATGTGCCTTCTTATTTGGTACGTACTCCAGTTTCCACAACGCGTACTTACACAGTGGTGACTGGTGGTGTCAGAAATACACTTTATAATGTGTAATAGCGAGAGGTTACACATAGAAAAGAAAATTTACTGTAATTTCAATGAGTATCATTTGTGAGTAGTTAACCCACTCAGTATTGTGAATTTGTGGGTTCGTGAAATCAAAATTCCAGGCTACAAACACCAAAAATTGCACTTTATTTCCGTAGAAATACGCTCCGTACACATACACAATACAACATACAAGGTCAACAAACACAGGTGTCTACCTGTACGCGTTCAATTACCAACTAACTCTCTTTGGCGGGCGGGCTGCATTCTTATAGTTTACAAACATTCCAGAAATTTCTCATACAATCGATAACCGACTAGAACAAAGGCGAACTCTTGAGAAATCCGTCTCCTTGCCCTCCGCCGTTTCGGCGAGCTTTTATCTACACACGCACTGCACATCCCTTTGAATGCCTTGCCGACTCGATCAACAATGACCTCGTTACACTGTTCCCTCCTCAGGGCTGGTCGTCCCGAACAGCACTATCGTAACGGGCCAGACGAAACAGTTGTACCACCAACATCTTCCCTCGCGGCACCTTCTGGATGCGGTAGACCACGTCGTTAATCCTCTTCACCACCCGGTACGGTCCTTTCCATGGTTGCTGGAGCTTCGGGCAGTTTCTCTTGGTCCGGGTAGGACGGTACAACCAGACTAAGTCACCATGCTGGAACCCTTGGCTGTTGGCTTGCCTGTTGTATCGGGTCTTCATTCGGTCGCTCGCCTTCTGGATGTTCTGACGAGCCATCTCATGCATGTCGTGGAGATGGTCCACAAGGTTCTCCACATACTCGGTTGCTGGATCTTTTGCGTCCGGGGGGCTTCCAAAAGCCAGATCACAAGGGAGGCGTAACTCTCGGCCGAACATTAAGCTGGCTGGAGTCATCCTAGTGGTGTCGTGTGTAGACGAGTGGTAGGCCAGCAAGAACAGTGGCACCTTGACATCCCAATCTCGTTGATGGCTGACCACGACCTTCCTCAGGTGCTCTGCTAAGGTCTTGATGTATCTCTCCACCATGCCATCTAACTGGGGATGTAGGGGTGTTGTGCGGGTCTTGTTCACCCCAAAGCTTTCTAGTTCCTCCTTCATCAGGTTGGACTCAAAATTGGTGCCATGGTCGCTGTGGAGCTCTAACGGCACCCCAAATTGGCAGAAAAATACTGCTCCACAAGGTAGTCTGTGATTGTATTTGCCTCCTGGTTCGGAATGGCATACACCTCTGGCCACTTGGTGATGTAGTCCACGACCAGCATCAGGTACTTGTTGCCTCGGTCGGACACTGGGAATGGTCCAACTATGTCGACGGCGATCCTTTCGAATGGCGCTCCGACGTTGTACTGCTGCATGCGACCCCAGCTCCTAGTCTGGGGGCCGCGACTCGCCGCGCACACTTGACATTGACGGCACCATCTCTCAGCGTCTGCTCGGAGCCTCAGCCATTAGTAGCGCTGTCGGAGTTTGTCATCGTTCGGTTTGCTCCCAGGTGTCCTCCCGAAGTACCGGCGTGCACTTCCTCCAAGACTTCCAGGACCTTGCTTCGGGGAAGTACCAACTGTTCTCTCTGCGTCTTCCCATCAGTCGATTCCCATACCCGGAAAAGCACGCACACTCTTGTCTTCAGCGAGTCCCATTGGGCCCAGTACGACTTGTAGGTGGGGCTCCTCGGTGCGATGTCCATCCAGGTTAGTCTTGTCCCTGCCTCAACTTCTCTCAAGATTGGCCCCAAGTCTGCGTCCGCCGGCTGCTCCTTCCTCAGGCCTGTGCTATCCCAGCCATCCGCAGGAACTGCCGTGACCACTCGGACAGCTGCAGCACGCTCCTTCTCTTCCACTCTTGTGCATTGGCCGTACTCCTCTGGACAGGGTATTCGGGACATGGCGTCTGCGTTACCATGGCTCTTCCCTCTACGATGTTCAAAGGTGAAGTCGTACTCCTGCAGCCTCTGTACCCAGCGTGTTGCCTGGCCTTCCAGGTTTCTAAAGCTCAGTAGCCATGTTAGGGCTGAGTGGTCAGTCCTCATGTGTAATGGCTGATCATACAGGTATTTGTGGAAGTGCTCCAAGGTCTTTACCACCGCCAGTAACTCGTCGGGTGACGCAGTAGTTCTTCTCTGCCTTGGATAGCATCTTGCAGTAGTAGGCTATCACCAGCTCGTGGCCGTCCTGGACTTGGGATAGGACACCGCCAATGCAATGGTCGCTGGCGTCAGTGCCTACAATGAAGGCGCCACCTGGTTGTGGGGATCCCAAATAGGAGCAATGCTCAGTGTTTTCTTCAGGTGCTGGTCTTCTTCGGCGTCCTCCATCCACACATAGGGCAGGTGTTCTTCAGTCAGGCGGGTGAGGGGTTTGGCGATGTTGGAGAACCCCTTGATGAAACGGCGGTAGTAACTGCACAGACCCAGGAAACTACACAGTTCTCGCTTATCATTTGGGCAAAGTCAATCTCTTACAGCCTGGGTCTTCTCCGGGTCTGTGGCCACTCCGGTTGGTGAGACCATGTGGCCCAAATAGTTAACTTCCTCGCGGAAGAGCTGGCACTTCTTCGCGTTGAGCTTCAGGTTGATCGCCTGCAGTCTCTGTAGTAACTTGCTCAGGTTTTCCAGATGGTTTCCGAAGGTCTTACCGACGATGATAATGTCGTCCAGGTATAGCAGGCAGGCGTCATAAGTCGGTCCTCTCATCGCTGATTCCACGAGGCGTTGGAAGATAGCTGGTGCGTTTCGGAGGCCAACGCCATAACTGTGAACTGCCAAAGCCTTGGCCTGTCGAGAATGCAGTCTTCTCCTTGTCTCTCGGGTCTAGAGCCACCTGCCAGTAATCCGACTTCAGGTCCCGGGTCGAGAACCACCGTGCACTATCTAGCGTGTCCAGGGTGTCGTCAATCCGGGGTAAGGGGAAACAGTCCTTCCGGGTGACAGCGTTCAGCTTCCTGTAGTCCACGCAGAAGCGTATCTCGCTGTTCTTCTTCGTCACCAGAACTACAGGGGAACAGCAAGGGCTTTCAGACTCTGCAATCACTCCCCTGGGTTTCATGTCATCTACCATATCCCATACCGCCGCTTGTTTTGCCAGCGGAGAGCGTCTAGGTGGTTACCGAATAGGCCGGCGTCTCCGGTGTCAATGCGGTGGAGCACGCAGTCCGTGCGGCCGAAGTCACTGTCACCTTGGCTCAAGACGCGCTGGTATCACCTCAGTAGTTGTCGAACTTTCTCCAGCTGTTCTGCGGTCAGGTTTTCAGCTGTCCTCTCCAATAAGCCTTCTAGCCGGGGCCCAGGTGTTGCGTCGGCACCGGCTCCTGCGTCTTGTCGATTACGGTTACGCTGACCACGGGCTTGCACGTCCCCAGCTCCGTTGTGGCCTGGACGTCGTGATCGGTATCTGCCAGGTTGAGCAGCCTCACTGGCACCTCCTCTCGGCACGGCAGTAGTGTCCTGGCTACACAGAGTCCGTGCACAGGTGTCTTCTGGTCCAGCATCATGTTCTTCGTCCGCTCGCTTTGCAGTCACGCCGTCACGCCCACCTCGCTTCTCGCGGGGACAACCTCGTCTTCCTTCAGGACGACCCTGAAAATTCCATGGCGCTCTTCGGGCTGGCGGAGTATCACCTCTTCTCCATTGAGCCGCAGGATCTTCCTGACGACGTCGACCGTCGCCTCGTGGCTCCTGAGGGCATCCAATCCCAGTATCACCTCCTCAGCCACCTTCGCGACGAACACCCACAGACGTACTGCACTCCTTCCCAAGATCAACTTCAGTAGGGCCTCCTTCTCCACAGGCAAGGTGTCGCCGGATGGCGTCACAAGCTGGTATGGTCGGCTCGGCTTCCTCGTCGGCAAACTCTTGGCCACGTCAGGTCTGATGATGTTCACGGCCACTCCGGTGTCCACCAGCACGCGGCACGGCTGTCCTCTTACCCAACGGTCCGCGACGAGGCTGTCATCCATACGCCGGCTGATGGCGCGCAGTGTCACCCGAGGGGATGGTGATGTCGCCGCCGACGTGCTTCTCACCACGCCGGGCCTTACTCGTTCTTCCGGCTGCTCTTCCTGATATCGGCTGTCTCTCTCCATGTGTCCCACCTGGCCGCACCCACAGCACACGTCACTAGGCCTTCGCTGGTGTCCCTCAGCTGGCCTTCGGTCCTCAGTGTAGCGGACACTCCTCGCTCTCGACGTCGGGTTAGCTGTCACCTTAGCCGCCTCCATCCTTAATGCTGCCGTTAGCGCCTCGTGGATGGTTTTGTAATCGCCAAGCATTAGGCGCTGACGAACCTCCGTGCCTCGTACCCCGTCGACAAAGGTGTAGGCAGCCTCTCGGGATACGAACTCTGGTGGGAGGTCGACTAGGGCTTTGCTGGCCAACTGCTCCATTGCCAGGGCGAACACCTGCAGCGTCTCCCCTGGCTGCTGTGACCTTGACTTCAGCTGGCTGCGGTACGCTGCGGCTAAGCGGTGATTTCCAAGGCGATTCTCCAGGGCCTCTCAGATTCCCTTGGGCGCCGCCGCTGTCTGGACCGCGTTCAAGACTTCTGCGGCCCGTCCCTGGAGACCAGCTATTAGCTGTGCGGCTTCTTCCTCTGGTGACCACTTGTTGTGTTTGGCTACCGTGTCGAATTGCCGGCGGAAGACCAAATTTGTCGCGCCGTCGTATTTAGAGGGTTTGACGCGCGCCGATATTGTGTCGCGTCCCGGCGCGTCGGTCTTCCAGTCCTTTAATTTCCTGCCGACGATGTCCTCTACCATGGCGTTCAGGGAGTTGGTGTTACTGTCGTCCTTTCGCTCCAGGTCGTTAACGGGGCTCGCCAGGTCTTCGACGCGCTCACCAGCTCCGTGACGTCCTCCTTTACGTCGGCCAACTGCTCTTCAAACTTTGCTGCGAGGGTCTCATTCAGTGCTTTCATTTTCGTGGTCAATTCGGTCATCTTCGCGGTCATTGTCGCGGCCAAATTGCTATTTGCAGCTTCCGTCTTTGTTGTTAATTTGGCCTTCATTTCTTCCACCTTCTCGGTGATGTTGTCGTTAGCCACCTTCATTTCTTTCAGTTCCGCGGCCAGGATGTTATTTGCCGCTTCTGTTTTCGCAGCGAGGTTGTCATTTGCTGCTTTCATTTCCGTCATCTTCTCCAAAATCTTTTCCAGTGCAGCCTACATGTCGTCGCACTCCTGACACCAATTGTGAGTTTGTGGGTTCGTGAAATCAAAAGTCCAGGCTACAAACACCAAAAATTGCACTTTATTTCGCTTCGTACACATACACAATATAACATACAAGGTCAACAAACACAACTGTGTACACGCACGCTTTCAATTACCGACTAACTCCTCTTTGGCGGGCGGGCTGCCTTTTTATAGTTTACTAACATTCCAGAGATTTCTCAAACAATCGAGACCCGACTAGAACAAAGGCGAACTCTCGAGAAATCCGTCTTCTTCCCCGCCGCCGTTTCGGCGCATCCCTTTGAATGGCTCAACAGTGGCCTCGCGACAACATGGTAATGAATGATGTGACATAATCACGTTATTTTTATGCGTTTATAAGTTGCGAGACGGTATTCTGGCATAACGTCTGTGTCATTTTATTATTTTTTTTTTTCATTTTTTCCCCCTTTTACCCCACCTCCAATATCATATCGGCGGCTTTTTGCCTTTGTAACGCATTGCCCATCGGGAGTGGTGGGTGTTCATTCGTACACAGCTCCCTTCCTTCCTCCTTTTCTTATCTCTCTCCTTTTTCTCTGTTTCTTTCCTTCTTTGTGTTTTACACATCAGATCACGCACACCATTGACGCTTTCATTCATATTTCCAGACTCCAGAGAATATATGGCATAATCTTGGCTAGAGAAAGTTATCCACCCCCGATCCGAGACCTTTCACATAGGGGGTATAGGCGGTAGGATTGTTCTATGGATTCGGCTGCAAGACTAGCCTGTGCTATATTATGATTGATAATTTTTTTTTTTTTTTTTTTTTTTTTTTTTTTTTTTTTTTTTTTTTTTTTTGCTAGTTCCATTTATACCCCGCCTTTAACTACTATGGTCATATCGGCGGCCGTTCTCCTTTGGAACATACAGAAGGTGTTAACTCGTTATCTTTTTAGTTTTTAATCATTACATCACGCACACATTCACACTCTCATTCATACTTCCAGACTCTGGGGAAGATGGTGAATTATCTTGGTCGGAGAAAAATCCCCATCCCCACCGCCGGGAATCGAGCATGCAGGTGCTCTGCCGACTGAGCTTCGGGGCTAGCCGATTGATAATCTTATAATGATGCTAAAATGGCGTTAATTGGCGTTGTGATCTTGTAGATTCATATTTGGTGAAAGAAACAAGAAAGAGATAAGTACTGAAAACAGTTCCTTAATGTTTTTGCTCTCGTAAACTTAGCATGAAAAAGTTCTGTTCAAGAAGAAACATTCCTCCCAAATGAAAGATAGAAAGAAAGAAAGAAAGAAAGAAAGAAAGAAAGAAAGAAAGAAAGAAAGAAAGAAAGAAAGCAAGCAAGCAAGGAAGGAAGGGAGGGAGGAAGGGAGGAAGAGAGGGAGGAAGGGAGGAAGGAAAGGAGGAAGGAAGGGAGGAAGGGAGGAAAGAAAGAAAGAAAGAAAGAGAGAAAGAAAGAAAGAAAGAAAGAGAGAAAGAAAGAAAGAGAGAGAGAGAAAGAAAGAAAGAAAGAAAGAAAGAAAGAAAGAAAGAAAGAAAGAGAGAAAGAAAGAGAGAGAGAAAGAAAGAGAGAAAGAAAGAGAGAGAAAGAGAGAAAGAGAGAAAGAAAGAGAGAAAGAGAGAAAAAGAGAAAGAAAGAAAGAGAGAGAAAGAAAGAAAGAGAGAGAAAGAGAGAGAGAAAGAGAGAGAGAAAGAGAGAAAGAGAGAAAGACAGAAAGAAAGAAACAGAGAAAGAAAGAGAGAAAGAGAGAAAGAGAGAAAGAAAGAAAGAGAGAGAGAGAAAGAAAGAGAGAGAGAAAGAGAGAAAGAAAGAGAGAAAGAAAGAGAGAAGGAAAGAGAGAAGGAAAGAGAGAAAGAAGGAAAGAAGGAAGGAAGAGAGGGAGGAAGAGAGGAAGGAAAGGAGGAAGGAAGGGAGGAAGGGAGGAAAGAAAGAAAGAAAGCAAGGGAGGAAGGGAGGGAGGAAGGGAGGAAGGGAGGAAGGAAAGGAGGAAGGAAGGGAGGAAGGGAGGAAAGAAAGAAAGAAAGAGAGAAAGAAAGTAAGAAAGAAAGAGAGAAAGAAAGAAAGAAAGAAAGAAAGAAAGAAAGAGAGAAAGAGAGAAAGAGAGAGAGAGAAAGAAAGAAAGAGAGAGAAAGGAAGAGAGAGAGAAAGAAAGAGAGAGAAAGAGAGAAAGAAAGAAAGAGAGAGAAAGAAAGAGAGAGAGAAAGAAAGAGAGAGAAAGAGAGAAAGAAAGAGAGAAAGAAAGAGAGAAGGAAAGAGAGAAGGAAAGAGAGAAAGAAGGAAGGAAGGAGGGAAGGAGGGAGGGAGGGTGGGAGGGAGGGAGGAAGGTAGGGAGGAAGGGAGGAAGGAAGGGAGGAAGGAACGAAGGAACGAAGGAAGGAACGAAGGAAGGAACGAAAGAAAGAAAGAAAGAAAGAAAGAAAGAAAGAAAGAAAGAAAGAAAGAAAGGAGAAGGAAGGAAGGAAGGAAGGAAGGAAGGAAGGAAGGAAGGAAGGAAGGAAGGAAGGAAGGAAGGAAGGAAGGAAGGAAAGAAAGAAAGAAAGAAAGAAAGAAAGAAAGAAAGAAAGAAAGAAAGAAAGAAAGAAAGAAAGCAAGAAAGAAAGAAAGAAAGAAAGAAAGAAAGAAAGAACGAAAGAAAGAAAGAAAGAAAGAAAGAAAGAAAGAAAGAAAGAAAGAAAGAAAGAAAGAAAGAAAGAAAGAAAGAAAGAATATTTGCATAAAACGAACTGAAAATGAACATTTTTCATTGTTAAGGAACTCTTCGAGCTCTATGCCGGTGGTTTCCTTTGGGAGGGAAGGAGGGAGGTGTAAACACGTTACTACACTACAGTGAATAAGACTGGTAAATATGGCAACTTTACAAAACAGATAAGTCAATTACAAGATGTTGCCACCAAATGCTGCTTCATTGCATTGGTTTCGGCGATAGCTCACAAATGGGTTTGACAGACATTAAAAGTTAAGGAATATTATTTTGTGCACCATGTGCTCGGTTTTCCTCAACTACAAGTTTGCAAGACTTCATGGTTTCTCTAACTGGAAGCACCCAGAGCTATTTTGTATCATGATAACAGTTCAAGGTAGCAAAGCTGCAGCTAGTTTTAAAAACAGACTGGGGAACATATAATCACTGCAACACCCAGTGTCCTCCTGCACGATTAATCAGTGACTAGCAGCAACCGGACTATGAAATTACCGTCCTATGCATAAATGCCTTTACACCATGACAGAAACGGATATTTTGGAGTAGCGTCATGACCGCGAAGGATGGACTGATGATGAGGCACATCGCATTGTGCGTGTGTGTGTGTTTTTTTTATATGAATCCTGAAATTCTGGTTCTGCATTACTTAGAATGATTGACGGTGCGAGTATGGTGTCAACCTTGAGACAGGTGTCATTCTAGTAATATTTTAATAAGGCACAGCAATGTTACTCCTGACATCAAGGCATGGGAAGCCATTAGATATGATTTTAGATCACATCTGGTAGCGATTAGGGGAAATCTGACAGCACAATAGAACGCTACAGAAATCCTGCTTCCTGGTATGTTAGGTCACAGGCCACAGAGTTTTCCTACCATCTACGAGTAGCAGAACAACATTGATTCAAATACGGCATATGTCTCTATAAATTGTTTCATGGCACGCCCGTGGTCAACAAGATCTACAGATCTGTCCACAACAGAACATGTGGCACTAGGTCGCACGTCCACTTCGTCGCAGTGCCACCATCGAGGATATAGAGGACCAGTTACAAAACGCGTGGGCTTATTGCTTTAAGGAGAGTATGCTCCGGCTATATAACACCCTTACCAACCAAATACATGAACGTTTCCAGACTAAAGGAGGTGCAACATCATATAGATAATTATCAAAGTTGCCGAATGTATTACTCTCTTTTTTAATCTTTTAAATAGAATGAAATGGGCCTTCAATATGCGAAGTTTCATTTTATTTCCGCCGCTTCTTCTAGATGCATAACATTTTTGTTAGGTAGTGTACGTGTAAAAATTAGCAAAGTAATGCTGGCATTACAGGTGCAGTGCTTCAGTCCACTACAGGACATGGTGATCAAAACCTGATATATGCGGTAAACAACTTTCTGGAGAGATATAGGGTGAAGTTAAATTACTTAGAAGACAAACCAAGAAAGTCTCAAATTTGTTTTAAGTATTCATCCTGGTTTACAACAGAATATCAGAATTCTCTCTCTCTCTCTCTCTCTCTCTCTCTCTCTCTCTCTCTCTCTCTCTCTCTCTCTCTCTCTCTCTCTCTCTCTCTCTCTCTCTCTCTCTCTCTCTCTCTGTCTGCCTGCCTGCCTGCCTGTGTGTGTGTGTGTGTGTGTGTGTGTGTGTGTGTGTGTGTGTGTGTGTGTGTGTGTGTAGGAACATCTACTTCATTCAGCGCACACTCTGAATTTGGGTGCAACAAATAGTTGTAACCAAGAAACTTCATTTCACAAGAAATATTAGAACTTGTGAGGTTTAACTTGCCAAAGGTACCTACTGTAACTTGGTGGTGGGCAAACGCCAGCGTGAACAAAAGAACCCTGCTGGGAAACATAATGACCTTTCTGTAAATTACCATTAGCTGCGAATAAGTGCTTGTCAGTGGTTGATAGTATCAGTGTACACACGGAAATAGTTATAGTGGTTCCTAATGTTTGCTACATGTTGTTTTACTATCTTGTTCCAGCCAGCTCCAAAATACGTGTGGTAAAAGGTTTATTACGTTCCTTCAATACTTGCTTATTGATATTACCATTGTAATGATTTTTCAAGTTGGCTTAGGGACTGCACTCCATTGCATTCCGATGCAACGGAAATAAACGTTCAAAACACTTTTTATGGAGGAACCAACAACATCGGTTGCGGACATAATGAACAGAATAGATGGAGTCAACATGAAAAATTCAATGCCATGGCCGGGGATTTGAATCACGGATCTCCTAGTTTCCGTCCAGTCGCTCTTAACCTTTGAGCTACCATGGCCAACGTGCCGTCCTGACATTAAATTCTCCATTTGACTCATACGTTTCCCCGGTAGACCACTAGGGGCTCTCACGTCCGAGATACACCGTTTGTGGCGACTTACTATCCTAAGTACTTAAGTCCCAGGCTTCATCATTTAACTCTTATTATTTTAGTTAATTGATGGAAATTAATCATTTCTCCCCACTAGCCGTATATAGGCTAAGCTTTTTAATAAATAGAGTCAACATGAAAAATTCAATGCCATGGCCGGCACGTTGGCCATGGTAGAGCAAAGGTTAAGAGCGACTGGACGGAAACCAGGAGATCCGTGGTTCAAATCCTGGCCATGGCATTGAATTTTTCATGTTGACTCTATTTATTAAAAAGCTTAGCCTATATACGGCTAGTGGGGAGAAATGATTAATTTCCATCAATTAACTAAAATAATGAACAGAGTTGCTACAACTGGTGTATTCTCCGTACCATCCATATTTTAATTGGTGAGGTTAATAATAGCAATGCTTCAAGAAGAAACGTTCGGGCTTCCAGAAAGAAATAATATAACAGAATATCTAAAAAGAGTACGATCGATTGGTTTGCTGTAGCTATTGTTAAGAGAAAATAATCTTCCTATATTCTCTGCATGTAGGTATTCCTAGTTGGTTTGATATGTACAACATTTTATTACAGGAAACGTGCATTGAAGATAGCAACTGAACATTGTGAACTTTTCTAAAGGGGCTTCATTTTCGACACACATCAAATAAACACGATCAGAAAATTCTTTTGGAAAAATCTAAATGTAGAGGCAAAGAGATTTTATTCTTTAAGAAAAATGAACTCTGTAAGAGCTAGCAGATGATCTATTGTTTATTTTGACGAAACTTGGGTTAACATAAGCGCACAAAAAGGATTTGGATGTGTTAAACAATCTGTTGGTGACATTGATGTACCTCTGAATTTAAGTTCGGAAAGGAGCAAAGTTTATAACAGTGCATAGAGGTACTTCCAAATAGTCTGCTGTCTTTCTAGTCTAAGTCAACCAGTGAATGATTCCAAGGAGTAAATAAGTGAATGCCTTCGTTTTCAAGGAGTTTACGAGCACGCATCTTCCGAGTGTTTTCCGAAATTCTGTGATCGTAATGCGTCGTATAATTCCACTATACTTAATACATCTCCAACAGTATCTTTTGAGAAAAGAGAAGTTTTAATGTGGTTAACGGAACATAAGATCCTAAGGCAAATAAAGCGCTTTTGTATACAACCTTAATCAAACTTAAACAAAGAAAGAGAAATGTAAATAGAACGAAATGGATACAATGGCGACACTTCATGGTTAAACACAGCGGCGGCCGGTGAGGCATTGTATTGACGGTGCCATCAATAAATAAATTAATGAATGAACAAACACACAAATACATAAATAAGTAATAAATAAATAAAATAACGGTTGTTAAAAAATAAATATGTGTACCAATTTCGAACGATTTAGGTAATCTTATCAATAATCCATCCTATTTTATAATATTCTGTACGAAACAGCATGTACAGGGAAACGGAAATAGATATTTATTACATCCGTACTATTGTTACACACAGGTGTAACGACTACAGTAAAAGTTTAATAATTCAGTCTCATTGAGAATGTGATACGAAGCGTTCGTGTATGATTTCGCAACAGAGAGATAGTTGTCTTAAGTCCCGTGCTTTACTGCACTCTAGCGCTCCTATACAAAATGGTCCATCTGGGGCTCCCAACACAAATGATCAAACTCTGTCCGGTACCTAGGGGTCAATTTGGACAGAGGTCTAACTTTTCGCCAGCACATCAGAGACCTATCGGCGAAGGTGCAGGGAGCAATTGCTTCCCTGTACCCAATGCTGGGGTCGAGCTCGATGCCGGTTGGCCTGAAGTTGTACCACTTCCGAGCACTGGTAATTCCGGTGATGCTATATGCCAGCGAGATCTGGGGCATGACTACAGACAGCTGGCTGGCATGGCTCCAACGTGCAAAGAATAGAGGACTTAGGTCTATATATTCTGTGGGTCGTTACTTTCCTACCAGGTTGCTTCACGAAGCCTCGGATCTTCCTTACGTGGAGGATGAAATTAGGCGTCGGGCATCAAAATTATACGCAACTTTACCCACACATAGAAGAACCGTTGTTAGATAATTGGGAGATTATGACCCCACTAGACGCCGTTCTAGACTGCATCGGATACCCCGCATGGCTTGCGGGCACCCGAGATAACCCAGGAGCTAACCCTATTAGCAGCTAAAGCTGAGCTCCACATAATTCTCCTAAGCTGTTTGGCATCAAAATGTTTCCCAACAAATAACAAACTTCAAAATAAAAAGAGTGCAAAGTAATGCATCCTGTCCTTCAACCCGAAGGTACATAAATTTGTAACTCCAAACTTCAAATCCTACATCACATCCTACAAAATCCCAACTGTAACCGTATCTGCGGTAAAACCCTTAACGGGTGGGCACGCAGCAAAAGCTTCTGGCTTTATACAGCCAGCCAGCACCTCGGTCGGTCTGCACTCTAGCGGATAAAGTGTAAGTTATGCGCCAGAAATATCTCGGCACTACCTGCTCCCATAAGAAGCCGTGTATAAGCAGACGTCCTAGCCCTTAACACCGGCGCTTATGAGCGTAGACGGTGCCGTTCTGTAATCGGCGCCAAGGACAGAGCGCTTGTGTTTAACGCTCCTATTCACACGAGGGAGCAGATACTCAGAAACAATGTTTTGTGCAAGTCCTATACACTTCTCTCTCTTTTGTTTTCATACAGATGGTGCCACGGCACAGCGGTATTACCTCAGAAGCCGCCCCTGAGCAAATCACAAACCTTTGAGATGCTTGCCTAAGAGACAGGTTCTTCGTTAGCACCAACTGTACTGCCTCGTTAAGGGTATCCTCTATGTAATTACGGTAGGGACGTGCTCCTAGCTTACGCTTGTACGTCCTCATAATACTTTTTCACTTTCTTTCAGACTGAAAAAGGGAGAAAAAAATATAATTTGTAAACTACATCCCGTGGAGTTACTTCGTGACACTGTCCGCGTGTCACAGAGTAGCCCCTTGAGGTGTAGATATTTTGATGATATTCTCATAGCTCACGTAAATGTCATCAGGCTAAGATTATATTACTTCACAAACTAATCATTATTAAGTATCAAAAACAGATACTACCTGTATTGGGTGGTTCTGTCACGTCCTGCGCTTCAACAAAATATCCAGGATTTCAGTCTCAGCAAGTCAAGCAAGAGCGGCAACTGGTGGCTTCTGGCTCCAGCACCCAGATGGCAAGATATATCGGGCAAGATTATGGCGCAAATATTAGCGTTCCTGGCCTCAGGGTTGTGGCGCGAGGTTTAAAATGCAAAAATTTACGTATATCTCACAAAGTATCCCCATCTTACAGTACATACACATAACAGCAGAATCAACTTTATTTCTAATTCTCATTTCTTTTGTTTTATGTAATTACAGTCTAGCAGTGAATGTAAATTTATGTAGGTCTTGCATTTGTATTATCAAAGCAAGGAGCTTTAGCACTTTTGGTTTTTTAATTTAATTTTCTTATGAGGTTGGTATTACTGACAAAGCAATCAGTACTTCCCATATTTCCATTCTAGTTATTGTTATTTAAAATATGCAACCGTTAGTTCTGTTTATTAAAATAATTCAATTTTTATCTTTAATTGACATATTTCACACAAAGGTAATACCGCAGTTATTCTATATATTAACTGTAAAACGTGTAGAATTATAAATATATAATGAACAAAATACTGCACAAAGATAAGTGTTTCATGAGAATTACCAACTTTATATTTCAAACAGTGACAAAGAGAGAAGCACCAGAAATGTAGCCGCTACTTACAGTCCTACAGATACTGTGAGAGCACCTTCTTATATGAGGGACACTATTTATATTTGGAGTCTAGTAATCACAATAACTAATAGATGATGATGTGTAGTACAATCTTTATGAAGTCTTAATATGCGTAAGACTGTGACAGTACTTTACAGTACTTTACTCTCGAAGAGAGACCGTTCATATAGTAACAGAGGTGATAAGCTCATCTCTGATTGCAAATAATTGGAGTAGAATATTGCGCGTTTAATCCAGCTCATGAGCCGGATCGCGCTTCAAAAATTTTTGGTTGAGCCTTATTGATTTGTAAATTTGCTGGGGTCACTTTACTCTACTTATACTATAAGTAAGAGTATTCCAGAACATATCACGTTATTTCTATTGCATTTCATGTTCAACATTTTAGGGTTTTCAGTTACTAAAACTAATTTTAAGTTTCCGTAATATTAATTTTACAAGAAAGTAAACAAATTTATGTATATAGTTCCTTAATTACTCTATATTATTTGTTTTTCCAAACTGAAAATAAAGAAGACCTAGTACTGCCATCTGTTAGTCACATAGGTTGAAGCACGGCTGGAGTTGCCGTCAGAGGGTAGTCCAAGCTCACCTAGTGATATATGTATATGTTCTGTGGTGACATTACACTAAATACAATCTGCATAGAGCTACAAATAGCTCAGCCACAGATTAATATAAAACCACCAAGTTTTCAATGACATTGTCAAATGGGAGAGAGTCATTTAACATATACGTGGCGTCATTTACGAGGCGTGTCCATAAAATAAGGTCTCCAATTTTATTTTGTATAGAAAACATGTTTATTGTCAATGAACGTTACATTGATGGAAAGGTGGAACTTAAAGCTATTTTTCAACGTAATTATCATTGCGATCGATGCACTTTTGCATGCGCTGTGGCAGTTTTTGTATATTCTTGTCATAGCACTCTCCCACCAAGTTGCGCAGGTAGCGCTCAACCTCGTCGGCCTGTAAATGTGCTCTAACCAGGTGCGACTTCAACTCAGCAAACAGATGATAATCACTAGGTGCTAAGTCTGGTCTGTTCCATTCGAACTGGCCCAGGAGATCAGACGTTGCATGTGCAGTATGGGGACGAGCGTTGGGATGAAAAATCATTCCCTTCGTCAGCATTCCTCTCCTTCGATTTTGAATGGCACGTCGCAATTTTTTAAAGTCTCACAGTAGCTAGCGGCGTTTATTGTTCCGGTAGACATAAACTCATACAACAATACACCTTTTCTGTCCCAGAACACACTGGCCATCACTTTGCCGGCAGAAAATGTCTGTTTGAACTTCCGCTGCTTCGGCGAATTCGAATGCCGTCACTGATGAGAACGTTCTTTAGTTTCTGGTGTTGTGTAGTGCACCCAGGTTTCATCGCCAGTGACAACTGAATCCAACAATTCTTCACCCTGTTCTGCATAGGGCTCCAGGAATCGGTGGGCCGCTTCAACACGTTGCCGTTTATGGTCTTCGGTGAGATTTTGGGGACCCACCTCGCACACACTTTGCGATAATGCAAATGTTCGGTCAATTGTATTCTTACTGACTTCAGGGATAAGTTCGCACAGCTCACCAACTGTCACACGTCGATCTTTAAGCATTTCTTGCTCCACTTTTGCAATTGTTTCGGCTGAAACCGAAGGTCGACCAGAACGCTGTACGTCATGGACCTCTGTACGTCCGTCTTTCAACTCTCTGACCCACTTTCGCACGTTTTTGACGACCATACACTGTGGTCCATAGACTTCGCATAACTGACGATGAATTTTAGTGGGGATAGTGCCCTTGGCACTCAAAACAATGGATCACTGCACGCAACTCGCACTTGGCGGCGGAAGTGATAGGAAGCTTCATCGCAAACGGCTGCCCAGCCAAGACTAATGGTTGCAACGGGTTCGTTGTGGTGGGGATTTGAAGGGGTGAAACCAAGCTACACGCCAGTGTTGCCGGATCTCGCGTAATAGCGTTCCTCACGGCTCCAGCGCCTTGGAGACCTTATTTTACGGACACGCCTCGTAAAATCTGCACTCATTTAAGTTTCCTTGTTATTAGAATACTGGAATTAGTATTAGTATTTATCATTTGCCATCTTTTCTGCTTGTTTTATAAATTTACTGAATGTGACTTTATATTTCTTAACATAGTCACTGAATTGTGGAGTGACAGTCACTGTTTGCAGTATTTCATGTAATTTTCGTTTGTGCACGCAAGATGTTATAATTCCTTTAGTAATCCACAAATTTAATTTTCCTGAGAATTATTCTTTTATTCGTATAAGTGGGAAAGCTATATCAAAATAATGTCCATTTTTTTTTTTTTTGAAAAATGTATCATACACTTCATGCCACATTTCACTTTTTAGTAGATACAAGAAGTAATTTATATTTAAATCACTGAATTGTCTGGTAAATTTTTTTAAGGTTTAGATTTATACTGCTTGCCATATTCATTGATATTAATTGACAGTGGCGGCTCGTGGAATAACAAAGTGGATGTTCACAAGACCTACACTTAAAACGCACACTATCACTATCCACTCCTGCTACCACCACTACTACTACTGATTGCTAGCTCAAACGACCCACAACATGTTATACAATCTATTAGCCTAGAAAAAATGTATCTATTCCTATCACCTTGCTTATTGTGTCGCTTTACTGACAGTCTGTAAGCTGAGCATTAATATTCACACGACCAAACATGGCGAACTGAATACAGTATGCGCAATTTATCTTGAGTGTTCTTCTCCCAAGTCCTCACACGGTAGGTTTCGGCTAACTGCGTAAACACAGATGACAACTTAGAAACATGAATGCGCTATACTAGTACACTCTAACATCTAGTGAGTAATATGCTAAGCTTTTACGCGCGGTCTTTGTTCTCTGTGTGCATTCGTTTTGTGCAAGTTTGAGGTTAATTAATATAGCTATATCAGTTTGTAATTATGGCTGAGGGCACACCAAACTCATCATCATATGTACCTTCCGAGCAGCGAACTCCGACTCAGAGACATGCACGTACAGTCGTGCTTAGTGATGGCCGCAAAATAATAGCGAAGGTTGCAGAAAGTTGCGATATAGAAAAGGATAACAACCAGTTAATGTTCTCACTCAGCAAATCAATAGAACGAGCTGCTGGTTACACTGGAAAAAGCGTCAGCATTTTCAGGCGTATTAAATCGTTTTGTGCATCTTATCCAGTGGCGGCTGGTGGATTAAATTATTGGTGGTGCACAAATGAAAAATAAAATACAGACACTCTGCTCTCCTCTCCTTAGACCTGGCGAATCTATCGATAACTTTTGCGTTGAAGTCGCTGATCTTCATAACAAACTCCCTCTCAATTGAAAGCATTGCTAATGCTGACAATCTGTCCTGTGACATTGTGTTCCTAAGGAAAGTTTTTACTCTTTTTAAAGTTGGGAAACAGCGTTCTGCTTCAGCGGTAGACATTGGCACAGTTAACAACACTCGCAGGAGTTTGACACATTCGCTGAATGTAGCACATAAATTGTTTTCCTTGATGAGGTCCATCAAGCACAAAGCGCCGGCCATTCCACGAAATTCTTCTCGACTGTAAATTACTGTCAGTTCTGTACGAATTTTTGTTCCAATGATAAAAGGATAGAATCTTATTGTTTCTCTAAGGGAATCCTCTGGAAATGTCTTATCATAGTCGGAGAAAAATTTTCTTGATGAAATAAAGTCGAGGCTACCAGATGTCCGTGAAGCTAAATCTGTCCTTTGCTTCTCTAGGAATAATGTCAGAGAGTTCAAGAGCTTCTCTTCTTTTCACATCATGATCTTCTATTATTCTCCTCTTAATTGCAGTTTCTTCGTGTTCCTCAATATCCACGCTGTTTCTTACTTTTTGCACTTCCCTTTCAAATGAGTTTAGCTGGGCGAGGGCAAATATTGCATTGCAGTCTCGTTTCTGCAGCTGATTGTTCAAAATGTCCACATGGGGCATGATCTTATGTAAGAAAGACAGCCAGAATACAAAATTATGATCTTTCAAAGTGGCCATAAACCCAGAAGTCTGAACAAGTGTGGTGTTATTGTTTAACAGAGCTCTCTTCTGAATGACCTCCATGCATTTAATTAAATTCTCCCTGTGCTCGAAAATGGTATTGACGGTCCATGAATGAAAATTCCATCCTGTCGGAACAGAACCTGGCAATCGTTTCTGCACAACTTCATCAAGCACAGCTGTTCTTTGAGGAGAATTTGAAAAAAAAAATTGTGCATAATCCTTGTAAATTGGAAAAAAATATCCTCACACTGGTGTTTACTGAGGCTTCATTCAGCATTTTTAAATTAAGTTTATGTGCATGGCAGTGTATATAAGAGGCAAAAGGATACTTCTCTTTCACAGTTGCCTGAACACCGTGTTTCCTACCTCCCATGACGGATGCACCATCATATGTCTGTGCTATAAGTTTATTCGTGCACCCTGACAGTTGCAGATCAAGTTCAGATTTAATGACTGTGGCAAGAGAGTCTGCATCATGACCAGCAGGTCGAACAAAACTCCAAAATAGTTCTACGGGTTTGTCATTCACAAGATATCTGTAGATAATAACCATCTGATACACTGAGGAAACATCAGTGGTTTCATCTGCTATGATAGCAAGGAATTCTGCATCCTTAATCTCCTTCATTATTTCCTCTTGGAATATCTCTAACATACACTGAAGAATTTCGTTTTGTATAGTTTTTGAAGTTCCCTTAAAAACAGTTGCTTTTTCCATATGGCCCTTCAGGACACTATCCAGATCAGCGCTGAAATCTATTAGGCCTCGAAATATACCAGGGTTTTGTGATGTATCAGATTCATCATGACCTCTCAAAGCCAGCTCAAATGAGCCGCAAAACCGTATACAGTTTATTATGATATTTAGGACATATCTATTCTGCGTAACTATATCGATATGCAGTTGTATGTTCCTTCTGTATGCACTGTCCATTTGTGCAGCAATAATATTGCCATACATTGCTAAACTTAATGCATTTTTATATGAGACGAAGAGGACTCATGCTTTTTAACATGGTCTTGCATTTGTTGTATGTCTTTCATTCCTTGCTTCACCCAGAAATCATCTTCTCCAAAGAGCAGGCATGGAAAACAGTATAAAGAGTTATTAACTTCACATCCACATAACCAGTCGTGCTTCTTGTGCATGTCAGGGTTGAACTTCCTATTGAATGATCTAGCTTTTACTTAATCGTTTGAGTTATAGAAATGTTTGGCGTGGGCCTACCCATTTGTTACACTTCAGATTTTTCTTCAGCACTCCGTTGCGAAAAGGGCTTTTCCAGCAAAGATTGCACGGTATTCATTCTATCAGAATTTTAAAAACGTACAAAACAACACCTCACAATAAGCACTATAAATAAAATGTTAGAATACTCAGTTTAACCTTAAACAAAGTTTTTTCAAAGCTCAGCGAGCATGAAACCATACTATAGAACAAGCAGACACACAGAAGCTAAGCCTGAATGTCACGCTATAGCCGTTGCTAAGAGTAGGAAGAGCTAAATTTATAAACCTCCATTTAAGCAATGAATAAGAAGCCACTCCCATCTCTTCACCTTCACGCAACCCCTCAGAGAGCCCACATTTGGGCGAAATCTTAGGTTAACACCTCGCTGCAAACCTGTTGGCTCCTACAGCTAACCTCTGTTTATTTCGACTTCTGTGTTCATGGACAGCTACAGACGATAAGCGCAATTGAAACATGTTGTATATAAAACAATGCAAACAAGTACAGCTTTAATGTGCAAAATGCACCTGTTGTACATTTAAAATCAGTGGGTGTAGCGCAAACCTGCAACCTTATGGAGGAACCGCCCCTGGTTAAACATCTCGTACGTCCACAACCACATTACCTTTAGTTTAATACAATTGAAGTCATTTGGCCGCAAGTTAACAGCCGTGTTGCTAAATATTACATATGGCCTGTCTTGAGCACTTGGAAAGTGTGTCCGCTAACGAATGTTCCTTTCCGGTGAGTAATATATAAAAGCCGCAGGGATGTGCGCTCGTATACGATACAAGTTAGCTGAACACAGAGTATGAATGACGTCAGATGTACAGCACGACCATGAAATGAGCACACGTCGAAAACAAAGTAACGTAGTACTCTGCGAGCTAGTTAAACATTGCCTTTCAAGTATATGTAGACGCAAGGTCAATGCGTAGTATAACGCGACTGTTAGTTTCCTCTCGCAGAGAGGCGTTCATCATGCTCAAACTGCACCAATCTGCAGTGCAAGCAATAACAGTACAGTCCATGTAGAGTATAACTATGGAAAACCGCACACGCCTCCACCCTTAAGCAATATTTACTGTTTGCCAACGGAAAGAAAATCCCTGACAGGAATGTGCGTGCTACCGTTATCTGACAAGGACAGCAAATGTGTGTGACAGAGAACGCATGCTACACAAGGAGTATAACCATAAAAAATAACATGCGCCCTATACAGAAGGAATTCACTCAGACTACTAAAACCGAGAAGGTACTATTTGCACAAATAGAAGTCGTCAGATTTTTTTTTTTTTTTTTTTTTTTTTTTTTTTGGTAATTTACGTTCTCCAACGTTAAATCATATCGAACGATGAATGAAATGGGTGAAATGATGCTCAAATGAGCCCAGGGTCCATAGAGCTTAGAGTTACCCGACATTCGTCTTTCAGGATAAAGGAAAACCCCGGAAAAACCTTATCCAAGTAACTCACCCTGACTGAGATTCGAACTCACGACCTCTTGAACGTGAGGCAGACATGCTAACACCACGCTACCGAGGCGGGCAATATTTTTGAAGGTGTTGTAACTGGACTGACATTGTATCATAAACAACTACGAGGCAGGGTATAAGAATCGTATCTAATCAGCAGTTTCTTCCCTGTGCCTCATTCCCCTGGTACTTTCTTTGCTGGGACAAACTATACTTCTTTGCCTAAATGGTTGTGCTAAGCAAACATTTGCTTTAGTGATTCTAGTTTTTTGTTTTTAATTTACGTCCTCCAACATCAAGTCATATCGGATGATGAATGAAATAAAAGAAAATATATGAATGAAATAGGCGACATGTTGCTCGAATGAGCCCGGGGTCCATAGAACTTAGAGTTAACCGACATTCGTCTTTAAGAAGGGAAAACATCGTTAAAAACCCTATCCAGGTAACACCCTGGCCGAGATTCGAACTCGGGACCTCTTGAACGTGAGGCAGACACGCTACCCTCTACGCTGCCGAGGTGGGCACTTCTAGTAATTGTTGCAATCATAAAACCCATTGAGTGTCAAATCCCTCTCTATAACCCGAAGGTCTACTAGAGAAGAATCTTGAAGAAGCTCGAACAAATATGGCGAGGAAATTGTTAGGGCTCTATTGTCAAGCATAGGAAATAAAAGAGATGACCTCTTCAATACCTTCGTCGTTACCGAATCCTCTGCTGGCTTCCATAGTGGTGAACCTTGGGATCTCATGCAGTTACAAGGTCTGCTTTTTTGTCTGTAGTCTTAGAAAAATGTATAAGGCTGTCCCAGACATCTGCTGCACAATGAGACAAAACGTAGCAGTTTGATGTTCCACGCATTCTTATGTCAGATAAATAACAAGTGTGCGTACCAAGATTATTACGTACTTTGAATAGGAAAGATCTTAACAATAACTGAAGTTTTTGAATGGCTTTATTATGGTACATGGGATTGAAGAGATTGTAATGAATGTTGTGTGGTCTTATGAGGCTCAGTCCAAACTTAATGGAACAAAAGGTCGTCATAATTGCTTTTTTTTTACCAAAAATTCACACGTCCTTGCGGGCAGAGCTATCGATCTATGTAATGAATATATGATATAGGCTGTCACATAAGGGTTTAACAGGGCCATTTCTCTTTGAAAGTTCAGCTACTAGCGCCAGGTTTCTGGAAATGCTAAGAACAGCTAAGCATGCACTTTGTGGAAACATCGCTTTCTTCCAGTTACAATAGACCTACAGTAGCGCCAATGTGTGTCGAATTTCTCTGCGAGGATCTCTAGGGACATTGAATAGCATGAAGAGGTGCATTTGAGTTCACCAGGTTTAGCACGTGTGTCAGTTTATCTTTGAGGAACAGTAAGGGATGCCTGGTGTTTAAGGAAATCACCTATTACACTGGAGGACTTCAAGAGATTGCAGCAGCGTTGCAGAAATCCCGGAGATGCTTCGACCAATGCTGTTCAACCAACCTTCACGGTTTTCATCATATCTGATCGCTAAGACAAAATAAAAAATAAAAAAAAAATGACTATACGGGTGCAAAAATCTGTTATGAAACTTGCGATATATGACTAAGTTCATTACTAACAAACAATAAAACATGTTACAACGTTTCGTAGACCCTAAGTTTTTTGAACTGTGCGTATCGCAGCTAGCTTTTTCAGTTTTGATTAAATTATATTTGTTTCAACATTACTCTTGTTCTTGTATGATGCTTATGTGTATGTATAGTTCAATTAGACACATCCTTATCCCAAAAGGCAATGTCATGAGCTGCTTCTCTGGTCCGGTGGTCAGCGTTCCAACTTTTCAACAGAAAATACCCATGTTCATTCTCCAGCGGGGAATTTCTTATTTATTCGAAATCATTTGCCATTCTCGGCGGTGTCTAGCAGTACAATGCGAGAGTGAATGTGATTATGAGGAAACTCTATGAAAAATTAATAAAACCACGTTAAGAAAACCTGCATTTCAGAAATACCAACAGCTCTTTGTCAGGTCGAAGTACTTGGTAGTCAAAAAATTAAGTAGGTCTATGCAAATGAAGTAAATTAGAAAATATAGTGCAATCAGAACTATTGTAACTGAATAACAAGCCCATTAGCTCCAACGATGTATCTACTCTCGTGTTTGATGCGCACCTGGCTATTCAACATTGACGTTTTATTTCACGATGAGTCACTGCTACCATCTGCAACATAATATGTGACATTAATTAGAAAATCAAGTAAGAAGAGTTTATAACCAAAACCTTCTTTATTTAATATTTTTTTAAAAATTAAAAAGTCCAGAACTTGTAACCTTGTTCTTGAGGTGGAGGAGGTACCTACTTACTCGTAGGTAGTTGTACAACATAGCATTCATTAATGTTCATAATATTGCCATCTAAAGGCTCAATATCTCATAATTACTCCAACATTATCATACTCTCAATAGGGATATATACTGAAATGATAAGGACATAAAACAGGGCTATTTTCTTACACAGTTTTTACCCTTAATATTTCACTTTAAGAGTATTTAAAGGTATTGGAAAGTTACAAAATCCTTGTAGGTATAAGACGAAGCATTTTCCCCTGTTGATCGATCTGAATTGGTTAGGCGCGGTCTATTGATGCCAAGGTCGCGGATTTAATCCGGCCCAGAAGATGGTCCTTTAAGTGTGCCTAAAAGAGATAACTCCATTCAGTATATTTAATGGCACGTAAAAGATCTGTGGTAAGAAGTTTCAGCACATCGGCAGCGGTGATATAATCCTTGCAACTGACAGCATTATTACCAAATAAAGCAGTTCCAATTCTCCACTGATGACTTTTAATTTCTGCAATCTGTATGTTCTTTAGTCTATTTCATTGTTGGCTGTATATAACTCCTTTATATTTGGTTAGTGAAAATACTGTTTAAGGATACTTTTTTGTATTAACGTTTACTGTCCAAAGTACTTTGCCTCCAACAAATGGAGGACATTTCAAATAAAGCCAATGCCTAAATAAGCCCAAAACGAAACAGCTATAGAAAAGAG
>CM060949.1:103848260-103870760 GCA_030765055.1 Mantis religiosa
CTTATCTCTCTCCTTTTTCTCTGTTTCTTTCCTTCTTTGTGTTTTACACATCAGATCACGCACACCATTGACGCTTTCATTCATATTTCCAGACTCCAGAGAATATATGGCATAATCTTGGCTAGAGAAAGTTATCCACCCCCGATCCGAGACCTTTCACATAGGGGGTATAGGCGGTAGGATTGTTCTATGGATTCGGCTGCAAGACTAGCCTGTGCTATATTATGATTGATAATTTTTTTTTTTTTTTTTTTTTTTTTTTTTTTTTTTTTTTTTTTTTTTTTTGCTAGTTCCATTTATACCCCGCCTTTAACTACTATGGTCATATCGGCGGCCGTTCTCCTTTGGAACATACAGAAGGTGTTAACTCGTTATCTTTTTAGTTTTTAATCATTACATCACGCACACATTCACACTCTCATTCATACTTCCAGACTCTGGGGAAGATGGTGAATTATCTTGGTCGGAGAAAAATCCCCATCCCCACCGCCGGGAATCGAGCATGCAGGTGCTCTGCCGACTGAGCTTCGGGGCTAGCCGATTGATAATCTTATAATGATGCTAAAATGGCGTTAATTGGCGTTGTGATCTTGTAGATTCATATTTGGTGAAAGAAACAAGAAAGAGATAAGTACTGAAAACAGTTCCTTAATGTTTTTGCTCTCGTAAACTTAGCATGAAAAAGTTCTGTTCAAGAAGAAACATTCCTCCCAAATGAAAGATAGAAAGAAAGAAAGAAAGAAAGAAAGAAAGAAAGAAAGAAAGAAAGAAAGAAAGAAAGAAAGCAAGCAAGCAAGGAAGGAAGGGAGGGAGGAAGGGAGGAAGAGAGGGAGGAAGGGAGGAAGGAAAGGAGGAAGGAAGGGAGGAAGGGAGGAAAGAAAGAAAGAAAGAAAGAGAGAAAGAAAGAAAGAAAGAAAGAGAGAAAGAAAGAAAGAGAGAGAGAGAAAGAAAGAAAGAAAGAAAGAAAGAAAGAAAGAAAGAAAGAAAGAGAGAAAGAAAGAGAGAGAGAAAGAAAGAGAGAAAGAAAGAGAGAGAAAGAGAGAAAGAGAGAAAGAAAGAGAGAAAGAGAGAAAAAGAGAAAGAAAGAAAGAGAGAGAAAGAAAGAAAGAGAGAGAAAGAGAGAGAGAAAGAGAGAGAGAAAGAGAGAAAGAGAGAAAGACAGAAAGAAAGAAACAGAGAAAGAAAGAGAGAAAGAGAGAAAGAGAGAAAGAAAGAAAGAGAGAGAGAGAAAGAAAGAGAGAGAGAAAGAGAGAAAGAAAGAGAGAAAGAAAGAGAGAAGGAAAGAGAGAAGGAAAGAGAGAAAGAAGGAAAGAAGGAAGGAAGAGAGGGAGGAAGAGAGGAAGGAAAGGAGGAAGGAAGGGAGGAAGGGAGGAAAGAAAGAAAGAAAGCAAGGGAGGAAGGGAGGGAGGAAGGGAGGAAGGGAGGAAGGAAAGGAGGAAGGAAGGGAGGAAGGGAGGAAAGAAAGAAAGAAAGAGAGAAAGAAAGTAAGAAAGAAAGAGAGAAAGAAAGAAAGAAAGAAAGAAAGAAAGAAAGAGAGAAAGAGAGAAAGAGAGAGAGAGAAAGAAAGAAAGAGAGAGAAAGGAAGAGAGAGAGAAAGAAAGAGAGAGAAAGAGAGAAAGAAAGAAAGAGAGAGAAAGAAAGAGAGAGAGAAAGAAAGAGAGAGAAAGAGAGAAAGAAAGAGAGAAAGAAAGAGAGAAGGAAAGAGAGAAGGAAAGAGAGAAAGAAGGAAGGAAGGAGGGAAGGAGGGAGGGAGGGTGGGAGGGAGGGAGGAAGGTAGGGAGGAAGGGAGGAAGGAAGGGAGGAAGGAACGAAGGAACGAAGGAAGGAACGAAGGAAGGAACGAAAGAAAGAAAGAAAGAAAGAAAGAAAGAAAGAAAGAAAGAAAGAAAGAAAGGAAGAAGGAAGGAAGGAAGGAAGGAAGGAAGGAAGGAAGGAAGGAAGGAAGGAAGGAAGGAAGGAAGGAAAGAAAGAAGAAAGAAAGAAAGAAAGAAAGAAAGAAAGAAAGAAAGAAAGAAAGAAAGCAAGAAAGAAGAAGAAAGAAAGAAAGAAAGAAAGAAAGAACGAAAGAAAGAAAGAAAGAAAGAAAGAAGAAAGAAAGAAAGAAAGAAAGAAAGAAAGAAAGAAAGAAAGAAAGAAAGAAAGAATATTTGCATAAAACGAACTGAAAATGAACATTTTTCATTGTTAAGGAACTCTTCGAGCTCTATGCCGGTGGTTTCCTTTGGGAGGGAAGGAGGGAGGTGTAAACACGTTACTACACTACAGTGAATAAGACTGGTAAATATGGCAACTTTACAAAACAGATAAGTCAATTACAAGATGTTGCCACCAAATGCTGCTTCATTGCATTGGTTTCGGCGATAGCTCACAAATGGGTTTGACAGACATTAAAAGTTAAGGAATATTATTTTGTGCACCATGTGCTCGGTTTTCCTCAACTACAAGTTTGCAAGACTTCATGGTTTCTCTAACTGGAAGCACCCAGAGCTATTTTGTATCATGATAACAGTTCAAGGTAGCAAAGCTGCAGCTAGTTTTAAAAACAGACTGGGGAACATATAATCACTGCAACACCCAGTGTCCTCCTGCACGATTAATCAGTGACTAGCAGCAACCGGACTATGAAATTACCGTCCTATGCATAAATGCCTTTACACCATGACAGAAACGGATATTTTGGAGTAGCGTCATGACCGCGAAGGATGGACTGATGATGAGGCACATCGCATTGTGCGTGTGTGTGTGTTTTTTTTATATGAATCCTGAAATTCTGGTTCTGCATTACTTAGAATGATTGACGGTGCGAGTATGGTGTCAACCTTGAGACAGGTGTCATTCTAGTAATATTTTAATAAGGCACAGCAATGTTACTCCTGACATCAAGGCATGGGAAGCCATTAGATATGATTTTAGATCACATCTGGTAGCGATTAGGGGAAATCTGACAGCACAATAGAACGCTACAGAAATCCTGCTTCCTGGTATGTTAGGTCACAGGCCACAGAGTTTTCCTACCATCTACGAGTAGCAGAACAACATTGATTCAAATACGGCATATGTCTCTATAAATTGTTTCATGGCACGCCCGTGGTCAACAAGATCTACAGATCTGTCCACAACAGAACATGTGGCACTAGGTCGCACGTCCACTTCGTCGCAGTGCCACCATCGAGGATATAGAGGACCAGTTACAAAACGCGTGGGCTTATTGCTTTAAGGAGAGTATGCTCCGGCTATATAACACCCTTACCAACCAAATACATGAACGTTTCCAGACTAAAGGAGGTGCAACATCATATAGATAATTATCAAAGTTGCCGAATGTATTACTCTCTTTTTTAATCTTTTAAATAGAATGAAATGGGCCTTCAATATGCGAAGTTTCATTTTATTTCCGCCGCTTCTTCTAGATGCATAACATTTTTGTTAGGTAGTGTACGTGTAAAAATTAGCAAAGTAATGCTGGCATTACAGGTGCAGTGCTTCAGTCCACTACAGGACATGGTGATCAAAACCTGATATATGCGGTAAACAACTTTCTGGAGAGATATAGGGTGAAGTTAAATTACTTAGAAGACAAACCAAGAAAGTCTCAAATTTGTTTTAAGTATTCATCCTGGTTTACAACAGAATATCAGAATTCTCTCTCTCTCTCTCTCTCTCTCTCTCTCTCTCTCTCTCTCTCTCTCTCTCTCTCTCTCTCTCTCTCTCTCTCTCTCTCTCTCTCTCTCTCTCTCTCTCTCTGTCTGCCTGCCTGCCTGCCTGTGTGTGTGTGTGTGTGTGTGTGTGTGTGTGTGTGTGTGTGTGTGTGTGTGTGTGTGTAGGAACATCTACTTCATTCAGCGCACACTCTGAATTTGGGTGCAACAAATAGTTGTAACCAAGAAACTTCATTTCACAAGAAATATTAGAACTTGTGAGGTTTAACTTGCCAAAGGTACCTACTGTAACTTGGTGGTGGGCAAACGCCAGCGTGAACAAAAGAACCCTGCTGGGAAACATAATGACCTTTCTGTAAATTACCATTAGCTGCGAATAAGTGCTTGTCAGTGGTTGATAGTATCAGTGTACACACGGAAATAGTTATAGTGGTTCCTAATGTTTGCTACATGTTGTTTTACTATCTTGTTCCAGCCAGCTCCAAAATACGTGTGGTAAAAGGTTTATTACGTTCCTTCAATACTTGCTTATTGATATTACCATTGTAATGATTTTTCAAGTTGGCTTAGGGACTGCACTCCATTGCATTCCGATGCAACGGAAATAAACGTTCAAAACACTTTTTATGGAGGAACCAACAACATCGGTTGCGGACATAATGAACAGAATAGATGGAGTCAACATGAAAAATTCAATGCCATGGCCGGGGATTTGAATCACGGATCTCCTAGTTTCCGTCCAGTCGCTCTTAACCTTTGAGCTACCATGGCCAACGTGCCGTCCTGACATTAAATTCTCCATTTGACTCATACGTTTCCCCGGTAGACCACTAGGGGCTCTCACGTCCGAGATACACCGTTTGTGGCGACTTACTATCCTAAGTACTTAAGTCCCAGGCTTCATCATTTAACTCTTATTATTTTAGTTAATTGATGGAAATTAATCATTTCTCCCCACTAGCCGTATATAGGCTAAGCTTTTTAATAAATAGAGTCAACATGAAAAATTCAATGCCATGGCCGGCACGTTGGCCATGGTAGAGCAAAGGTTAAGAGCGACTGGACGGAAACCAGGAGATCCGTGGTTCAAATCCTGGCCATGGCATTGAATTTTTCATGTTGACTCTATTTATTAAAAAGCTTAGCCTATATACGGCTAGTGGGGAGAAATGATTAATTTCCATCAATTAACTAAAATAATGAACAGAGTTGCTACAACTGGTGTATTCTCCGTACCATCCATATTTTAATTGGTGAGGTTAATAATAGCAATGCTTCAAGAAGAAACGTTCGGGCTTCCAGAAAGAAATAATATAACAGAATATCTAAAAAGAGTACGATCGATTGGTTTGCTGTAGCTATTGTTAAGAGAAAATAATCTTCCTATATTCTCTGCATGTAGGTATTCCTAGTTGGTTTGATATGTACAACATTTTATTACAGGAAACGTGCATTGAAGATAGCAACTGAACATTGTGAACTTTTCTAAAGGGGCTTCATTTTCGACACACATCAAATAAACACGATCAGAAAATTCTTTTGGAAAAATCTAAATGTAGAGGCAAAGAGATTTTATTCTTTAAGAAAAATGAACTCTGTAAGAGCTAGCAGATGATCTATTGTTTATTTTGACGAAACTTGGGTTAACATAAGCGCACAAAAAGGATTTGGATGTGTTAAACAATCTGTTGGTGACATTGATGTACCTCTGAATTTAAGTTCGGAAAGGAGCAAAGTTTATAACAGTGCATAGAGGTACTTCCAAATAGTCTGCTGTCTTTCTAGTCTAAGTCAACCAGTGAATGATTCCAAGGAGTAAATAAGTGAATGCCTTCGTTTTCAAGGAGTTTACGAGCACGCATCTTCCGAGTGTTTTCCGAAATTCTGTGATCGTAATGCGTCGTATAATTCCACTATACTTAATACATCTCCAACAGTATCTTTTGAGAAAAGAGAAGTTTTAATGTGGTTAACGGAACATAAGATCCTAAGGCAAATAAAGCGCTTTTGTATACAACCTTAATCAAACTTAAACAAAGAAAGAGAAATGTAAATAGAACGAAATGGATACAATGGCGACACTTCATGGTTAAACACAGCGGCGGCCGGTGAGGCATTGTATTGACGGTGCCATCAATAAATAAATTAATGAATGAACAAACACACAAATACATAAATAAGTAATAAATAAATAAAATAACGGTTGTTAAAAAATAAATATGTGTACCAATTTCGAACGATTTAGGTAATCTTATCAATAATCCATCCTATTTTATAATATTCTGTACGAAACAGCATGTACAGGGAAACGGAAATAGATATTTATTACATCCGTACTATTGTTACACACAGGTGTAACGACTACAGTAAAAGTTTAATAATTCAGTCTCATTGAGAATGTGATACGAAGCGTTCGTGTATGATTTCGCAACAGAGAGATAGTTGTCTTAAGTCCCGTGCTTTACTGCACTCTAGCGCTCCTATACAAAATGGTCCATCTGGGGCTCCCAACACAAATGATCAAACTCTGTCCGGTACCTAGGGGTCAATTTGGACAGAGGTCTAACTTTTCGCCAGCACATCAGAGACCTATCGGCGAAGGTGCAGGGAGCAATTGCTTCCCTGTACCCAATGCTGGGGTCGAGCTCGATGCCGGTTGGCCTGAAGTTGTACCACTTCCGAGCACTGGTAATTCCGGTGATGCTATATGCCAGCGAGATCTGGGGCATGACTACAGACAGCTGGCTGGCATGGCTCCAACGTGCAAAGAATAGAGGACTTAGGTCTATATATTCTGTGGGTCGTTACTTTCCTACCAGGTTGCTTCACGAAGCCTCGGATCTTCCTTACGTGGAGGATGAAATTAGGCGTCGGGCATCAAAATTATACGCAACTTTACCCACACATAGAAGAACCGTTGTTAGATAATTGGGAGATTATGACCCCACTAGACGCCGTTCTAGACTGCATCGGATACCCCGCATGGCTTGCGGGCACCCGAGATAACCCAGGAGCTAACCCTATTAGCAGCTAAAGCTGAGCTCCACATAATTCTCCTAAGCTGTTTGGCATCAAAATGTTTCCCAACAAATAACAAACTTCAAAATAAAAAGAGTGCAAAGTAATGCATCCTGTCCTTCAACCCGAAGGTACATAAATTTGTAACTCCAAACTTCAAATCCTACATCACATCCTACAAAATCCCAACTGTAACCGTATCTGCGGTAAAACCCTTAACGGGTGGGCACGCAGCAAAAGCTTCTGGCTTTATACAGCCAGCCAGCACCTCGGTCGGTCTGCACTCTAGCGGATAAAGTGTAAGTTATGCGCCAGAAATATCTCGGCACTACCTGCTCCCATAAGAAGCCGTGTATAAGCAGACGTCCTAGCCCTTAACACCGGCGCTTATGAGCGTAGACGGTGCCGTTCTGTAATCGGCGCCAAGGACAGAGCGCTTGTGTTTAACGCTCCTATTCACACGAGGGAGCAGATACTCAGAAACAATGTTTTGTGCAAGTCCTATACACTTCTCTCTCTTTTGTTTTCATACAGATGGTGCCACGGCACAGCGGTATTACCTCAGAAGCCGCCCCTGAGCAAATCACAAACCTTTGAGATGCTTGCCTAAGAGACAGGTTCTTCGTTAGCACCAACTGTACTGCCTCGTTAAGGGTATCCTCTATGTAATTACGGTAGGGACGTGCTCCTAGCTTACGCTTGTACGTCCTCATAATACTTTTTCACTTTCTTTCAGACTGAAAAAGGGAGAAAAAAATATAATTTGTAAACTACATCCCGTGGAGTTACTTCGTGACACTGTCCGCGTGTCACAGAGTAGCCCCTTGAGGTGTAGATATTTTGATGATATTCTCATAGCTCACGTAAATGTCATCAGGCTAAGATTATATTACTTCACAAACTAATCATTATTAAGTATCAAAAACAGATACTACCTGTATTGGGTGGTTCTGTCACGTCCTGCGCTTCAACAAAATATCCAGGATTTCAGTCTCAGCAAGTCAAGCAAGAGCGGCAACTGGTGGCTTCTGGCTCCAGCACCCAGATGGCAAGATATATCGGGCAAGATTATGGCGCAAATATTAGCGTTCCTGGCCTCAGGGTTGTGGCGCGAGGTTTAAAATGCAAAAATTTACGTATATCTCACAAAGTATCCCCATCTTACAGTACATACACATAACAGCAGAATCAACTTTATTTCTAATTCTCATTTCTTTTGTTTTATGTAATTACAGTCTAGCAGTGAATGTAAATTTATGTAGGTCTTGCATTTGTATTATCAAAGCAAGGAGCTTTAGCACTTTTGGTTTTTTAATTTAATTTTCTTATGAGGTTGGTATTACTGACAAAGCAATCAGTACTTCCCATATTTCCATTCTAGTTATTGTTATTTAAAATATGCAACCGTTAGTTCTGTTTATTAAAATAATTCAATTTTTATCTTTAATTGACATATTTCACACAAAGGTAATACCGCAGTTATTCTATATATTAACTGTAAAACGTGTAGAATTATAAATATATAATGAACAAAATACTGCACAAAGATAAGTGTTTCATGAGAATTACCAACTTTATATTTCAAACAGTGACAAAGAGAGAAGCACCAGAAATGTAGCCGCTACTTACAGTCCTACAGATACTGTGAGAGCACCTTCTTATATGAGGGACACTATTTATATTTGGAGTCTAGTAATCACAATAACTAATAGATGATGATGTGTAGTACAATCTTTATGAAGTCTTAATATGCGTAAGACTGTGACAGTACTTTACAGTACTTTACTCTCGAAGAGAGACCGTTCATATAGTAACAGAGGTGATAAGCTCATCTCTGATTGCAAATAATTGGAGTAGAATATTGCGCGTTTAATCCAGCTCATGAGCCGGATCGCGCTTCAAAAATTTTTGGTTGAGCCTTATTGATTTGTAAATTTGCTGGGGTCACTTTACTCTACTTATACTATAAGTAAGAGTATTCCAGAACATATCACGTTATTTCTATTGCATTTCATGTTCAACATTTTAGGGTTTTCAGTTACTAAAACTAATTTTAAGTTTCCGTAATATTAATTTTACAAGAAAGTAAACAAATTTATGTATATAGTTCCTTAATTACTCTATATTATTTGTTTTTCCAAACTGAAAATAAAGAAGACCTAGTACTGCCATCTGTTAGTCACATAGGTTGAAGCACGGCTGGAGTTGCCGTCAGAGGGTAGTCCAAGCTCACCTAGTGATATATGTATATGTTCTGTGGTGACATTACACTAAATACAATCTGCATAGAGCTACAAATAGCTCAGCCACAGATTAATATAAAACCACCAAGTTTTCAATGACATTGTCAAATGGGAGAGAGTCATTTAACATATACGTGGCGTCATTTACGAGGCGTGTCCATAAAATAAGGTCTCCAATTTTATTTTGTATAGAAAACATGTTTATTGTCAATGAACGTTACATTGATGGAAAGGTGGAACTTAAAGCTATTTTTCAACGTAATTATCATTGCGATCGATGCACTTTTGCATGCGCTGTGGCAGTTTTTGTATATTCTTGTCATAGCACTCTCCCACCAAGTTGCGCAGGTAGCGCTCAACCTCGTCGGCCTGTAAATGTGCTCTAACCAGGTGCGACTTCAACTCAGCAAACAGATGATAATCACTAGGTGCTAAGTCTGGTCTGTTCCATTCGAACTGGCCCAGGAGATCAGACGTTGCATGTGCAGTATGGGGACGAGCGTTGGGATGAAAAATCATTCCCTTCGTCAGCATTCCTCTCCTTCGATTTTGAATGGCACGTCGCAATTTTTTAAAGTCTCACAGTAGCTAGCGGCGTTTATTGTTCCGGTAGACATAAACTCATACAACAATACACCTTTTCTGTCCCAGAACACACTGGCCATCACTTTGCCGGCAGAAAATGTCTGTTTGAACTTCCGCTGCTTCGGCGAATTCGAATGCCGTCACTGATGAGAACGTTCTTTAGTTTCTGGTGTTGTGTAGTGCACCCAGGTTTCATCGCCAGTGACAACTGAATCCAACAATTCTTCACCCTGTTCTGCATAGGGCTCCAGGAATCGGTGGGCCGCTTCAACACGTTGCCGTTTATGGTCTTCGGTGAGATTTTGGGGACCCACCTCGCACACACTTTGCGATAATGCAAATGTTCGGTCAATTGTATTCTTACTGACTTCAGGGATAAGTTCGCACAGCTCACCAACTGTCACACGTCGATCTTTAAGCATTTCTTGCTCCACTTTTGCAATTGTTTCGGCTGAAACCGAAGGTCGACCAGAACGCTGTACGTCATGGACCTCTGTACGTCCGTCTTTCAACTCTCTGACCCACTTTCGCACGTTTTTGACGACCATACACTGTGGTCCATAGACTTCGCATAACTGACGATGAATTTTAGTGGGGATAGTGCCCTTGGCACTCAAAACAATGGATCACTGCACGCAACTCGCACTTGGCGGCGGAAGTGATAGGAAGCTTCATCGCAAACGGCTGCCCAGCCAAGACTAATGGTTGCAACGGGTTCGTTGTGGTGGGGATTTGAAGGGGTGAAACCAAGCTACACGCCAGTGTTGCCGGATCTCGCGTAATAGCGTTCCTCACGGCTCCAGCGCCTTGGAGACCTTATTTTACGGACACGCCTCGTAAAATCTGCACTCATTTAAGTTTCCTTGTTATTAGAATACTGGAATTAGTATTAGTATTTATCATTTGCCATCTTTTCTGCTTGTTTTATAAATTTACTGAATGTGACTTTATATTTCTTAACATAGTCACTGAATTGTGGAGTGACAGTCACTGTTTGCAGTATTTCATGTAATTTTCGTTTGTGCACGCAAGATGTTATAATTCCTTTAGTAATCCACAAATTTAATTTTCCTGAGAATTATTCTTTTATTCGTATAAGTGGGAAAGCTATATCAAAATAATGTCCATTTTTTTTTTTTTTGAAAAATGTATCATACACTTCATGCCACATTTCACTTTTTAGTAGATACAAGAAGTAATTTATATTTAAATCACTGAATTGTCTGGTAAATTTTTTTAAGGTTTAGATTTATACTGCTTGCCATATTCATTGATATTAATTGACAGTGGCGGCTCGTGGAATAACAAAGTGGATGTTCACAAGACCTACACTTAAAACGCACACTATCACTATCCACTCCTGCTACCACCACTACTACTACTGATTGCTAGCTCAAACGACCCACAACATGTTATACAATCTATTAGCCTAGAAAAAATGTATCTATTCCTATCACCTTGCTTATTGTGTCGCTTTACTGACAGTCTGTAAGCTGAGCATTAATATTCACACGACCAAACATGGCGAACTGAATACAGTATGCGCAATTTATCTTGAGTGTTCTTCTCCCAAGTCCTCACACGGTAGGTTTCGGCTAACTGCGTAAACACAGATGACAACTTAGAAACATGAATGCGCTATACTAGTACACTCTAACATCTAGTGAGTAATATGCTAAGCTTTTACGCGCGGTCTTTGTTCTCTGTGTGCATTCGTTTTGTGCAAGTTTGAGGTTAATTAATATAGCTATATCAGTTTGTAATTATGGCTGAGGGCACACCAAACTCATCATCATATGTACCTTCCGAGCAGCGAACTCCGACTCAGAGACATGCACGTACAGTCGTGCTTAGTGATGGCCGCAAAATAATAGCGAAGGTTGCAGAAAGTTGCGATATAGAAAAGGATAACAACCAGTTAATGTTCTCACTCAGCAAATCAATAGAACGAGCTGCTGGTTACACTGGAAAAAGCGTCAGCATTTTCAGGCGTATTAAATCGTTTTGTGCATCTTATCCAGTGGCGGCTGGTGGATTAAATTATTGGTGGTGCACAAATGAAAAATAAAATACAGACACTCTGCTCTCCTCTCCTTAGACCTGGCGAATCTATCGATAACTTTTGCGTTGAAGTCGCTGATCTTCATAACAAACTCCCTCTCAATTGAAAGCATTGCTAATGCTGACAATCTGTCCTGTGACATTGTGTTCCTAAGGAAAGTTTTTACTCTTTTTAAAGTTGGGAAACAGCGTTCTGCTTCAGCGGTAGACATTGGCACAGTTAACAACACTCGCAGGAGTTTGACACATTCGCTGAATGTAGCACATAAATTGTTTTCCTTGATGAGGTCCATCAAGCACAAAGCGCCGGCCATTCCACGAAATTCTTCTCGACTGTAAATTACTGTCAGTTCTGTACGAATTTTTGTTCCAATGATAAAAGGATAGAATCTTATTGTTTCTCTAAGGGAATCCTCTGGAAATGTCTTATCATAGTCGGAGAAAAATTTTCTTGATGAAATAAAGTCGAGGCTACCAGATGTCCGTGAAGCTAAATCTGTCCTTTGCTTCTCTAGGAATAATGTCAGAGAGTTCAAGAGCTTCTCTTCTTTTCACATCATGATCTTCTATTATTCTCCTCTTAATTGCAGTTTCTTCGTGTTCCTCAATATCCACGCTGTTTCTTACTTTTTGCACTTCCCTTTCAAATGAGTTTAGCTGGGCGAGGGCAAATATTGCATTGCAGTCTCGTTTCTGCAGCTGATTGTTCAAAATGTCCACATGGGGCATGATCTTATGTAAGAAAGACAGCCAGAATACAAAATTATGATCTTTCAAAGTGGCCATAAACCCAGAAGTCTGAACAAGTGTGGTGTTATTGTTTAACAGAGCTCTCTTCTGAATGACCTCCATGCATTTAATTAAATTCTCCCTGTGCTCGAAAATGGTATTGACGGTCCATGAATGAAAATTCCATCCTGTCGGAACAGAACCTGGCAATCGTTTCTGCACAACTTCATCAAGCACAGCTGTTCTTTGAGGAGAATTTGAAAAAAAAAATTGTGCATAATCCTTGTAAATTGGAAAAAAATATCCTCACACTGGTGTTTACTGAGGCTTCATTCAGCATTTTTAAATTAAGTTTATGTGCATGGCAGTGTATATAAGAGGCAAAAGGATACTTCTCTTTCACAGTTGCCTGAACACCGTGTTTCCTACCTCCCATGACGGATGCACCATCATATGTCTGTGCTATAAGTTTATTCGTGCACCCTGACAGTTGCAGATCAAGTTCAGATTTAATGACTGTGGCAAGAGAGTCTGCATCATGACCAGCAGGTCGAACAAAACTCCAAAATAGTTCTACGGGTTTGTCATTCACAAGATATCTGTAGATAATAACCATCTGATACACTGAGGAAACATCAGTGGTTTCATCTGCTATGATAGCAAGGAATTCTGCATCCTTAATCTCCTTCATTATTTCCTCTTGGAATATCTCTAACATACACTGAAGAATTTCGTTTTGTATAGTTTTTGAAGTTCCCTTAAAAACAGTTGCTTTTTCCATATGGCCCTTCAGGACACTATCCAGATCAGCGCTGAAATCTATTAGGCCTCGAAATATACCAGGGTTTTGTGATGTATCAGATTCATCATGACCTCTCAAAGCCAGCTCAAATGAGCCGCAAAACCGTATACAGTTTATTATGATATTTAGGACATATCTATTCTGCGTAACTATATCGATATGCAGTTGTATGTTCCTTCTGTATGCACTGTCCATTTGTGCAGCAATAATATTGCCATACATTGCTAAACTTAATGCATTTTTATATGAGACGAAGAGGACTCATGCTTTTTAACATGGTCTTGCATTTGTTGTATGTCTTTCATTCCTTGCTTCACCCAGAAATCATCTTCTCCAAAGAGCAGGCATGGAAAACAGTATAAAGAGTTATTAACTTCACATCCACATAACCAGTCGTGCTTCTTGTGCATGTCAGGGTTGAACTTCCTATTGAATGATCTAGCTTTTACTTAATCGTTTGAGTTATAGAAATGTTTGGCGTGGGCCTACCCATTTGTTACACTTCAGATTTTTCTTCAGCACTCCGTTGCGAAAAGGGCTTTTCCAGCAAAGATTGCACGGTATTCATTCTATCAGAATTTTAAAAACGTACAAAACAACACCTCACAATAAGCACTATAAATAAAATGTTAGAATACTCAGTTTAACCTTAAACAAAGTTTTTTCAAAGCTCAGCGAGCATGAAACCATACTATAGAACAAGCAGACACACAGAAGCTAAGCCTGAATGTCACGCTATAGCCGTTGCTAAGAGTAGGAAGAGCTAAATTTATAAACCTCCATTTAAGCAATGAATAAGAAGCCACTCCCATCTCTTCACCTTCACGCAACCCCTCAGAGAGCCCACATTTGGGCGAAATCTTAGGTTAACACCTCGCTGCAAACCTGTTGGCTCCTACAGCTAACCTCTGTTTATTTCGACTTCTGTGTTCATGGACAGCTACAGACGATAAGCGCAATTGAAACATGTTGTATATAAAACAATGCAAACAAGTACAGCTTTAATGTGCAAAATGCACCTGTTGTACATTTAAAATCAGTGGGTGTAGCGCAAACCTGCAACCTTATGGAGGAACCGCCCCTGGTTAAACATCTCGTACGTCCACAACCACATTACCTTTAGTTTAATACAATTGAAGTCATTTGGCCGCAAGTTAACAGCCGTGTTGCTAAATATTACATATGGCCTGTCTTGAGCACTTGGAAAGTGTGTCCGCTAACGAATGTTCCTTTCCGGTGAGTAATATATAAAAGCCGCAGGGATGTGCGCTCGTATACGATACAAGTTAGCTGAACACAGAGTATGAATGACGTCAGATGTACAGCACGACCATGAAATGAGCACACGTCGAAAACAAAGTAACGTAGTACTCTGCGAGCTAGTTAAACATTGCCTTTCAAGTATATGTAGACGCAAGGTCAATGCGTAGTATAACGCGACTGTTAGTTTCCTCTCGCAGAGAGGCGTTCATCATGCTCAAACTGCACCAATCTGCAGTGCAAGCAATAACAGTACAGTCCATGTAGAGTATAACTATGGAAAACCGCACACGCCTCCACCCTTAAGCAATATTTACTGTTTGCCAACGGAAAGAAAATCCCTGACAGGAATGTGCGTGCTACCGTTATCTGACAAGGACAGCAAATGTGTGTGACAGAGAACGCATGCTACACAAGGAGTATAACCATAAAAAATAACATGCGCCCTATACAGAAGGAATTCACTCAGACTACTAAAACCGAGAAGGTACTATTTGCACAAATAGAAGTCGTCAGATTTTTTTTTTTTTTTTTTTTTTTTTTTTTTTGGTAATTTACGTTCTCCAACGTTAAATCATATCGAACGATGAATGAAATGGGTGAAATGATGCTCAAATGAGCCCAGGGTCCATAGAGCTTAGAGTTACCCGACATTCGTCTTTCAGGATAAAGGAAAACCCCGGAAAAACCTTATCCAAGTAACTCACCCTGACTGAGATTCGAACTCACGACCTCTTGAACGTGAGGCAGACATGCTAACACCACGCTACCGAGGCGGGCAATATTTTTGAAGGTGTTGTAACTGGACTGACATTGTATCATAAACAACTACGAGGCAGGGTATAAGAATCGTATCTAATCAGCAGTTTCTTCCCTGTGCCTCATTCCCCTGGTACTTTCTTTGCTGGGACAAACTATACTTCTTTGCCTAAATGGTTGTGCTAAGCAAACATTTGCTTTAGTGATTCTAGTTTTTTGTTTTTAATTTACGTCCTCCAACATCAAGTCATATCGGATGATGAATGAAATAAAAGAAAATATATGAATGAAATAGGCGACATGTTGCTCGAATGAGCCCGGGGTCCATAGAACTTAGAGTTAACCGACATTCGTCTTTAAGAAGGGAAAACATCGTTAAAAACCCTATCCAGGTAACACCCTGGCCGAGATTCGAACTCGGGACCTCTTGAACGTGAGGCAGACACGCTACCCTCTACGCTGCCGAGGTGGGCACTTCTAGTAATTGTTGCAATCATAAAACCCATTGAGTGTCAAATCCCTCTCTATAACCCGAAGGTCTACTAGAGAAGAATCTTGAAGAAGCTCGAACAAATATGGCGAGGAAATTGTTAGGGCTCTATTGTCAAGCATAGGAAATAAAAGAGATGACCTCTTCAATACCTTCGTCGTTACCGAATCCTCTGCTGGCTTCCATAGTGGTGAACCTTGGGATCTCATGCAGTTACAAGGTCTGCTTTTTTGTCTGTAGTCTTAGAAAAATGTATAAGGCTGTCCCAGACATCTGCTGCACAATGAGACAAAACGTAGCAGTTTGATGTTCCACGCATTCTTATGTCAGATAAATAACAAGTGTGCGTACCAAGATTATTACGTACTTTGAATAGGAAAGATCTTAACAATAACTGAAGTTTTTGAATGGCTTTATTATGGTACATGGGATTGAAGAGATTGTAATGAATGTTGTGTGGTCTTATGAGGCTCAGTCCAAACTTAATGGAACAAAAGGTCGTCATAATTGCTTTTTTTTTACCAAAAATTCACACGTCCTTGCGGGCAGAGCTATCGATCTATGTAATGAATATATGATATAGGCTGTCACATAAGGGTTTAACAGGGCCATTTCTCTTTGAAAGTTCAGCTACTAGCGCCAGGTTTCTGGAAATGCTAAGAACAGCTAAGCATGCACTTTGTGGAAACATCGCTTTCTTCCAGTTACAATAGACCTACAGTAGCGCCAATGTGTGTCGAATTTCTCTGCGAGGATCTCTAGGGACATTGAATAGCATGAAGAGGTGCATTTGAGTTCACCAGGTTTAGCACGTGTGTCAGTTTATCTTTGAGGAACAGTAAGGGATGCCTGGTGTTTAAGGAAATCACCTATTACACTGGAGGACTTCAAGAGATTGCAGCAGCGTTGCAGAAATCCCGGAGATGCTTCGACCAATGCTGTTCAACCAACCTTCACGGTTTTCATCATATCTGATCGCTAAGACAAAATAAAAAATAAAAAAAAAATGACTATACGGGTGCAAAAATCTGTTATGAAACTTGCGATATATGACTAAGTTCATTACTAACAAACAATAAAACATGTTACAACGTTTCGTAGACCCTAAGTTTTTTGAACTGTGCGTATCGCAGCTAGCTTTTTCAGTTTTGATTAAATTATATTTGTTTCAACATTACTCTTGTTCTTGTATGATGCTTATGTGTATGTATAGTTCAATTAGACACATCCTTATCCCAAAAGGCAATGTCATGAGCTGCTTCTCTGGTCCGGTGGTCAGCGTTCCAACTTTTCAACAGAAAATACCCATGTTCATTCTCCAGCGGGGAATTTCTTATTTATTCGAAATCATTTGCCATTCTCGGCGGTGTCTAGCAGTACAATGCGAGAGTGAATGTGATTATGAGGAAACTCTATGAAAAATTAATAAAACCACGTTAAGAAAACCTGCATTTCAGAAATACCAACAGCTCTTTGTCAGGTCGAAGTACTTGGTAGTCAAAAAATTAAGTAGGTCTATGCAAATGAAGTAAATTAGAAAATATAGTGCAATCAGAACTATTGTAACTGAATAACAAGCCCATTAGCTCCAACGATGTATCTACTCTCGTGTTTGATGCGCACCTGGCTATTCAACATTGACGTTTTATTTCACGATGAGTCACTGCTACCATCTGCAACATAATATGTGACATTAATTAGAAAATCAAGTAAGAAGAGTTTATAACCAAAACCTTCTTTATTTAATATTTTTTTAAAAATTAAAAAGTCCAGAACTTGTAACCTTGTTCTTGAGGTGGAGGAGGTACCTACTTACTCGTAGGTAGTTGTACAACATAGCATTCATTAATGTTCATAATATTGCCATCTAAAGGCTCAATATCTCATAATTACTCCAACATTATCATACTCTCAATAGGGATATATACTGAAATGATAAGGACATAAAACAGGGCTATTTTCTTACACAGTTTTTACCCTTAATATTTCACTTTAAGAGTATTTAAAGGTATTGGAAAGTTACAAAATCCTTGTAGGTATAAGACGAAGCATTTTCCCCTGTTGATCGATCTGAATTGGTTAGGCGCGGTCTATTGATGCCAAGGTCGCGGATTTAATCCGGCCCAGAAGATGGTCCTTTAAGTGTGCCTAAAAGAGATAACTCCATTCAGTATATTTAATGGCACGTAAAAGATCTGTGGTAAGAAGTTTCAGCACATCGGCAGCGGTGATATAATCCTTGCAACTGACAGCATTATTACCAAATAAAGCAGTTCCAATTCTCCACTGATGACTTTTAATTTCTGCAATCTGTATGTTCTTTAGTCTATTTCATTGTTGGCTGTATATAACTCCTTTATATTTGGTTAGTGAAAATACTGTTTAAGGATACTTTTTTGTATTAACGTTTACTGTCCAAAGTACTTTGCCTCCAACAAATGGAGGACATTTCAAATAAAGCCAATGCCTAAATAAGCCCAAAACGAAACAGCTATAGAAAAGAGAGTGACTGCCGATTAAAAACGTATATAAAAAGGAGTATATTGTATAGTCAAGTCAGAAAGAATACATTAAAGGAATACTTCAAACGCTGCGTCTCGCTTCTCATCAGTGAGGTCAGCACGTGACTTAGCTCGTCGCACATTTGACTGACGTCTATGACCTAAGTTAGGTCGTCTTCTTCTTGGTACAGTAAAGAACTTTCCACCAACTTCACAAAGTTACAAAGGAATTCAAATAATTGTGTGTCAATTCAATTCACAAACACAAATTATAAAGAAGGTATCCAAGGTTTCACCAATATTGACAAAAATTGTCTTTGGTCATATATTTAGAGTGTTGTAGTGCGTTCAGAAATTAATTTTGTGTCTAATCTTGAAAGGTACATCATCATATTATATAAAAAATTTCAGTCTTGATAACAAACGGTAAACTTTATTTAATAAGATATGGTGATCGAAATAGCTTCGAAAACTTTCGCAAGGAGAGGAATATCCTTCTACTATGTAAATCTTTTGTTTGTCGAAAGTAAAAGAAGGTGTATGTGTTCCGTAAAAGTTAGGGTGTGTATTATATTTAGTTAATAACCCGGCCCATTATCAATTTAGGTGTTTTTTCTCACCTCTTAAACCTTCATTGGACTTATACAAATATTTCAAAACCAAAATTAGGCAAATTGATTCAGCCGTTGTCGAGTGTTTGTTAAAAGCATAGTAAACAGATGTCAATGCTCCAATTATATAAAGCTGTGTATTCATACGACAATGTTCTGTGATAAGCCTGGATATAATAATGGAGGATTCTCTTGCTAAATGAGGAACTACTGATGGTTCATTCAAAATGTTATTCTATTTTGACCGTTCATTTTGAAGCGTTTTATAATTTTTTTTATGATTCTTTAAAGACTCATATGATTTTTAATCGTGAAGTTTATTTTAGTTCCTTATTTCTCCTTTTGGCTAAACTATCCTCTATCTCCAAAAATACAGCTAATCTATAATTTAATTTACAATCTTCATTTTGTCATAATAACATATTTCTTTAATAATTAGCATTTTGGGCTGAACAGAAAACTAATTGCTTGGAATGCATCTTTAGAGTTATGTGGAATAAGTACATTTATACATTTATGTAAGAAGGAATAAATTTTAGAGTAAGTATTTATAGCATCAATTTCATCTTCAAAGTTAGTTATTCCCCTTCCCACCATTTTACAAATAGAAGCGATGAAGCTACATCCCATGTACCTAAAACGTAATAGAAACAATGCCCAGATATGGAGATCCGTTCAAGAGGTGCCGAATTCGAATCTCGGTAAGGGTGAGTTACCTGGATAAGGTTTTTCCGGGGTTTTCCCTTATTCTTCAAGATGAATGTCGGGTAACTCTAAGCTCCATGGACTCTGGACTCATTTGAGCGTCATTTCATCCAATTCATTCACCGTCCGATTTGACTTAACGTTGGAGGACGTAAGTTACAAAAAAAAAAAAAAAAAAAAAAAAAAAAAAAAAAAAAAAAAGACCCACAAGCTATGATTCAGATAGTACATATCAGTTCAAAAGTAAACGCGTTTTATGATGTTTCTAAACAACGAGTGTTGTTTGGTCCTTCCTTTTTTCTCTGCTCTCTCTGAGAACGCTATCAAAGGAAACATATACCTGGACATATTGCAAAATTGATTAATCCACAACTCACGGACGAAGAAGAACAGGGATTCAGTTTCCAATAAAACGGGACCTCTTCACGTTGCCATATGAATGTCTGTGGGTAATCGGGCGCTTCAACTGACATCTGCCACATAGGTGGTTTGTGCAGACATCTGCACATGGCCACTCCCTTCACCTGACTATAGGTGTATACACACAGCACAGTGGTGTCGTTGAAGGGAATCCTCCTCCGCAAAGGAGGGTCCTTCGACTAGTGCCACACCGGGACTAGGTCCCTTATTGGCATTAAGAGGGTTTTTAAAGAATGATGGTGGGTTGATGGTGGTTATTTAGTTTAGTATAGGTGATAAACAGTCAGGGATTGAAGAATTGTTGAAGAAATAGCTTGGAACTAAGGAGGTCCTAGGATAAGTCTTGGCCTCTTATATGACTCTCCAGGGTCTAGGTCATATTCTCCAAGTCCTCGGATGAGGCTGTTGAAACTGGTTGGTAATTTTGAATAGCAAGAGTGGGACAGTTGAGGATGTAATCGAAAAGTTTTGGAAATGATAGGTCTAAATGGATGTTGTGATTTGGAATGTACCATTTGGCTGCAACTGCAGTCCGAAGGAAGCGATTTTGGAGGACTTGGAGTTTGGAAAGGTTGGTTTTGGCTGCTGCACCCCAGACTTGGCAGGCGTATGTAATTGCCGGCCTCAATACCTGCTTGTAGAGCAGAAGCTTGTTGCGAAGAGCCATTGGCGACTTTCGGTTATATAATGGATATAACATGGCCATCCTTCTACTAACTTTGTTAGCTACTGCTGCTATATGGTCCTTCCATGTGAGGCGCATGTCTAGGAGCACTCCTAAGTATGTTGCCTGAGTTGACCATGGTATTTCTGTACCACTTATTCTTAGGTTGGGTACGTCCTGCAGCTCTCGTCTAGTGAAAGTGATTGCTTGAGATTTTGTGGCATTTAGCTTTAAGCGCCATGTCGCAAACCAGACGGACAACATGTTTGCGAAGGTTTGTACTCTTTGTACAGCAATTTCATGCCGTTTGGACGCTGTTGTTATGGCGGTATCATCGGCGAACAGGTACAGGTTGCAGCCTCTTAGAGTTGGAAGAGTATTTATATATGCCAGAAAAAGCAGGGGCCCGAGGACACTACCTTGTGGTACACCGGCATTTATAGCATATGGCTGTGACAGGATGTCGTCCTTCATGACAACAAAGGATCGGTATTTTAGATAATGATGGATGAGATGTACAAGGTAAGATGGGATATTATATTGGATGAGGCGATGTAGGAGACCTTCGTGCCAGACAGAGTCGAAGGCTCGGGAGATATCAAGAAAGAGAGCTGCAATAAAGTGCCGGTTGTTAAAGCCTTTAATCACTTCATCCACTAGACGAAGGAGCTGGTGAGTAGTAGAGTGTTTTCTCCGAAATCCAAACTGCTCTGGACGTAGCACCTGATGTTCATCCAGAATGCATTGGAGACGTTGCTGTACCACCTTCTCAAACAATTTGCTGATAGAAGAAAGGAGACTAATAGGCCTATGACTGTTTAGGTCTCTTGGGTTTTTCCCTGGCTTAGGTAAGGTGATGATCCTTGCATGTTTCCATGCCTTTGGGAAGTAGGCCAGTAACAGCAAGCTGTTGAAGAGGTGCACTAGTAGATGGATCCAAGATTGTGGTAGTGCTTTGAAGGCGGCATAAGGGAGTTTATCAACTCCAGCGGCTTTGTAGGGACGAACGGAGTTAATGATGTTTTGGACCTCAGCAAAGGAGGTGAGGCTAACCTCCGGGACCTCGTGAGGAACACTAAGATATCGGCGTACTGAAACTGATATTTCTTCAGACAGGTCATCATCAGTGGACTCTGCCGGGTGAAAGGTGGAGGCTAAGTGTTCCGCCATAATTTCAGCCTTCTCTCTAGCAGACGAAGCTACTCTTCCTCCATCAATTAATGGTGGATCAGACGAAGGGATCTTAAGTAGTGCCTTGGTCATTCTCCAGAGGGATGAGTCCTCTGGGTCTAAAGTGCCCAGCTTTCTTTCCCACTCTTCGTTACAGTGTTCAGCTATCTCCAGCTTTACCAGATGTTGGAGGCGGTTCCATTCTCGCTTGTGCTGGGGGTCGCGTGTTAGCTGATAACGACGTCTAGCTTTGTTTTTATCTGCCATGAGACGCCGTAGTGGTGTTGGTAATGGTTTCTGGGCACTAAAGTTGGCACGTCTAGGTGGAGTAGCTTGTGCCATGGCTGAGGCCATAGTAGCTGTGATAGTGGAGGCCAGCTGATCTGCCTCTTCAGTGGAGTTGCAAGGAGTTAACTCCGCATTCTGCTCTGCCATTATTGCGGTGTACTTGTTCCAGTTGGTGAAGCGTGGATTTGGTGAGTTAGGGGGTGCCTTAGCAGTTGCGCGGGCTTGATAGAGAAAGAGAACAGGATAGTGATCTGAGGAAAGTTCTGGGATAGATAAAATATGAGGGTGACCGCGGATATTTTGAAGAATGGCAATATCCAGCCATATAGGTGTATGAGTTCTTCCTATGGGGTTATATCAAGGGTAGTGATTACATCCCTCCACTTCCAGTGACGTTGGCAAGATTGAGAAGGGGAATTACTTCAACCATCGAGAATATCACACAAGACATGCTTACTCCTTTCCAGTATGGTCTGATTGTTTATTTACGTTAAGTATTGGTGAAAATCCAGACGTATGCAATCGTCCAATAATT
>CM060949.1:103873260-103893260 GCA_030765055.1 Mantis religiosa
CGAATGAGAATATGATAACTTGTCTTCAAATTATAGTAATTATGGGCATAACTTGTGAGTTGTTTTGTAATGTTATATAGGGATTCACATCAAATAACACTAAGGAATTCTACGTATAGATGTGAATATACTTCAAAATAGCCATTAATGTCATTAGATAAAACGTGTCATTTCATTTAAGTCAAACATGGTTAATAGGGTAGCTCGCGTGAAATCTTAACACTGAAAATTATGTTTCCTTCAACTTCCTTTTATAAATACACTTCATGAGTATGAGGTAGTAAAACCATAAGTATACTCTCTCTCTTAAATGAGGTAGCTCTTCTTCTTCTACTTCACGTCTTTGGACTTTTCAATCCGTTCCTGCTCCAATTTGATCTGCCCATCGTTTCTTCGGTCTTCCTTGGTTTCTTGTACTTTTGGGTTTATAGTTTACGGTTAATTTAGGGATTCTGTTATTATTCATTCTTTGAACATGCTTTTCTCATTCATTTCTGTTGTTAACAAAAATATGATTTATTTCTTATACTTCATTCCCAATATCTTGACTGCAGTTTTTGTCTTTTTTAGTGTACACAGATGTTGCTCTTACAAATTTCATTTCTGATGTCTGTATTCTAGTACTATTTCTTTTTGTTACTGTCAATGTTTTTGATCCGTATATCAGAGTTGGTACTGCCATTGATTTGTATAATTTTACTAGGTAGTCTTTAAGGGCTTTATTTTTAATCTTCTTTTTAATTGGCATGTTATATCGTTAAATTTATTTATGTTCTCTATTACGTCAGTTTCTCCCAGGTACGAGACATTACATTCTAAATACTTGAAGTGTGATACCTGATCTATTATGATATTGTCTAACACTATTTTGATCTAACTGGGTTCATTCCTCTGAAAGCCATTAGTTTTGGACTTATTTGCTGATATTTTCATTCCATATTCAATAGCAGTTTGATTTAGACAGTGTAGTATTTTCTGCAGTCATCTTCATTTGTGGCCATTAGTATCTGATCATCTTCGAATAACATATTTTCTGTTTAACTCCTGAAACATTAGTCCCTCCATTAACTTTAGTTCACCAAATTTTTACCATTTTGTCAATATACAAATTAGTGCGGTTGATAAAGGAAAACCTTCTCTTACGCCACTATTAACTATTTCTGGTTCTCTTTCGTATATTTTTATTTTTGTATCAGTACACATATTTTTTATAACTTCGTAGTTGTAGTGACATGCTTGTACTTTTTAAAAACTTCCACAGTATCGTTCGTGGTAACTCAAGAGGCTATACTAAGATATGATTCAAGGCATAAAAGCATGATCTCGAATTACAAACACATATTTAAATTATTTAAATGGCTAGTGTGGTGAATCTTTTAAAAGTAACGCGCTTTCTGACAAATTTGCACTCAAACGTTAGACCTCTGTAGAGAAGGGGAGAAACATAAAAAAAATCTAATCACGAATCGAAAACACCTCTAACAAACAATACGTTCTAAAATACATGAGAGTAATGTATAAGTAACATGAATTTAAAATACATTTTGAAATACCTAATTACTGACAAAGAAGCATTTGGATTCAAAAAGAAAATTTCAAGAAAAGTACTTCACAATCCTTCCTTGCCTTTCAAATAAAATGTTAACGACTAAGAGTAACAGAATGCATTTGGAAAGCATCGTCTGTAACGTGTCAATGAATATGTAAACCATGACATCTTGCCGAAATAAAATTCTATGGCATAAAATAGAATCTGTGTCTCGCATTTAAATAACAGGGAACAGAAGGTGGAATTGATTGCCATTACTTATCATTTATGTTTACAAACTATTTACCTCTCCAAATTAAGGACAGCCTATGCTTTGTTTTGCGAAACTAGCATTTAATGCTCTTAGATCTCTGCTTAGTTTCTTCACTCTGTATGTTTCCCACTTTGATTCCAGGGTGAAATACAGAGTGTTTTCGAGGACAGCCCTGTAGACAGCAAACATATTTATCAACAGAAATATAAAGGCAGCAATAATAATAGCTAAAGGTCATTACAACGCATGCTGCTCAGGTTTGTTGGTTATTCTGAGAACATATAAGTATATTTTCTTTACCAAGAGGTTTATATAAACAATTCAGATCGAATTCATAAGAAACTTACAACTTCTATACCAGACAAAAGGGATATTATACAAACAAAATCTTAGCTCAGTATCAAAAAGGAGCTCAAGAGTGTAAAAAAATATTCAATGCCTTACTTGTCACACTTTATTAGGATACAGTCTGACACTAAGAAGAAAACTGTTCCTATGATGATACCTAAGTTCAGAATTTTAAATAAGCTTTGTGCAGCATGTGTGTATTCATGCAAATAAATAGGCAGACAAAACTTCAGGGGATTACAATAGAATGGTATAAGAACTACTTGATGTAGGAGACACCTATGATCTGTGATAACCTTCCTTGTTACTTAATGACTTTAAATTGAATGTTCGTACTATTAAATGTAAATCGAGACTCAATAAGAATGCAGCACTGATTTCCACTCTAAAATAATTTCTAAGCGTTAAAATAAATAGCAGTGCAATATTTTCAAAGTTATGGGCGTTTACTTTTCACAAGGGTCAGTGTAAACAAACTGTTCTTTCACATTAGACGTGTGTAGAACAAGGTTTCAAAAGTAGAGCCAGACTGAAAAATTCAATGCCATAGTCGAGATTACCGAGCGGGATGACTCAGGCGGTTTCGTCTGTGGCCCGCCATTCGGGAGGCCCGGATTCGATTCCTATGGCCGACCTATCTGACCCATAGGGTTTTCCGGGGGTTTTCCCGGGTCGCTAGGTGAATGCTGGGTAGGTTAATTACATCCCCCGAATGTCCTGTCTTCCCAATTCGTCTCCATTTTCATTTCACATCATCTCTCATCTGGTGGTCTCTTTCAGGGTAGAAGTGTCGGCGGGTGTCTCGACGGTGCATTGCAGGATGATATGCTCCGTGGAAAATTACTTCCTCCTCCGGTAGGTCGGTTGCCGGTCTCCGCGCCTCTGCTGGGACCATTTCGGTACCGCCAGCCAGGAACCTTTGGGGCTCGGCTGATGGGCTGTTGCCGTCCCGCAGGGGGAGCGTGTCCGTTGTCCTGGCCTGTCGGGGGGAAGTCTCTATCTAAATAAACTGTAGGAACACTGCCCTTTGCACTGTCGGGCTCCTTGGGTCGACCGCCCTTTGTCTCCTCTCACCTCATCCTTCCTCCCGGGTGTACCCCACTTGGGGGCATAGGCACAATGGGTCCAGCATCGTGGCCTACGTACCGAATCCCCTCCATAGTAAAATCCTAATCCATAGTCGCGATTTCAACCACAATCTATCGCTCCCCGTTCGGCTGCTCTTAACCACTGAACTACTATGGTAACATGCCAGCATGACAGTAAATGTAGCTAGATTCTACAAGATCCCATATACAATGAGATACATATCTTATATATGGCGACTTAAGTACAAGGCTTAATAGTTTAGATAGAAATGAATTGTTCTTCCACTTTAGGAGTGTGTAGGACAAGTTTTCCAAAGTAAAGCCAGACTGAAAAACTGAAGCTGGAACTTGAACCACGGATCTCTCACTCTCTATCCGGCTATTCTTAACCATTGAGCTAATGTGGCAACATGTCAACATGATACTAATGCCCGCCTCGGTAGCGTGAATGGTAGCGCGTCTGCCTCACGTTCAAGAAGTCCTGAGTTCGAATCTCGGTCAGGGCGAGTTACCTGGATAAGGTTTTTTCCGGGATTTTCCCTTATCCTGAAAGACGAATGTCGGGTAACTCTAAACTTCATTAACCACGGACTCATTTGAGCATCATTTCGTCCATTTCATTCATCGTCCGATATGACATATGATATCGTCCGTTGGAGGACGTAAATAAAAAGAAAATGACACTAAATTCTCCAGCTGACCTTCTAGGTATCTCATCGTATATGAGATTTTCTAGTGGTCACTTTCGAAGAGTCAGTGCACTTTAGATATCTTCACTTTCACATGGACAGTAATTTGTTTCCGAGACATAACAGTTTTCTGCAATTGTAGTGCCTTTGTGAGTAACTAGTGCGCTTCATTATCAGTACGAATGCTGGATTTAAACCCTATACAAGTGGTAAAACGTTTTTATTTCCCAAAAGGAGGAATGGCGTGCTTTTGAAGTGAACCCAATTTTTATATCTAGTGTTTGTTTCAAAGTGTATATTACAGAGGTTTTCACGTGGAATGTTTGAGTATAGATTGGCCACAATTCCTGTAAGTAGCAACAACTCAGGGAAGTTTTATCAGTGGTGCACTGGCTTGTTATTGGTCTATCCAAACAACAATGAAGACAAAGATATAAACGTCTTATATCAAAATTCTAGCCTAACACTCTTCTGTAATCACTAAAAGTTAGTATTTCGAATTCCGTAACTTCTAAGAGATACTTATACACATGATCTATACTGTATAACTCAGTACTCATTATTCACACTGAATGATGTTTAACCATAGATTAAATAAAAAGTTTATTCTAAATGGAATTACTTTTGAATTATTGGTGAAGTTTCTGAAAGGAGAAACGAATAGTAAAACTGCTAGCGAAGGTTACTTGATATTTTATATGTTCACTGTCCCGAAGCTCAATTTACCGTGGAATTTTATGGACGAAGCAAGCAAACAAACAAATCTTTCAAGAAACAGAGTGAACTTTATTCTGACTTTATTTCATGCATTTATTTTTTTATGCAAAGGTCGCTCACGATTTTTATACGAGGCGTGTCCGTAAAATAAGGTCTCCAAGGCGCTGGAGCCGTGAGGAACGCTATTACGCGAGATGTGGCAACACTGGCGTGTAGCTTGGTTTCACCCCTTCAAATCCCCACCACAACGAACCCGTTGCAACCATTAGTCTTGGCTGGGCAGCCGTTTGCGATGGAGCTTCCCATCACTTCCGCCACCAAGTGCGAGATGTGTGCAGTGATCAGTTTTTTGAGTGCCAAGGGCACTACCCCAATGAAATTCATCATCATTTACGTGAAGTCTATGGGCCACAGTGTATGGACGTCAAAAACGTGCGAAAGTAGGTCAGAGTTCAAAGACTGACGTACAGACGTCCATGACGAACAGCGTTCTGGTCGGCCTTCGGTTTCAGCCGAAACAATTACAAAAGTGGAGCAAAAAATGCATAAAGATCGGTGTGTGACAGTTCGTGAGCTGTGCGAACTTATCCCTGAAGTCAGTAATACTACGATTGACAAGATTTTGATCGAAATTTTGCATTATCGCAAGGTGTGTGTGAGATGGGTCCCGAAAATGCTCACCGAAGATCATTTCGGATGGGACATCTTCAACCATCCCCCCTACAATCCAGACTTAGCACCTAGTGATTATCATCTATTTCCTGAGTTAAAGTCACACTTGGGTGGAACACATTTCCAGACCGACTTGGCGGGAAAGTGCCATGACAAGGGTCTACAAAAACTGCCACAGCTCATGCAGAAGTGCATCGATCGCAATAGTGATTACGTCGAAAAATAGCTGTAAGTTTCGCCTTTCCTTCAATCTAACATTCATTGACAATAAACATGTTCTCTATATTAAATAAAATTGGAGACCTTATTTTACGGACACGCCTCGTAAAAATAATGTTTGAAGTATTTAAAAGACGAATTATATTAACAATTTTCTGCAAATAGCCACTTAATTCCTCTTCTTTAACATTCAGTTTAACATAATTTGGGATATACAAATAAAAATACGCTTAGTTATTAGTAAAGGCAACTTTCACTAAAACAATTTTGTCTAATTAACGTTTTGTAACATTACACACTTGCAAATGTTCATTTTTTTCTTAAAAACAGCCAGATTTAAAGAGCAATATGTTTCGAAATATGAAGTGCTACGCCACTGCGTTACACCGGTTAGTGTCGCTTTGTTCGTCCTTAAGTACGTGTGTATGCATGTAACACGTATGTCTGAACAATTAAAACAATACATATGCTACTGTTCTAAGTAAAAGCTTACAGATTTACAAAACACACTATCTCACAATATGGTAATAAAGTCTCACTCATGAAGGTAAGCTTGCAAATTGTAAATTCCACTCCAATATATGCCATAAAACTACTTATCAATTACGTTAGTATCGCTTAAATGATAAGAGAAGAGGCAAAGGCCTTAAATAAAGAATGTTAAGATGTTTTAAGCAATATTCAAGGATGTAATTAATTGAAAGCTATAGCAGTTAAAGATTAGCATGTATGGTGGGCTCACTAAAAGTAAAATTCAGAAAGCAAAAGAGAAGTATTCAAAACGCACCTGAAATAAAATGCTAATTGCACATTTAGGATCCATGTTTCATTTTTGGTTACATAATACAGTATGTGAACATTCCTATAATATTTTCTAAATTACAGACTACTGCTACATCTAATTTGAACAGGCAGTCGTTTCCAATACAGAAGAAACGGGTATGGAAGGTTAACTTTAAAATGAATAATACTACTATCACAAACATATGACATATTTTCATTCCATGGAGTAACTCTCTTGGTATTTTTCCTAAAAATGAAACTCCTATTCATTCTTGTATGTTTTTATATCACTTTTAATAAGCAATATTGGTGGCTTTTACTTTGGAAGCAACCGCTCATTAGCAACGACGAACTTTTGTTACATAGTTATAAGTTTTAATGTAATTTGTATTAATAATACTCTTTTGTTTCTAAATTCGAATGTATATTAAAGTGCGAATTTCATTTTTGTGTGTGTTAATTGTGAAGCTCTGCTCACGATAAGGTTTTACCACTCCAATCTTCTTTACATGACTGAGGTGAGAGAGATTTAACAAAATATTCAACTTACTAACTCTAAAGCAAGAACATTCCTTCGGTTATTGTTTTCCCTGTTGATGCTCTCGTAATCTTGCACTTCACTATTATTATCAGATAAGCGATTGAATAAAATATAAACCTGGGAATGAATAAAATTAGGCTATAACAGTTACACTAACAAAGTTGGAGACAAATTGAATATCTAAATCTGACCGTAAGCTTTTCTGAAATTTCCAGATTGTAGTTATATATACCACAAAACGAATATTTTTCGGAATTCTGCATAGCTCTCACAATTTAACATTAATAGCTAAGGTAGCAGAATCCGTTACAACGCATTCTATGCTATACAATGGTATGCTCATTGCTATAAAAAACATGTGAAACTAGATACAACAAAAAATTCCGTATCATGATCTTACTTTAGATTTTCCACAAATATGAAAAGAACTGATTAACGAATTAAAAAAGTTATATATTATATATTTTTAAAACCGGTTTTTATTCCACATATTTAGAGAGTACTTATTAAAAATATTGTGTTCAATCCTACACGCAGAATTTTAACAGTCATCCTAAAGTTGAGACAGTCAGCACATTTCCAAAAACAATAAGATTCGTTCCTAGTTCTTTTTTCATACTTCAGTTATAAACACGTATTTAATTTAACCTAAAGAAATTAAATAGGTATTTTTTCCTAAGGTTCAAAAACTAGTACAAATCCAACTTTTAAATATAAAAATATTCCTGTAATAGTAGCTTTTGGAAGTTCTTCCTCTCAGATGTACGTTTTTAATATGTTGCAGAAAATTTGGATTAGTATTTATACAATTTATGCAAAATGTTTCATGTGTTCCATTCACATAATTTTTCAACCCATAATATTTTCTAATTTTTCTCACACGTTCTCGTTCTTCTAAAATTTTAATTTTTCTATCTATTCAAATTAATTGAATCAACTGTTTTAACTAAACGTCAAAAAGACGTTTTCATTACATGTGTATGATCACGAGAGATACAGGATGTTGAAAGTTAGTCAAATGTTTCAAATCCGGATCGATATACTAAATGCTGGCTGTGAAATATGCTCTTTGTGCTATGTATTTATATAAAGTTATCAAGCACTTCAGAAAATGTACTGTTCGAAAATTCAAACGAGAGTAAAGAATATCTCTGAAGTTATTAATATTAAAAAATTCAAATGTTATATAAAATGTGTTCTAATGCATTAAGCTTCCATCTATCTCTTAATATGTAATGACTTACCGGTTATACATCATTATACAAAATTCATTGCGAAGGAAGAGGATACTGACAGCAAATTCAAGGTAAGATTTTATTAATAATAATGTAAATGGTTTAAATATATGACATTCGAAAAAATTAAATCGGGTGTGTTTTATACAATTAAACATTAGGCTTTTTCTACGTAAAAGTAGTTTGATGTAGGCAAGTTTCCTAAAACAAATTTCATGTTGCATCTTAAATTTGTATTATTCCATCTCATTTTCTAATCATCCTATTTACACACACACACACACACACACACACACACACACACACACACACACACACACACACACACACGTGCACTGACCTTTTTCCAAACATGCTGTTTTATTATTATTCTGAGGACCTCAACATACCTATTTTAGTTGAAACCTCTATGGGATACAATATTTCCTTCCCTGTCATAATAAATTATGTGATAGAGAAAGCTGACTGTTGATTTAGTTATCTAAACCCTGTAAAATTTATGTTACCATACCACCATTTAAGATAACGTACTGATCTTCAATTATCGAATCTTGATTAATGAGTGCTCAAATTATACATTATTTGGGGAATACCCGATATCTTTTCTTATTGAGATTAGAACCCATTACTCGTAAGTTAGCATCCTACGGGTATTGTTTATGCTTAACATGAAATGTATAGGCTAATAAACGTTTTTTATGCATTATTATAGAACACTATGAGAAATAGTTGTGTGAACGTCACACTAGACTTTGGAAAGAGCTAAATACTCACATGGGATGTTAGTCCAATAATAATGATCGATGCAGATGTACGCAACTCTTGCTAACTCGAGCCGAACGAACAAACCCGAAAATTGTGACGGTTTATCCGGAGGGCCCGAGTCACAAGAGTACGCACGGATAGCGCTGCGTCCATGGGAGCTGTGACTCGCAGAATGATCGTGCTCCACGTATGAACGTAACACATGCACGCACACTTGACACGTTACCTGTTGTGTTGTCTCCCACCCCCGCCAGCCACCTGGATAAATATGGAGGACGAACCAACAGTAAAAAGTGTTTTTGTTCTGCCATCCTGTCTCGTCACACAGATCGACTTGCAAACTAAAGTTACAATCCGTTTTATTACCGTCATAAATCATAGTTTCAGCATATAAGAGGGGCTGCAGAGCTACCACTCTTGAGATAACGCTTCGACAGAGGTACTTAGTCTGTAAATGGCAATACACGCACTTATATAAGCGTTGCCCTTTTTCACTCTCTACTACATATCTGTAGGCAAAAAAGTATTGCAGTCCACCAAAAAATCGATATCAAATTGTTATTGAATCACATTTTGAGGTTCCATAAAGCAAATAAAGTTTTAGTAATACACTTATCTCTTCATTCGAAGTTATTTGTATAATATTATTTAACTCGTAAACCGTAAGGAATAGAAAAAAAGTTTACCATAGAAACAATTCTCATTTACTATTAGGAATTAATCGTTCTTCCACACTAGTCGTGCACAGGCTAAAGTTTTGAATAGATAGAGTCAGATTGAAAAGTTCAATGCCATAGCCGAGATTTCAACCACGGATATCCTGGCCTCCGCTCGATTGCTCTTAACCATTGAGCTACCATGACCAACATACTGGGATGACATTAAATTCTCCAAAAGATCCAAATTCTCCAAAATTCTCCAAAAATTCCACAATAGGTGCGTATTTCATTGTATATGAGAATCCCTAATGGTTTACCAGGAAAAATACGAGACAGAGAATTTAATGTCATGCTGGCATGTTGGCCATGGTAGCTCAATGGTTAAGAGCAACCAGGATACCCATAGTACAAATCCCGGCTATGGCACTGAACTTCTCAGTCTGGCTCTACCTAATTCTCATCTATTTAAAACTCACAATTTGTTTCCCAAGTATTGTTTGTGGCATTAGCGTTTTCCAAGTATATGTTATTACTGGTTCGAATTTTATATTTTTTCAATTCATTGTTTGAAGCATTGTCAACCACTTTCAATTGTTTGTATTGTATGCCATGGAAGCAGCATGTCATTCCTTCGAGGTCAGTATATAATTACCCGTTTTTAAACACTTCACTCTCGCTATCCCTTTGGTACCTGTAACGAAATGTGCCATGAAATCATTTAAGCAATTATTTCAGTTTACCTGATGAAGATAGAATAAGCTCTTGCAAGAAAAGTTTATACAAGCCATATTGAAACAAACGCCCGCATGGATAGCGTAGATGGTAGAGCTCAAGAGGTCCGGAGTTCAAATCTCGGTCACGGTAAGTTACTTGGATAGTTTTTTCAGGGTTTTCCCTTATCCTAAAATATGAATGTCGGGTAACTCTAAGCTCCATGGACTCTGGGCTCATTTGAACATTACTTCACTTACTTCATTCACCGTTCGAGATGACTTAACATTGGAGGACGTAAATTAGAAGAAAACAAAACATTAATGCATAGAGAAACTTATATGAATGTAGCATATCAGTTTTCTTCCTTTTTTCATGGTGATGCAAACATAATAGTTTTTTTTTTTTACATGAAATGGTTTGAAATTTATTCACATAATGACCAACTTTTTAAACGTATAATATGATGCACTCTCACAAGGTCCTTTACTTCATCTTATACAGCGGATTCTACAAAAGCTTATCGTTCTATAGTGCGATCCAAATAAACCTGGACCATTTCAATAGGCCATAACCTCTGAACCAACAACAGGACACACGAATATGATATACAATTGGGAGATTACATTACACTATTTACATCTTAGAGAAAATGTTGGAAGTGTCCTCCACCAGCATCTACACATGTTTGCACTCGTCTCACCAAATTCTCTGAAGTTTTACGGAGATGATATCGAATTGAGAGAAGGTTATTTCCAGCAAGATGAAGCAATGTGTCATACATCTAATGACACCATGGAACTTGTAAGTAGTTTCGTTGATAATCGAATAATCACAAAAGGTCTGTGGACCCCAGAACTCCTGACCTAACTTCACGGGATTTTTTCTTGTGGGGGTATCTAAAAAATAGAGTGCACAAGAATAGACCATGGACAATTGATGTTCTCCAGGAATCTATTCTAACCGAAATAAGTAGCATTGGCGAGGATACCCTTCGTAAAACTGCAGAGAATATGGCTGCATGAGTGCAAACATGTATAGATGCTGGTGGAGGACATTTCCAACATTATCTCCGAGATGTAAATAGTGTAATGTAATCTCCCAATTGTGTATTATATTCTCCCAAAGTTTCACGTGTGTCCTATTTTTGCTTCAAAAGTTATGGCCTTATTGAAATGGTTCAGGTTTATATGGATCGCACTGTACATACTTCTTATAAATACAGATACATCTACGTTATTCATTTATTCGTTCTCTTGTAGGTATAAGAATACTATACTGAGCTAAAGCGATTCTCAGATATTTTGAGATCCAGTTGCTAATGTGATGCCTAAATTCTCTTTGCATGAACAGGAATGGGAAGAAATAACTGCTATATTCGCAAGACTTTCTCTACCAGTTCAACAAACTACTCCTGGGAAAATTTATTCTTCTTTCTACGCCATGTTAATCGATATAAACATTTGCAGAAATTATTTTATTGCAAATTTCCTTACAAGAGGATGGGAGAAATGCAGTACGTTTTAAGCGATAGTTAAATATTTTAAGAGAGGGGCGCTATGTGACGGCTTTGACATTCCATTCTCTTTACCTGGCCAAGACATAAAATAAATAAATACATTTAAAGAAAACAATAAGGATTCTCTGTTTGAAAAAAAGTACAAGTATTTGAAAATTCAAACGAATAACAAAGAATATCCCGAAAATCGGTTATCTTCACAAAAAAGCTTATGTAACATAAAAATGGTCCTTTAAAAGATTTGTATTTGATCAGAATTTTCTTGGGTAGGGTTTCAAATGGAAACGTCTACCCAGAATCACGTGTTTCTATGGTTTAAAGATGCTCCGAGTTAAAACAGATCAAACCAGGAATCAAACGAAGAAGTTTTAAGAAATATTGAAGTATAATGAAAATAAACAATACATGGCTCTTCAGAATCTCAAATATACACATATTAGCTGCATGGAAAACAGAAATAAAGTGGCACGTAGATTTCATTTTTCTTTTGTCCCGGTGCTGGAACCACTACTTTAATTCCATTACCGGGGCACCAAAGGATTGAGAATAAGTTGTGAACTATTTGTATAATAAACCAGACCCCTTGCTTTCTATAAAGAGTTTTAAAAACATGAACTGACTGAAATAACAGCACATGAAATGCCAAAGGCTATCTTTAAATCAAACTCATGTGTTCTTAAGAAGATCTAATTTAAAGACTAGTATTTATAGTTACAATAAAGATAGCTTGCTTTTGTTTAACTCGCAAGATAGAGGTTGTATTGTTAAAGTTTCTGAGAAATGCAACCAAGGACGCAGAAGCAAGAATCAGAGCTTAAAGGAAAAGTTGCGTAAAATATTCGAAGTATTTTTAAACAGAAATGTAATACCCGAAGTAGCTTTATGTGTACTTTCTCTACGTCTGTCTAGGAACAGCAGGAAGGTCATCTTCATAAACACCAGTCCATCAAGAGAAGGGATGTTGTTGAAGAACAAGAAAAGTTCATAAACAACTGCTGGCCAATTCAAAACGTCCCAAACTTAGAGAATATATCTTAAGCAGAATTCCTGAAAGACGATGAAAATGTAGAAATTCCTTAAAAGAATGAGGAAAGGCAGTACTGATTACTCACATGATATAGAAACTCGCGGAAGATCCCGGTTAGAGAAGAAGTCCCACTGTTAATACCTACCATTTAGAAATAAGTTTCGTGATACAGAGATGCTTTGGATTATATTTCACTAACTTGAAAAGAAGCGAGAAAGTTGTAACCAATTTTCTGTTAAAAGGAGAAAGAGATAGGGGACTTGAAAAGGGCTGGTAAACAAGGCAAAAATAGATTCACAACTCCTAGTAGAGTATCCCGAGAAAAAATATTTGTATAATTGAACAACTTAAACAAAAATTGAAATAATCCATTTTTTTTTATTGTTCCGTTGACTGCCTTTGACTGCAGTGGTCCTATCGGCGGCCGTTCTCCATCGGAACATATCGAGATGGTGTTATCTCGTAGATGCTGGGTTGACATTACTTTGGATTTCTTTTTTTAATCAGTAGATCACGCACACATTCGCACTCTCATTCATACTTCCAGACTCTGGGGAAGATGGGGAGAAAAATCCCCATTCCCAGCCGGGAATCGAACCCGAGACCCCTCGCAAGGCAGGTGCTCCACCAACTGAGCTACGAGGCCAAAAGAACCAATATTACCCATGTAATATTGTAAATAAGTAGTTTTGAAACAGAGTGTCAATAAGGACATTTCATGTGATTTCACTAGTTTAAGAAAAAGTACCATGTAACTGTATTATCAGGGCATAACCCGTTAATTTTACTGCGAAAAGAATGGGTGGCAAAAAATATAAAATTTAGCATCTCCAAACCTCCCTTCAGGTAAGATAGCGTTCCTGATTAACGGGTTTGTCAGAGCATGCGCGTTACTTATTTTTCGGAGGGGATTTGGCACTGCGACCAGTCCTGATCTATTGTACCTTTTGCCCACAAGTGGGGCATCCCCGGGAGGAAGAATGACGCGAGAGGAGTCAGAGGGGGCCGTCCCGAGGAGTCACAATAGTCCAGACGGCAGGGTCCCTACATTTTATGTAGATGGAAATCTCCCCGGCAGGCTAGGACAACGGACATTGCTCCGTACTGTCTTTCGAAGACGCCCTTTATCTTGAATACAGTTTGGAGGAAACATTCGTCCTCTATTCAGAAACGTATTCATTGCAATGAAAGAGAGATTGTACTAATTATACATATTTATTAGCGGTCATAAGTTCAGCATTATTTTGTTTAACCAGAATACAAGAATGTCTATTACCTACCTATGAATTATTACTCAGGAGGAAGCCGTGCCAGAGGCTTTTAATGCATACCAGGTGAAGATTGAATGACAATAACAGATTCCGTTATCCTGAAGGTAACTCAAGGTTCAATGTACCCTGAACCAATTTGAACACCATTTCACTGATTTCATTCAATGTCCGATATAAGTTGGAGGAGTTAATTAAAACGAACAGATTGTTGCTGATAGTCTTTGTATGACACCTATAAACTAGACTTAGTGATATTAGAAGCGAAAATGCACAGCTTCATAGGATGGAGGATGTAAAAAGTCTCAAGAATTGTGGCAGACTTCCGCTTTCTTAGCACCGTATTTGCAAAACGAACCTGCAAGGTATCACGGTATCAAACAGTTTTGGGATAAGCAAATTAAATTGCAAGAGGTCTCAAACCCAGATCTGAAAATAAATGTGTATTTAATTTTTTTTCTGGGCAATGCTAGAAGTTCGAACCAGTAACTCTACAACTGCGCGTCCTTTAATTTAGGACTGGCAGGACGGTTTAAATGTTAACACTTAAGTTCATTACCAAAGCACTAAACAATACATAGCTGCACCAAAGAGATATAACAGGTATAAACGATTAATTCTATGTTTTGCCCGACATCGTGAAAACGTAATTGGTGTTTGGAATACTCGTAATGCAATAAAGTAAGTGAATATAATTGTCTGACTAACGCAATGAGTGCTAATATACTCCAAAGCACAAAGGGCAAAGATGCTTTATCCAACTGGGGCTATCTAAAGAAATCCTGAGCATACTATACAGCTTTCTCAGCCATAGCACTTTTAAGTTTGTAATCGGGGGGGATGGGGTGAAGGAGGGGGAATGCACACTTAAGCCAATAGTAACCAGAGCCTCCCATGGCTCTGAGCTAGCTCTCATGCTCTTCAGCGTGTTTATGGCATGCCTCTCAGCTCAGCCTCACGTCAACACAGCCCTGCATGTGGATGACGTGCCACTGTTCTATGCCAACAAACAGCGGTACCGACAGCTCCTTTACGAGACCTGGACCCGCCCTCTATTATGGAGCTTCGGTGTCATCTACTAGGAAGTAAAGCTGTTATTGAGTACATCATGTTCAAATTTGTCATGAGCCAGAATAAGTCCATTCTCACCTGTCACATATTCCCACAAACTGGAAGACAATGGCGATATAGTGGTGAACGACATCATTCTCAAAGAGGACAAGAAATATCAGCATAAAATTCGTCCACGCCATGGTGTTTTAAGTGTAGCAGCATAGAAATGCTGTGACATCGCTTATTGACCTGTCGGCAGTGATTTAGTTGGAACAAAATATTTACAGGAACTGACCTTATTAATTCAGTAATTTCCAAATGGACTCGTACTGGTTGTCAAACTCAGTGGTCTGGTATTTCCGACAAGCTGTTCCGTTAGCTCAACGTCTTCCCTTCGTAGCCATGACTTGACATATGGTTGTGGATTAAGAGAGATCCAACGCTGCTTATGAAAATAAGTCCGCTTGAACTTGTAACTAGCAGCCTATTTCTCTTTTCGGTGTGGATCTCATGATGTGCTCTCTGAAAGAGCACATCTCAAACATATTACTAAAACAGATTTTACACTAACGGTTGTTGATTCGTCAATCACAATACCAATCTTCCTCTGACTTTCTGTTATAGATTTTGCTATTTTACTTATTTCCTGTGAAATGTGTTCAATAATATTGGCACATCTAAAATTTGTGTGAAGAACTCTATCTACCATATCTAAACCATTTAATTGTTGAAGTTCAACATAAGCCTGTAGGTCTACGAAGGATCTATCTCTTTTCGCAATTGAGCATGCTGTTCGAAATACTCGAACGGTGGTTTCTAGGTGTTTGACATTCATAGTGTCCAAGAAAATTTCAAATATACTTTTATTAGATTCTGATTTTAGTAGCATAGCTTTTTTGTGAGATTCTGAACATTTGTGCTCAAATATATTCTTCCGAAGGCTTGTTTGTTGTTGATTAATATTATTTCCGTTGGGATGAACCTTATATTACACCCATATTTGCATTAGCTTAAGTCTTGCCCCTTTAGAAAGTCCTAATCCTAATTTACTTTTTTATTTTCTGCAAATAACTACTTGTTTTCCGACAAAAATAACGGTATTGAGACTCATTCCAACAGTCTATAAAATCTTGTTTTCTATAGCTACGTCCTTGAATTTCACAGTCGCTGGTAGAAGGTGTAGAACCATAACCTAGATTCTCCCTTGAATCTGCGCCACACGTTTCAGCAACCTTTAACTCAGGCTCTGTCGTTATACTTATGCCTTTAATGAAACTAATGTTCTAGGAATTCCATTCAGTTTCGTTTTTATTTGAGCCATCACACATCTTAGTATTCTTTGATTCTTCATCTTCATCCCCAACACGTTTTTCTGAACCCAGCCACTTAAGTAAACTCATGGTCACAACTCACTTTCACAGCCACTGGAAAACTTGAAAAGTACTGCGGGGCTACTGATGTTCATTAACTGCAGAGAGATTCCATAATAACTGCTTCACAGCAACACACTGAGCAAAACATAAAATAAAACTTGGATTTACGCAAATATAACGACTGGAAGAAAGTTGTTATGCTCACTTCCCACTCTCCGAATCCAATAGCAGTGCACCCAAACTCAGAGAACCAGAAAACCCTCCATGGGTGTAAAAGCGACCGTATTTTATGAACATAAAACCGCAAGGTCCGATATTAGTCCGCTAGAGTACACCCGTGACGTTTCAGCGCTTTGTGTAGATTTCAAACTATTTTCTTACTGGATGCAAAAATGTTACGTCATTCTAAAGAGGGAGAATATTTTCCGGAACGGCGTTCCGGCCTGTTCCGGTCCAACTAAACCTCAGCCTGTCGGCGCGAAATATGGATGCGGACAATTCACTGTGACTATCACAGCGACAATCCCAATGACCTTAGCAGTATGGTGCACTTATTGATATTCTGCTTCTGGGAGAAGACCTGTATTGAGACGGCTGATAAGGGGATACCTTTATTACCCGATAAACACACCTCACCCATCAACTGCTTTGCAGAACTTCTTTAGAGCAGCAAGAATCTAACATTCATGTCTTGGGATGCATGTTGATAATCTCCTTTCATAGCTTTATACCTCATAATACATTGTGATACAACGAAATGTTGGATGGATCGTCTAAATTGTACTCAACGATCAAGGGGGTGAAGTAAGAAGTGTTTTTGGCTTTCTTTGATACAGCGTAAATATTTCATTTGTATTTTTTAGTCCTCATTGCCTTAAAGAAGTAGTACACAAGGATACCTAAAACTCACAAAACCGTAAGTACCAGGTATCATATTTAACTGAATTTTTGTTTTCGAGAATTGTTCACAGAAGCACATACTCTAATAAATTCCCACACTGCAAACTACCTTTATATTCAAAATAGTTTCCTTATATTTGATGTTTTCAGAAATGTCTCTAACCATTTTGATTAAAATAAAACTAACTAAACGCGCGGCGCAACAGTCTTTTATGGGCCAAGGTTACAGCTCAATGAGTTAAAATACGCATGTTTAAGATGTTTTGGATATGTAGAGTAAGAATGAAAAATTCAATACCATTTGTACCACGAATCTCCCGGCCCCGTCCGGTTGCTCTTAATCATTGAGCTAGCATGGGCAGAAAGCCAGCATGACATTAAATTCTCCAACTGACGCGTACTTTCCCGGTAAACCACTACAGAATCTCATATACAATGAGATACGCACCGTGTGTGGCGATTTGTAAATCGCAGGCTTCATAGTTAAACCACTGCTAGGTTCACTATGGAAATTGATGAAATTGAAATAAACGTTGTTGCTGGCTTTCTCACCCGACACCTAAAGTGGCCTAAGGGGTAGAGGACCATAAATGAACAGGACTATCTCCTATGCCAAGAGAAAGAGAAGAACTTGATACCATTTGGAGCATAAGCTATATGCTAGCTTAATTATTTTCTCCAAAGAGAGAAAATGCGGATAATGAAGTCAAACACATATACATCGCTTGTTACCGAGTTTAATAATCTTTAAGTTGGCAGGTATACCATTTCTGAAAAGTTTTGTTACTTACAAAAATTTGATACGATGTGTGCCAGTTAGAGAAGTTAACAAAATATTAACCATTATTTCGCTACTGATACCAGATGTGTGATGAATTCTTTTTTATCCAGCTTATGCTGAAAATCAGCGTAATTCTGCACGTATAAAATTTATAATTATTGCTTATAATAAGTGCGAGTTCTAATACTCGATAAAGCAATTTACCTGGTTGAGAGATTACTTTCCTCCCTCAAGCTGCTTCATTTACACATTTATTTCATAATCCTTTTCACTGACCAATATCACCATTTGGTTGAAGTTAATAAAAAAATTACACACACACGTGCGCGCGCGCACACACACACATACACGAGAGTCGGCTGATACGTCTCGGGCCTCACAAAGAGATGGCGCCCCTGGGCCAGTTTGACGGATAATATATAGTTTAACTTTAGACTAGCTTGTATCCATAGTGACAGGTCAGTAGCTTGTTTAGTTTTTGAATGACACCATTTGAAACAAGACAGGTGTAGAGGTTTTACGAAAATAAAGGATTTGAAAAAACGAGCAGGATTAAGTACTTACCTGTATTTGAAAGGCTTAACGCCTAAATAAATCAAGGAGGAAATGGACAGTAGTTTGAAAGACACTGCCCCTTCATACATAATCATTTAAAGTGGGTTGCAGAGTTTAAAATGGAACGTACGAGCACTATTAATGAGCCTCGCTCTGGACGCCCTATGGGACTCACAACCCCAGAGATCAGTGACAAAAAAAAATCACAGTTTAGTACTGGAAGACCGCAGATTAAAGTTATTTGAGATAGCAGAGGCTTTAAACGCATCAAAATAATGTGCAGGTAATATTTTAAGTAATGTCTTGGGCTTTCACAAGATCTGTGCAAGATGGGTGCCACGTTTTTTGACACCTGATCAAAAGTTGCAAAGAAAAACTGTTTCTGTTAAGAATTTTGAGTTCCGCCACAAAAACCGCAGTGAATTTTTGAGACGGCTTATTACCATGGATGAAACTTCGATACGTCACTACACCCCAGAACGTAAATCACAGACAAAACAGTAGATTGCACCAGGTGAACCAACTCCACAGAAGGCAAAGTCAATTTTGTCAGCTTAAAAGGTTATGGTGAGTGTTTTCTGGGATGCACCGGGAATTACTTCAATTGGAAAAGGATAAAAGTATCACTGTTAACTACTAAGAAAGCTTACTGCAACATTTGAGTGATGGGGTGAAAAGAAAAAGACCTCATTTGGCAAAGAAAAAAAAAGTTCTTCACGACAGTGCTCTGGCCCATCCTTCACTCACTGTAATGGGGAAAGTGTGCGAATTAAAGTTCGAATTACATGACTCTATTCGCCAGATCTAGCATCCAGTGACTACCACCTGTTCCCGAACCACAAAAATTTCTTGGAGGACGAAGATTTCACAGTAACTAGGAGGTCATTGATGCGGTAAACAACTATTTTGAGAACATGATAAATCGCATTTCTGTGGAGATTATGTTGACAAATACAGAAAAAAATGTTTTTGTTTTACTGTGGGACCCGGAACTTCTCAGCCGACCCTCGTATTGCATATATCAGGATGGAGCAACTGTGTCTACAATAAAATATAGTACCAAATAATCGAAAAAGCTATAAATTTGGACAAGCTGTATGGTAAAGTGTACATGTCTCCTAAATAAATTCTTGGTGTTTCCTCAATCTTATTGAGTACTAAAATGAATATATAATAATTATATTTTAATAATATGTCATCCTGCAGAGATGATTGCTATCTCATTTATTTTGGAGATCCATTGCAAAATGGAAACAGTGCAGAGCGAGGGAGCAAAGTAAATAAATATATAAATA